>JPKZ01001646.1:92562-140849 GCA_000803305.1 Toxocara canis
GTTTTTGCTGGAGAGCGTTTGCAATGCGATAGATGGGCTTGTTACATTTCTTTACTTGTGCCTTTGTTTCTCTCTTGACTTATGAGTTGAAATTATCGACAGATGCAGGTGCAGCTATAAATAGGCATGATCGGTCAATGACGCTCCTTATTATCACCAGAAGCGCATTAAAACAGAAAAAAGAACGACTATCGACAACGATAATAAACGAACTTTTATTTCAAAATTTTCTCGAGTTTGCGATTGTAAAAATTGGATTGCACAGGATTGCACATCTTTCGATTGCATTACACTGCACATTCTAAGTGCACCGCCAACGCAAAGCAAACATTAAGCAATCAAATAACGATGAAAATGATCTCAGCTAAATATTGAACTCACAAATGAAAATGCTCATTGCCAATATGATCCGTGCATGAGAACAACACAAATGCATGAGTGATTCTGTTTTTGAGGTGAAAGCCAATGAGCCACATTGCACGGACTTTTTGAGTGTTTTCTTTTTGATAGTTTGACGATAATTGTCTATTGATGAGCGGTAGTTCGAGCATATTTTTGCTTGATGTTCGATGTGTTTTCTTTTTGAGCCGTTGCTGCAATTCTCTCCTAACATGCTTGCGTGATCCATTGTTTTCGAAAGTGGTTTGTGAAAAAAAAACAATAAGGAAATAAACCAAATATATTGTGGGGAGGGGGGTGGGTAGAAAAGGGGATGGGGGCGAAAGGAAGCAAGGTACAGTTTTTTATTGCTAATTACACCCCACCACCTGGTAGGTGCAATGAGAACGTTCGAGTTGGCGTTTAGACGTTTTCTTAGTTGTTGCCTCATTCCATTTTTTAAATAGGTGCAACGTTGATAACAGACGCTATCAATTTGGTCGTATGCAAAAAGCTCAAAAAATTAAATTGGTCGCTTATCATTGCACTTTATATCAAAGCTACACACGGCTTATGCGGAATGTAAACGTGCGCAGAGGAAAACCATTAAAAATGTCGTATCGCGGCTGCACTATGGTGCGCCTTCGTGCGCTCCACCACCTCTTGCACATCCCTATTCATAACTAGCGTCCGTCCTATTGTTGCAACGTTGTGAAACTTCGATCGCCATAAGACATAGATCAATTATTTAAAAACTCAAACAAATTAATTTGTTGAACGATACATGTGGAATCGCACGGCATACGATACTTGCTATTCATAGAAGCTCGGCATAAGCGAGAAAATTTAAGGTAAGATGAACCTACGGAGATGAACTAACTACAAGCGAACAAGTGGCACCGAAATCAGAGGGGCACGGATGTATTATTACTTCCATTTAATTGAGATATCAATGTGACACGCTCCCCCAGCCTCCTAAGTTTAAAAAAAAAACACTATAATACGAGCACGAAAGATTAACGATTAAAGATTAATAGAAGATTACAGATTTTACGCTAGAGACTTTCTGAACAAAAAAGTTGTTTCTTTTTGGATTTGCAGTATGGAAGGTTTCTCGCCCTAAATTTATTAGTATATTCATTTCTCCGGAAGGACAGAGACCGTCGAAAATCTGGATGGCCTAATTTGGCAATGTATTTTTCAGATTAACATGTCCAGTGCAAGATAGCGTCTTTCGAAATGAATGGTCGTCGAGTGGGGAGAATCTAGAATCTAGCTTACATCAAAGAACGATCGTATTACGAGCAATTTTCGTTCAGAAATAACGCACCACAAATCGTTATGGATGAGCAATGATTCATTATCGATTTGTAATCTACATGCTCTACGTGATTCATTCAAATGATCTGTTTCGTCGTCATCATCAAAGGGCCAAAAATCAAAAATGGTGAACATGTTGGTGGTAAATCTTCCTGAAAGTCTTTTTCACTTGCGCAGGGATGATAACCGAAAGTGACCACCATCGATCGAAAGTGATACCTTAATGGACAAACCATAATGTGGACGCAGTCCACAAGCAGAACATTTCTTTTATTCGTGTAACGCTTTTTCTGGCGCTTTTTACGAAACCTTATTGAGCGAAGTATCTGACAACAAAGACGATTACAGAATACTTTTAGGTTTAAATGCACGCCAGCTATACGCCTTCATTTGCGTTTTCGAGCTTCCTCAACTTTTCCAGAACTGCGACTTTTCAGGAATCTCCTGCAACAAGAAAACACCAATTTCTCAAACACAGAAAACACTTAGAGTGTCTGGAACAAAACCTCTAGTCTGCAAAAACTCTAATGAATGAACGAAGACCGGTGTCCAGGTTTCTTATGAATTAAACCCGCTTACTAGGATTTTTTCCGGATAAGCACTGTTAACTGGTGTCATACAAACGAGAAGGAAGAAGGGCTCATTTGCCAATTTCAGGATTTGGACAAGTGAACATAATGAGGCGAGAGGTTCGCAGGAGAAAAAATTGAAAATTAGGGAATTATTCTTGGAAGATGAAACGTAGAATTTTCTGTGCCTCCAACGCCTTTACAACTTGCCGATCATTAGACGATCTACTTTGCAGGTTACTTAGATAGGTGGGTGATCGATCTTGGTCGACAGAAATCATCAAATGCAAAATTCCGGCACAAAAATAGATTGGTAGAATTTGTTTCAAAATCTGGAGACTCAATGTTGAAAAGGTGGAAATTGGCTGTAGAAACTTTCGAAAATCGGATGAGCACCTATACGCGATCCATATGCAAAAAATTGCCACATTTCTATTATGGCGATGAAATGTCACAGAAAAATAGAAATTTATTTGAAAAGCAAATCAAGACTGCTCACAGCCATATACACTAATATAAATCATAAAGCACATATACTAACAAAATTCTAAATACACTTACACAGAAGTCATTTAAAAAACCCCAAGTAACACTAACAGTCGATATAAGTCACTCATATCATATCATTTGGACATTTGAAATGAAAGTATAGCTGAAAGATTAAAGCGTTTCATCGTTGCGTATGAAGCGCGCGTTCCATACCGCGCCGGCAAATCTCGAACATTTCGAGAAACAAATATATTTCCTGGGTCGCCTTTTGATTCTTTTCCTCACCCATAATACTTCACTCACGAAACTAATAAAATACTTTTGCGATCATGATTTTCTGCTACAATTGTCGAAATACGCCGCTCCCAGAACTGATTTATGAAAAACTTCTACACTGGAACATGTTAATTCAGTCCCGAGTTATTTATACTTGTGAAATGAATAAAACACCAATCAAAAACCCCCCCCCCCCTCCCCTTTTCCTACCTCTCTACCCGTGGCCAGAATATCGCTGCTCACATAACACTGCGCTATCAACTAATCAATGTCAACCCAATTCAACCATTCTTTTCATTAATTATATAAAACGCAACGATTCGACCCGATCCCTGAGTTCGGTGTTCGGCACAACCCTGCAACTCAAAAAAAAATTATAATCAAGTGAAATACGCGAAAAAAAAACTGGCTTTTGAGCATAATGATTCCGCAGATATCACAGAAAGAGACAATACAACAAAATAGAATGAAATAAAGAGACAACAAAGAAAATTTTGCATTAAGATTTACAAAATTCGATTGATCAAGTGAACGATTGTACTCATGAAACCGCATTTTCGTTGAAATTCGCCTTTATGAAGCCAATAAAAGCAACATGACCGAAAAGACTACAAAAATACAAATTTAAGAAGAAAAACGAAAACACTGAGAAAAAGTGGCGGTTCAATTTCAAAAAAAAAAACCCTATATACAACATTATTTCCTACTGTTCGTTTTGAAGACGAGGAATGGGAAATATGGCATAAAATTGAAAGATGCCACATCGGAAAAAAAGAGTTAGTTACTCAACAAAAAACAATGTTTTCCTTCATGATCACCCTTTTTCGAAAATTGAATTTTGCTTACGATTCGCATATTTTTTGCTAATGCGAAAAACATCATTTGTAAAACGCCAATGAATGAAAGAGAGAAAAATCTATTCTCAACATACGGAATGTACGACATAACTAGGTAATGAGGAAAAAAATAATCGTAAGCCAATAAGTTTATGACAACCGAAATGAAATTATTATAAAGAACTGACAAATATCCATTGGTTTTCATCAAATTGCGTACAATACGACATGAAATTTTGAGCAGCATAAAAACTGTTGGTTAGTGCATTTCAGCTGTTAAAATACGCGATCTCAGTTTGTTCGCATTTACCGAATTAGCAGATGAGAGAACGAAACAGAGGAGGAAAGCAAGATGGTGGTATTCGATCGAGACCCGTGAAAATCTCGCACCGGTCATTACTCTGAATATAATTCGGGTATTTTGGCAAATACTCGTTTCGTTTATTATAATCTTTCGAAAGTCTCATTAAAAAAGTGACCTTGACCAAACGAAAATATTCCGCGCGATCAGTCAGTTAGTGAATTACATTTCAAGTTTATGATTTCAATCAATTAAAAGCGCATACTTTCATCACATTTGAACTGAATCTCTCCGGGCAAAGTTTACGAAAAAACTGTTCCACAGAGGTACGGTAATGATGCATATTCCTCTCGGCCATTCACGACAACAACAAAAAACTATACGGTGAAAACAGAAACTTTTAAAACAAATCGAGGAAATCAATACAAAAGATCTACAGGCGACGATTTTAAGGAAACTGCTCCCTCCATATTGAACGCTGATCAATAGCTCTTCCGCTTACGAATCGAGTTGAGAGAAAGGTAGGCAAGGCATGGATTCTGGCTTATATCCTTCTACCCTTCCCCCCCCCCCCTCTCTTGCGTTTCTTTCCCTTTACAAATCTAACATAACGAATGTTGTTACTAATTTAAAAAAAAAAAACGAATGTCTCAAATGGCTGCCTCACTCTGCCAAAAAATATTCCCACAAATCAACGGAAAAAAACGGGACGTATAATACAGTGGGAAATGTCGAAAAAATGGAGGAAGCTGTCACATACAGTTTAATAAGTGATAAGTGCTCTATCTGAATAGATACATCCTAAACTAACAAAACTTCAAAAGTTCAGTCATGGGTAAAAAATTTCCAGTGAGTATTTCTACTTCAGCACAACCATTTGCACAGCGACATCACCCTTTAGCTCAATCTTGTTGACATTATTTAATAACACATCGCCTCGATACACAAATTTGGTGAAATGCTCCCCGTTTATTTCAATCTGAAAATAAATTTGAACATCTCGTTTACGGTTAACGTATATATATATATATATATATATATATATATATATATATATATATATATATATATATATATATATATATATATATATATATATATATATATATATATATATATATATATATATATATATATATATATATATATATATATATATATATATATATATATATATATATATATATATATATATATATATATATATATATATATATATATATATATATATATATATATATATATATATATATATATATATATATATATATATATATATATATATATATATATATATATATATATATATATATATATATATATATATATATATATATATATATATATATATATATATATATATATATATATATATATATATATATATATATATATATATATATATATATATATATATATATATATATATATATATATATATATATATATATATATATATATATATATATATATATATATATATATATATATATATATATATATATATATATATATATATATATATATATATATATATATATATATATATATATATATATATATATATATATATATATATATATATATATATATATATATATATATATATATATATATATATATATATATATATATATATATATATATATATATATATATATATATATATATATATATATATATATATATATATATATATATATATATATATATATATATATATATATATATATATATATATATATATATATATATATATATATATATATATATATATATATATATATATATATATATATATATATATATATATATATATATATATATATATATATATATATATATATATATATATATATATATATATATATATATATATATATATATATATATATATATATATATATATATATATATATATATATATATATATATATATATATATATATATATATATATATATATATATATATATATATATATATATATATATATATATATATATATATATATATATATATATATATATATATATATATATATATATATATATATATATATATATATATATATATATATATATATATATATATATATATATATATATATATATATATATATATATATATATATATATATATATATATATATATATATATATATATATATATATATATATATATATATATATATATATATATATATATATATATATATATATATATATATATATATATATATATATATATATATATATATATATATATATATATATATATATATATATATATATATATATATATATATATATATATATATATATATATATATATATATATATATATATATATATATATATATATATATATATATATATATATATATATATATATATATATATATATATATATATATATATATATATATATATATATATATATATATATATATATATATATATATATATATATATATATATATATATATATATATATATATATATATATATATATATATATATATATATATATATATATATATATATATATATATATATATATATATATATATATATATATATATATATATATATATATATATATATATATATATATATATATATATATATATATATATATATATATATATATATATATATATATATATATATATATATATATATATATATATATATATATATATATATATATATATATATATATATATATATATATATATATATATATATATATATATATATATATATATATATATATATATATATATATATATATATATATATATATATATATATATATATATATATATATATATATATATATATATATATATATATATATATATATATATATATATATATATATATATATATATATATATATATATATATATATATATATATATATATATATATATATATATATATATATATATATATATATATATATATATATATATATATATATATATATATATATATATATATATATATATATATATATATATATATATATATATATATATATATATATATATATATATATATATATATATATATATATATATATATATATATATATATATATATATATATATATATATATATATATATATATATATATATATATATATATATATATATATATATATATATATATATATATATATATATATATATATATATATATATATATATATATATATATATATATATATATATATATATATATATATATATATATATATATATATATATATATATATATATATATATATATATATATATATATATATATATATATATATATATATATATATATATATATATATATATATATATATATATATATATATATATATATATATATATATATATATATATATATATATATATATATATATATATATATATATATATATATATATATATATATATATATATATATATATATATATATATATATATATATATATATATATATATATATATATATATATATATATATATATATATATATATATATATATATATATATATATATATATATATATATATATATATATATATATATATATATATATATATATATATATATATATATATATATATATATATATATATATATATATATATATATATATATATATATATATATATATATATATATATATATATATATATATATATATATATATATATATATATATATATATATATATATATATATATATATATATATATATATATATATATATATATATATATATATATATATATATATATATATATATATATATATATATATATATATATATATATATATATATATATATATATATATATATATATATATATATATATATATATATATATATATATATATATATATATATATATATATATATATATATATATATATATATATATATATATATATATATATATATATATATATATATATATATATATATATATATATATATATATATATATATATATATATATATATATATATATATATATATATATATATATATATATATATATATATATATATATATATATATATATATATATATATATATATATATATATATATATATATATATATATATATATATATATATATATATATATATATATATATATATATATATATATATATATATATATATATATATATATATATATATATATATATATATATATATATATATATATATATATATATATATATATATATATATATATATATATATATATATATATATATATATATATATATATATATATATATATATATATATATATATATATATATATATATATATATATATATATATATATATATATATATATATATATATATATATATATATATATATATATATATATATATATATATATATATATATATATATATATATATATATATATATATATATATATATATATATATATATATATATATATATATATATATATATATATATATATATATATATATATATATATATATATATATATATATATATATATATATATATATATATATATATATATATATATATATATATATATATATATATATATATATATATATATATATATATATATATATATATATATATATATATATATATATATATATATATATATATATATATATATATATATATATATATATATATATATATATATATATATATATATATATATATATATATATATATATATATATATATATATATATATATATATATATATATATATATATATATATATATATATATATATATATATATATATATATATATATATATATATATATATATATATATATATATATATATATATATATATATATATATATATATATATATATATATATATATATATATATATATATATATATATATATATATATATATATATATATATATATATATATATATATATATATATATATATATATATATATATATATATATATATATATATATATATATATATATATATATATATATATATATATATATATATATATATATATATATATATATATATATATATATATATATATATATATATATATATATATATATATATATATATATATATATATATATATATATATATATATATATATATATATATATATATATATATATATATATATATATATATATATATATATATATATATATATATATATATATATATATATATATATATATATATATATATATATATATATATATATATATATATATATATATATATATATATATATATATATATATATATATATATATATATATATATATATATATATATATATATATATATATATATATATATATATATATATATATATATATATATATATATATATATATATATATATATATATATATATATATATATATATATATATATATATATATATATATATATATATATATATATATATATATATATATATATATATATATATATATATATATATATATATATATATATATATATATATATATATATATATATATATATATATATATATATATATATATATATATATATATATATATATATATATATATATATATATATATATATATATATATATATATATATATATATATATATATATATATATATATATATATATATATATATATATATATATATATATATATATATATATATATATATATATATATATATATATATATATATATATATATATATATATATATATATATATATATATATAATTTAGATCTAACATCATCACAGCTATCTTATATTAGCATCATCAAAATAAACTGTACTCTGCAATCTGCAACTGAGTGAACACCCAACTGTCTTTGCTAGCTTTACTTTATAGGATTGTGCGGTACGCATGCAATACTGAGTTTTCAGCCCTCATAACTGCGACGGCTAGAAGTGCACTCTTTTAAATTTCACAGGATGCTAAAATAAACGATGATCACTTCGGGGAGCAACAACAAATGATTAGGTAGGGCGAACAAATAGTAATAAGCATTTATATTTAATGTGTTACCATCTTCTAATGGGAATTTTCCTTTCTACTCTAACCTCGACACGATAGTATTCTGCAAAAACAGTTTGATTCGGCTTCAAAACTGAAAAGTGTAACACCAATCCACCGACACGAAGAAATTTTTCCCAACAGGAAAGATGAAATAAATTAATTTCGACAATTCCCACCCATTTCCATCAGTACCGACCGATAGATCGAACGGAAGCATTTATGTTGTGTGCTGATCAACCACCCGAAATAATCACCTCTCATTCGAAATACCCGAAAAGTGCAACACAGCCGCTGTTTTCCCCAGAAATATGATAATAATAAAATCGGAAAATAATGCTTTTGAGCGTTCGTCCGTTCCACGTTTTGGTGACAAATTATTAAAACCAAACCTACTCACAACAAAGATTTTGATAATTTTTCGCCACTTTCTCACCTAATATATTCCAGCTCATCTATAAATGGAAGAGTGGCTGCAATTGTCATTATTATGAAGAACTCTCTGCGCAAAATTAAATATGAACTAGACAGACTCAGACTACCGAAGCCTTTAAGTGCCATGAAATCTAAGTTGAAAAGCATCGAAATAAATTTTTTTTCTTTGCATTATCAATTATTCAAAACGAAAAAAAAATACCATAATGGCGAAGAAATCAGCTTTAAATACCATATCGAATGTTACGCCACGAGTGAATGGAAATTGGCTCATTTGTCGTTCCTCTCTTTGCCATACACCAGCATACGTACTGTTGCGCACCACAGAACCCTGCGAAGTCTCGCACAACTAGGTTCTCTCAATGAAGCGATCTTGTGTGCAGATCAGTTTCAACACAGCAAAAAAGAAATACTTCAAACTTTTAGGCAGTGAGGCATCATCGGCAAAAAAAGAATCCAGTTTTATGGCGGCGAGTAAATAGAGGGTGCTGTGCACAAAGACAGCGCAATACTAAATAGCGAAACTGAGTGAAAAGAAAAAGAATCTGGCAAGGATATGAAAAGAATATTCAAAATCAAACTTCGTGTTTTCCGCGTGGAAAGTCGACACGAAAGTGAAGAAAATATTCCTGATCATGCAAGAAATTAACATAAAAATTGTCCGCATTCATCAATGGTGTTGCCGTAATCGTCAACTTTGAACCAACAAAGAAACCTTTCTCGAGATGTATAATAAACGGAAGTTTCTGAAAAAAATAGGTTACAGCAGTTCGTGAATTCGCTTCGAGAAAACAATTAATTCTGGAATAATGATAAAGAGCCTATTTCCAATTTCTTGAGCGTAATGCCCACCAAAAATTGCTGAACCCCTTATGAGCGGTTTTTCAATTGTTAAACTTTGTCTATCAGCAGCACAATTCACTTTTGAAGATAGACTGTAAGCCAATGATACATTTTTCCGAAGAAGCACCAACAGTAGATGCTTTCCAGCTGTTTCAAACAGCGCAACCATCGACGGCAGCACTTCCTACTGCCCGATCTTTTCTAGAAGGAGGGGATGGGGAAATGGAAGGGAAACGATAGCGCACATTCCAAAAGCTTGCGCACATAATCAAAATAAATACGAAAAAACTTACAAAACACTGGTGAACTTCGAAAATCAAGGTTGTTAAAAACGCATCCGTAAACACAAAATTACAGCTTTTAGAGATATGCGCAAGACATCTTTCAAATGCGGAGGAGGTGATCAAGTCCCGTTGGCAAACGTATTGTTGAAATCTGCTGTCGTTATCTTAGTGCAAGTTCCATGGGCCCACCATTAATCCCAACCGCGGATCAAGTTTTACTCATGATCTTATCAATGCCTATAATTACTCGTCCTAGGTGGCGCAATGCAAGCAAAAAAATTACTAGTGCAGTGACCTAAATACAAAAACACACCGGCACGACTCCCTTTTTGTGAGGACAACATTGTATAAAGAATTTGCAGGGAAGGAGAAAATGGAATGCTTTCGAGATGTGACCAAATCGATAACAAATAAACTATTGGGATGGACAGCGATGGCAGATGAATGACCTAACCAGGTTCGACCAATATATTCAGCCGTACTGATGAAGTAAAAATTATTTATATCAAAACAGTCGTATCTGCACAGAGGTTTAAAAATGGCTGACGTGAAGGCATAAAATATCTACACTTGAAATCCAGACCAAACAAACCTATTCCCCTTCAAAAAATTCGTAAAATTCGCCAGATCGAAAGGGGGGCTATGACATGGATGCATTACCATAGTCGAACTAAAAGAAGAAAAGAACACGCTTACTGGTTTCCGAATCGGCCCATGGCATATCGGCGACTCCGTATCTGCTTTCCTCGGACGCTGAAATCGCAAGTTTGCTTATCCTTTTCGGAAATTCGTATCAAAAAACTGAAAAACTAAGAGAAATGGAAACGTTTAGATAATTGCCACTCTTAAATAATAACCCATCCGAGTAATAACTTTTATTCGCTTCGGCAAAACTTCAACTTGCAAGGCGCGCTATGACAATTCTGTGTCCTTTTAAGTGTGTTTATGTTTGCTCTTATCTGCCTCGCTGTACCAGCTCCGGAATCTATAGAGTAAAATTTTAAAAATTGGTAGATATAATCCTTACCCCACAACGACCTCCTATTCTCTTCTTCAAAACAGTTCATTTACTCTTAGAGCAAGTTACACCGCTTAAGTACAGTGAAAAGTCTACATGCATCTGCACTGTTTGGATCGCTCAGTCGACTCACTCTAGTTGCAGAAAAACGAAACTTTTGAGGAACAACTATATGGGAAAGCCGGTCGAAAAAAAACTGAATCTCTGTCACCTGTAAAAACTTTGCGATACCTGCTGGTTTCACAAGCAAATCGATAAAACGCATATCATGCCAGTGTGCAGACACAATCCCTCATATTGTTCACAATATACCTTTTACTGTTTGCCTAGCCTGGCAAAGCATACAACAGAAGCAAGAAGGGAACCAAGCTTTTCGGTAAGCGTTAGCTCAAGAAAAGGATACTATTTGGTATCCACCAAAACCATCATATGGACATCATTATCCGCAAAGTTGGCAGTTTCTAGTTGTCATAAGACTAAGTAATCCATTCTTTTTTCATTTCACTATGCCACACTGGTCAGATTTTATGGGATACCTCCCATAACATCTTATGACACTTAAACCAGCACCCATAATACTTGTAAGGGTTTTAGTACAGCTAGGCAAAAATAAATTCGTGAAACACTGACAATTCGGACTCCTGTGCTTGATCTACAACCTATCTATCTGTGGCGTTACGGACCATTTGCAAACAAAACCAAAAAGTTCAACTCAAACTATTTCCAGTACTTCTTTCCCGAAGATCTCGTCGTTTTCTGCTATACAGAAAAATTTCGGCAATTCAACGTTGGACGGTTGCGTTACTTCAAATCTTTTCAGAAAGCACACACCCGCACTGAAAGCTGCGATCCATTGTCAGGTCGCTTTGCGTACGATTCCATAATCATAACATCTCTTAGTACTCTGTAACTGTCAAATGAATTCGTTTTATTAACAGCTTTCCGTTACGAGCGAATAAATCGCCGCTTCTGTTTTCGTTTGGCACTAGCAGCTGTTTTAAAATGCTCTGTGTGAACCATTTTTGACTGCGCAAAATGTTAGTAATGGCTGTTCCGAACTTTACCATTCTTTGCTCCGTTTGTTACTGCAAGCGTGCTACATTAGCCTAACCCTTTCTTTATCTCGCGCATTGCAGTAACTATTCCATAAGCCATATATCTATCAAATTTTCAATTTTCCTTTGTTTTCTCAATATGACTTTGTTTTTCAAATCTTTTCGAATGCATTGCATAAACCCATATCCTCTCCATCAAAACATCTACAGCAATTTCATGGGAATCCACACTACTTCCCTTTCCTTCGAATGGAAAGGGAACGGTAGCAACGATAGGCAGCACAAAAATTTTTCAAGCACAATAATTATGAGTATTTCATGTCAAACTGTCAAGCGTACAAACCAATATATTACGGCTGAACACTGCAACCTCATCGATACAACTTTACAATTTAAGAATTTGATCTAGCGCGGACCTCCTGTGACAATGAACCCAAACAAAATCAGCATAAAGCGTATTAGGTAGAAGATCTCTTTCATGGGACCGTAAGACAATGCTAACCTGTTCATACACTCAATCAGTGACACACACGCACTCTGCAAATCCACTGCTTCATCCAGTCAACAACTAACAATAACCTATCTGAAGATGGGTAATTCGTCAGCAAGTGAACTGCTTATCGAACACAAAAGACGCTTGGAGATGATAAAATCTACTAAGACCTGTGATTTGCGATTTTCTTCGATTTTTTTCTATTAAAAATGCCTTTTGAAGCTGCAAACAAATTGATTCTATGTGTTCTAAAATCTGCACTGCAAATTGCACTCTCATGGGCAATACAATTACAGCTATAGGCATGCTTAGAGCATCGCCTCCTCTACTAGTTTAAAAACAAAGGAATTTCCACTTTATTCTCAACTAAAGCTCTAGGCAACGTCTGTATGAACGCATTTCAAAATCAAATAACCATTATTCTTCATAAGTCGTCCTCATGAACAACGCATTCATTCACATACGCATTACAGCAGCCCGAAACCAAGTGCTATTTTAGTTTCGGTTCATGAAATTCGAAGCGTACAACTACAAGAAGCTATTTCCGACTACAAGAAGCTATTTCCGACTCTAGCACCCTTGTATTCTTTCCCCACAGTCCACCTCCCTAAAAAAAAAAACCTTTTGGTGCAGAACTAGCAGTACTAACATTGAAAAAAGTATAGATGACTGTCCTAAGTTACGAATTTTGAAGAGAGTAAGAGATCATCTTGAAGCAAATATAATCGAACACCACACAACCTGAACTTATACAGGAACAGAAAGTCTGTGAATGGAAAGATCTGAGAAAAAGCAGAACTGGAAAACAAATAAACAGCAGTTACGCGTGAAGGCCAAGCCGCGGTGAGCACAAAAAAAACTATGAGTGAAAAAAAAAACGACTTCAATAAAACACATTTCAAGAAGGTGATGATACTATTTCACTGCTACAGATATCATATGTATTCTTCAAATTTTTCCTTTTAGATTTGAATAAACTTCAAAATCACATAGCTAGAAAACCTTTTTTTTCCAAGCATGGGAAAGAAAATATTCCATGTAGAAAAAAACCGACTCAAAGTACGGAAAAAAAATTATGACGTTTTCGAGCCATAAACAGATCAGTTATTATATGAGATCATGAAATTTCGTATAATTTATCATTTACGCAACATATGAAGTTTCCATGAAAATTTTTTGCGAATATATTTGTGTGTTAAAGTCCTCTAACTTTCAGTTCATCGGGATTAAGCGTAAAAGAAAGATAAAACGATCAAGACAATGCATAGCGAATTTGTGTTTGGCATGCAACGAATCCGCGCGCTCGATACGCGAGAAGAGAGAGAGATCAGAATCAAAGCTTATAGCGAATGCATACAAATCGATTAGTATGGGGCTAAGGCTTTCCAATGGAAGGAAGTAAACAGAGAAGTCGATGTTCTCGGTGAAAACGAAAAGGACTGCGGAAAAATGAAAATGCACAAATTCTGAACATCGTTGCTAAATTTGTTGTACAATTTCCAGACAGAAATTTCAAAAAAAATTTTGCTAAGAAATACAAATTTTTACCGAAAATTGTAAACTTTATGTTTCGTCGTGAGACAAAAACAAATTCTCGATAATTCGGAAAAGCGTGGGAAATTTCCTCCCGAGCCATATGCCATGAGAAGGTCGAAAACAGATATGTGGGAAGTTATTATCTCATCCCCCCCCCTCCCCCTCTCCCCCACAGTCCACCTCCCTCTCCCTCCTCTCTTCAGGTTTCGATATGTTAACGCAAAGACAATAAAACGTTGTTTGCGGGTTCCCGGCATTACATCGAATGAACACACGACAAGCACAGCACTTAATGAAAAGAACAGCAGACCATGCTTGATAGGCATGGCATCAGTTAATAAGATCACATAAAAACAATAGAGGAACATCAAAATTAAATATAAGTAAGAAAGATGAGCAATAATGTTAGTTATACAGACAATGCCCACTTCTAGCACGATTCACAACGAAACTAATTTTGAAAATAGTGGAGCAGATTCTAAGCGATGAGAATGCTATGCAAGAAAAATCCCTTTCTTCAAACACTTCTAATGTCCTCTTCGAAGTACGCTTTCGAGCGAAATGATGGAAGAAAATGAGAAAAACATCAAAAAAATAAAAAAGGAAAAAACAGGAGTAAGCCATCTTGAACAAAATAGTTCCATTAACATAAACAATACAATTCCGTTTTGCTAGTTTTCGGCGACAATGCCACAACAATATATTAAATCTCTCTCTTCTATCCCCCCCCCTTCCTCCCCGCCCGCCCGCCTCACTCTCCTGAACGAGCTTTTCCTTTAACCCCATGAATTCGACTGAAAATCATCCACACCGTACGCTATCACAGCAAAATATAAAAGAAATGAACTCACATCAAATGATATAAAGCCAAAAATTGGAGCATAGTAAATAATATAAAACAGTTTCAAATTTGCACATAATAGAAAATCACGAATCTCTGGAAAAAAAGAAAGAGGGATGAATATTAAAGGAAACATAAGGAAAACCAAGTAATTCACTCAGGAAAAAAAGGAAAAGAAGAGGAAGTGGTCTGAACTGAATGTTATCCCAGAAACGACGCCTTTTTCTCGAACGTCACAGTACAGGTCCAAGAAAACTCAACGTGTTGCAAAGTTGCACGTTTTTGTCCCTCCAAAACTCACCTTGTTCCCATCTCAATCACCTACAACGTTTTCGAATAACGAAAATGCTTACATGGAGGCGTAAAAGAAGGAAACATAATCCTGACCGCTTAAAACGCTTCGCCACAGCCAATATGATTTGTGCAAGTCAACGGAATATTTCGACAGTACACCTTTAAACAACAACGCTCGTAGTTTCAGGGAACCAAAAATTGGATGCTCATGAATGCAACACCTTCCCTCCCACTTTCCCTCTCCCCCTCCCCAACCAGAATTCGTTACAGAGGAAAACAGTTAAGCTACCGACTACACGATGCCCAATAAAAGCAATAAAAGAGATAAGTAGCCTTTATGGTGACACGAATAACTATGTGAGAGACGATAAAAGACGTTGTATGGGAATGCACAGCGAATGCTGCAGCGAACCAATCACGAAGCCGTCATTCAATAACTGGCTTACCACCATCCTGCAAGTAAATCTCTTTTCACTATTAAACACGTTCCACAACATCCTAAGGCCCCCACTGCCATCCTCCCCACCCCCCTTCCCCCGCCTCTCCAACACTGTAGACAGCCGGAAAACAAAATGGCGCATGAAGAAAGAGAGACGGTAGCGGTAAGCAAGCGAAACAGTTAAGCACACGATGACAAATGATCACGAGGCGATGTTAGCTAGAAGGATCTCCGTAGAATTCCAATCCTTTCAAATCTCTGAAAGAATGTAGGTCAGTGAAGATATTCTCACTGTTCCCGAAACATTCGTAAAGGGCAAAAAATAATATAACGCCACTCCCTTCTCCCCTCCCCCTCATATGCGGTTTAACATTTCATCTGTCCTCCCCCTATACTGCAGAGTAGATATTGGAACGCTCTCCTTTCCTCTTCATCCCCTCCCCCACCCAATGTTCTCGTTGAGCGCCACGTAATACACTTGCCCAAATGAACGTTCACTGCAATTGTGAGAACTCATGATCAGATATGTATTAGTAATTAAACTTTTGGGCAGCAAAAGAGAGCAACACAATCAGCCGCGGTCGACACATTAGAACTTATCAACACATCATGCGTGACACAATGACCATCTCCGACAAACTGCTTCCCGACTTTTAGTTAGGACCCCTTTCGCCAAATTTCTTCCCGATCGCATACCTTCAACGAACCGCTCGCCAACTTCCTACGAGGTTCTTCAATCCCACCCCCTCCCCCTACTCTCACCTCACCAAAAATCGTTCTTTGGAGATCACTGAGGCAAACTTAGCAAACGAATTGGAAGTTCTCAAATCAGTGCAGTACACTCTCAACCCTGCAGATCTCTTCAAAAATTTCCTAAAATGTTAAATAAAACATTTTAAAAAGGATCGAATCGAAGAAATGGCATCAGCGATGAAAAAATACGGGCATGTTCCTCTCCTTTCTACCTCTCGCTCTCTCTCTCTTTTTGCAATTCTCACCCTCCGTCCCTCCTCTCCCTTTTCAGTAAAGCGAAAATAACCGCGACATTGTGAGGCCTGCGTCCAATTACTTATACACAATTTCTTGCAATTCATAATATTTTCAAAACCAAATTTCTTCGCAACCTTAAAGAAGGATGCCATGCGCCTTTCCTCGTTTCTCTCTCTCTCTCTCTCTCTCTCCCCCCCCCCCCCCCCCCGCCCCCCCCCCCCCCCACCGCTCAACATGACAAATTCACTGCGCCTCTTCAGCGCTTATCAAAGGCAGCATGACATGCTTACAAATCAAGAAGACATATAAAGCATATTTTGGCAGCAAACAAGCCAACAAACAGCTTGCAAACATAACAGTCCGATTGCAATAACATTCAAACTGGCCATTTGATACAAGATAAAACGGGCAGACGATTAATGAATAAAACACTCTCTCTCATATAATAATGAAAATTACGGCTGATTAGACAAGAAAACGGGGAAGACCTTGCCACCTGAATAAAACTGCAACAGGCGGACTTCCAGAAAGTTAAAAAATTAACAGTTCTGCAAGTGCTGACCACGTTGAGGTAGAAATAAAACAAGGAAACCTAATCTACAAAGACAACTACTAATCAGCGTCGAAGATCACAACCATATTCTAATCATATTCACTTGTTTCAAGAGGCGGGTGAAAGTTGAAACGGTCCAGAACCTTCGATCCTCAAATGTTCAGCACATCGCGAACTCCTGAAGCGCTGAAACTGCGAATATTCTCATTTGAATCGGTCTTTTTTCGTTGGGGATTTCCTCTTCGAAGTCTTTGAGATGGCAATTGTTGTTGTTTTCGTCGGTATGGTACCAGTGGTATTCTGGTTGACGGCATACGATCGACGATAACTTCGTAAATTATATCTTCGCTCGGCGTATTCCGAATCTTCAGACCAACAAGGCGTACCATTATCCTGCACATACTTACATCATCACGGTTGTAAGACGAGTAAATGTTTTAAATTTCTATGTTCATGTGTAAAACAACGGCATAAAACAAAGAGTGAAAGCAATTCTATGCGAAGAATTTTACCTGAATTTTGTGCGATTCGCTAAATGGACCACCAAACTAGCCCTCAACTGGGGGCTAATTAAGTGAAACATTCCGCTTTCAGTAACCACAGCGCTGCAAAATTCATTGCGTACCGCTTTCTCAATTCTCGTACACGCTTGCAGGTTGCTGACCTTCCATCGTTCATTTCACGTCCTAGGTTACTTTCGGAAATGTTGACAGCGCAACAAAGCGAAAATAAATGATGAACATGGCCTGTTAAAAAAGCTTGATTCATATTGACTGATTTCAAATTCGGTTTGAAGACAAACAGACGCAAACAGAAAAACGTCCAATCGTGAATAGATCGAGTACTGATGAAGAACGGCAATAGATAAGACAATCCTTACGAAGCGCACACTTCAAAACCACATCCAAAAAATCACAAAAAAAAGCATCAGATGACATCAACGTGAACTGGGAAGACTAATGACATGAAAAAAGAAATATGAAATCTTCCATAAGAGTTAAAAATCTTAAAATATCTATTAGTTACGTTCACTGTTTCGAGTAATAAACGTCGCCAGCCGACAGAGACCGCAATAAGATTTTTTAAAAAAAATTCCAAGAACGAAAGCCATGCAACGGAATCGAAAAATGCAGCGTTCTCAGGGCTGTTCAAGAACTTATATAAACAATGAATCATTTTCCGTAACGAGAAGCAATACAAACAACAGCACAAAACCACATACTGTAATATACACTCAAAACAATAAAAGATGCACACGTTTCCAGAACATATCTCTCGAAACGTTACAGCTCCTCTAACCAACCGAATACACTACAGTAAACGCTAGAAGAATTGTTCAAAGCATCTGTGCGTATAGAGAGGAAATATAGCTCACCCAGGAAAAAGCCATGAAAACTTTCTATTCTCAATTTTGGAGTGAACTTTTCATTCATAAAAACTTTTCATTCTTAAATTTGAAATGAAATTTTCATAGTCCGAGTTCTGATGGCACAACAGACACTGAGATCACAAATTGCAACAACTGTTCCATCAAAAAATCCCTCGCGTAGAATAACCAAAGTGAATTTTTTCGCAAAACCTTAGCAAAAGTGACAAACCATTAATTACGTTAAATTGACTATTCATGCCAATCACAACCTCTCTCTTCTTCAGTCTCAACGCTCTCCCTTTCCCTTAGAAATCCCTATCTCTTGCTCCTCAGCATGCGTTAGAAGTAGAAAAACGAAAGCTAACCATAATGCGCGTTACGTAAAAATCAAGAAACGTTATGCCGCCCAATACACTCGACTGTTAGCAACATGCGAAGCAACAACAGCACAACTGGAAACCGCTGTTCGACCCGAGCCTCTAAT
Organism: Toxocara canis; assembly: GCA_000803305.1. Lineage (NCBI taxonomy): Eukaryota > Metazoa > Nematoda > Chromadorea > Rhabditida > Toxocaridae > Toxocara > Toxocara canis. Next base: position 113,443 of record JPKZ01001646.1, read on the forward strand.
CCTCATGCACTTACGATAAGTAAGACGTATCCAGCACATCAATCATAACTTATTCGGAGCCTAATTTCATGGAAACGAACTCGCCCAGGATTGAATAAAATTACAAAAAAAAACATCTCGAAATTCTTTTCATGTATATTCAATATGAAATTATTCACTACAGAAAACTAATGCAACCAAAAAATAAATAAATAAATAAATTTTATTTCCGAATGCTGCAACACAAAGCAAAACTACTGTCAGGTGAAAATTTGACCTAACTGTACATGACACACTACCGCCCAAGTATCGCCTTAATTTAAAAAATATGAGCTCAACATTTCGTTAACTCACCGTGCTAGCTTTTAACAGACTTCGATATAAACAGAAGTTTGCAGTTTTCCTAATTCAAAAATGCAAACCAGCAGAGGCTGCAGCGAGAACGCCGTTTGATGTTAAGAGTAGCTATCCTAAACACTCCCACCTGAATCAACGCTCCGCACGAAAACATCCTCATCCTTAAGCTTCTTATAAAACTTGAATCAGGTTACCCTCCCATTTAAAATAGCGCACAATTCAACCAAAACACAATCAGAATGCATTTCGCGGATATTATTTAGCATAACTGCATACGTCACTGTCTGTTATAAGGAAAACTTCAACGACAAACTAACAAATTTACATTTCGCATGCAATGTTAACAAAAATTAACTAAATTAACAAATTAACAAAAGTTCGTCTAGTATCAAGATAAGAGAAAAACACCGTATGCCTGTTCAGAAATTCCAGAGCTTACAGAATTAGCTTCTTTCCAAGAAAAGATGCATGTATATTAAAATATGGAAAAAGGGAGGGCTCATAACTGAAACAAAACGGTAAAATGGTTCCCCAGATGGCTGATATAAGAGCACTGCACTGAAAGTGGAGCATGCGCATATGCACAATAAGAGAGGGACATAAACGGTAGATGGAACGCATGGCGGAGTTGAACGAATGCAGGCACTCAGGACAAATCGCACCTTGCAGGAGAACACAGGAGGTCTTGAGAGAGGTATGTTTCGTCCTCTGCACCATAGCATTCACAACTACCTTCCAACCAACCAGAAAGAGACTCACTTCTCCTTGGAATTCGATGAGGTCGATATGAACGTTACCGGTAATGAAGATAGTTTGAACATCGCTTATTCCTATTCGATACAAATAGTCGCATAAATGACGTCCATCGACTGCCACCTGCAATAGGTTCACATCAGCAATTGCTATGTTTCAATCAGGTAAGATGCCCGAAAAAATATTCAGGTGATTTTCAAACCATTTGGGATAGAACGATGACACATTTGAACATCATGAAAATATATTCATTTATGTGAAGAATCCATTCACCGTTATGCTCTGAGTTCGCCGCTCTACATACTAAAGAAATGACTTTCCGTCAGCCAGATCGGATCATTGCAGCGGAATGGTCACCAGTGCCCATTTGGCTCCGTCAAGAGTCAAAATCGATTGCAAGTACCGGTACAATAGGCGAAGGTAAAATAGCTTGAAAGTTTCCACGTATGATCGTTACTTTTTCTATTTCCTCCCGCCGATCACACGCTTCGCGCCTTAAACGCGCTTGAAACAATTGACAGGCCGGCTGCAGGAATTATGCGTATTCATTCCAAAACCAGGGAACCTTATACATATGTATATATATAAATATATATATATACATATATGTATATACATATACATACATGTATATACATATACACATATATATACATATATATATGTATACATATATGTGTATATACATACATATATATATATATAAATACATATATATATATATATATGTACATATACATATACATATATATACATTTATATATACATATATATATATGCATATAAAGATAAGTATACATACATGCACATATACATACATATGTTTGCAGATGTAGTGTATATATATATGCATGTGCATATACACACATACATGTATGTGTATACATATATACATATGTATATATGTACACATTTTCTTTTCATAGACTTCGGATGGTGCGAAAAGAGTGTAGGAGAACCTCGTCGAGCTAAATTTGCATAGTTAAGAAAAGTTGTCTTTCGAGCCAATAAAACCAAAAATCGACCTTAAAATAGTCCGCGAGAACGAGGATACGCAAACTGAATGGACGCCCTTCTTTGAAAACATTCGCATAACGCTCTTCCACTCCCCATCGATTGTTGACCAACGAATTGAGCACGATCTGATGATCACCTTTTCCAGATAACCTTATAAACAAAAAGCTTTCGCGTTCAAAAACTTGGTTCCGACGAGAAAAGTGAAAGCAAAAAATTAAAAATTTTACGAATTAAATTTTTACGAAAAGGAAAAATTAAACTTAAGAACATGAGGCACGCAAATTTATTGAAATTATTATTGTGAATGATGAGTGAAATAAACAAAAAGTAGCAAGTTTTCTTTATGGATTAAAAGAAAATCAAAAACAGCAATTATGAGATCGTATGATATATGCCCCAGCTGGCTTATTCGGCATAATCTGCTTCTAGCAAGACATGTTTGAAACGATTATGCACCACATTCTAACCGAAATCGTCGAGGTTCAATGTAAACTCGGGTTTCAAAATAACGACACCATGATGACTGCAAGCCCATTCCTCTCACTTTTCTCTTCTCCCTCCCCCCCTCAATGATTTTCGCGTCAAGGCGTTGCGAAGTAAAAGATGAAGGAGTGGCACTATTTGTTGTTTAACCAAGCCTGACAGTAAGGAGTAATGCAGTTATCCTGTCATTTAAAAAATGCGACGGTGTGCGTTCAAAGCAAACTGAAAGTCAGAAGCAAGAAGTTGAGTGCACAATAAACCGGCTGCACAGAATTCCATGGCCATTCCGGCTAGCCAACGTCGCTTCGAAAATTTTTCAAGTCCACTTCGAAAAAAAATTCACTTAGCTTTCCTATGATCCCAATGAAGTTCTTAAAATTCCTCGACTTCTCCATGTTTCTAGGTGAGATGAAATCGCTAGGTGAACACAGAAAACAACTGTGTTCAAATATGGAAAAAATGATATTGTTCGATCGAAGAAATTGAAGAACAACATGTGAAGAGAAATGTTACCATGAAGTGCTGGTTTCGAAGCGTGGATTGAAGTGTAGCGCTTTGTTATCCTGATGATCACCCATAACGAGCAGTCCACAACATAAATCTACTTCGAATCGTTTCACATCACTCGACGGTAGAACCGAGCCTTTTATAAGAATTGCTCGACCCGGAAACAACCCACCTGGAATTTCGCCCACGTACGGCATCGGCTGAAAGAAACACTTTATGATCAAACAAGGGTTCACCCTTCCTAAACTTCTAAAACTCTTTACCGATCATTTTCGGGACCAAATTTCGCGTGTCACTATTTTTGGAATAAAATTGAGCCGACATAATTCTTTGATCAAGAAAACGTAAATTTTTAAAAAAGTTGACCTTTAGAATTTTGCAAAAACAACCTGCAAAAGAAAAGCTTTCTAACGATTTGTAAGCGCCAAGGGCATCGAAAACTTCGATTTGGATAATTTTTCTCGAAATTCTTTTCCAAAATTTCGATCCTTTTCAGCAGTTGCCTACTAGCCAGACGCGTGTCATTCTTGAAAAACCCTGATATCTTCGAGCGACCTTCCCCTTTCTCCCTTCGACTCAGTTGGACAGGAGAGAGGCGACGATGTAGACCTTTCATGCACTCACTTGAGATGCCATCCGGATACTCTAAATAATAAAATTGACGAGCATATGTACGTTTTCAACGTCGTCATGAGCGAATATAAGTTTGCATGCTTTCGCAAACGTGCAATGTGAAAAGCGCGTTGGCGCGATGTCGTGTCCTTGGGTAGGTATGTGTATCTCTCTGTCTGACAGATACTTCTAAATTGGGAACCACTGAAGTGGAAGTTAAGAAATTTGGCAGGTATAATCCGCACCATGGAGCATCCATCCTTCATATCTAATTTAAAACCAGTTCATTAACCGTAGAAATGGCAACGTCCCTTTTCCAATTACGCGGATGTAAAAAATCCGTAAGCATTTTACGACCGGTTGGGCTGCGCGATCGACCGTAATCGATTCGTAGGAAATCGACTCTTTTGACGAAGAATTTGATAAGCGGTCGGACCGCATAAAATCTGATTTTTCATTATTTGTGCGTGAGTTATGAAACCGGATGGTTTTATACGTGAGTCGCCAAAGTGTATATCATGCCGATCAAATATGCAGCCTAATCTGTAACGAAATGAAATTCTGCTTGTTAAATGTCCAGACAGCGAGAAGAAATTTGCCACTTTTAACCGAGGTAAAAGTGGATGAGGTAATCTTGCCGAAGATGAATGAATGGATGTTGTATTTAAAAAATAAATAAACAAGTAGAAACAGCGAGAAATGGATGATCGCATATTTAACACGAGAAATGTATGTTCACCGCCAATAAATGCAAATTGGTCGTGCGGTTTTGGCTGGACATTTCGATGGCGCTTGACAACTTCAGCTGCCGACGCACAAATTAGCTGAAGCTCACCAACCACACCGACAGATGTATCATCGAATGCGCATCGATGGATCAGAAGCGGATAACTTCTGCGTATTTCAAAATCCGAACAGAAGCAATCGATCAACTGATTTCTCTCATCCGTTGCCAATAAAGAGAAATACAGCGATTGATAAAAGGCGATCACGGCTCATTGGAAAGCACCAGATCGTAACGTGTTATAATGGTGTAAATTGCTGAGGAAATCTAACGAGAAACTTATCTAGACAAAATAAACGCTTGAATAAAAATCTTTCGGCATATAAGGCAACTTACAGGGCTACGTATGATATTCGGAGCTCGTTTATCGTCCTCACCATCGTAATTAGGAGCTGAAGCCATCCCCTAACTGTACTGCTTGTTAAACTGCACTCTGCAAAAATAAAACAAAGTGGATAAATAGTGACAGAAGGCTGAATTAATCGGTAACGACTTTTAAGATCACAATCATCAGGCCGCGCTTTGATTCATGGAGAATCACACAGACCAGAAAAACGCATTTACGAAAACGAATGCCACGGCAGCATCGGCGTATGGGAAAGACGAGAGAACATCGCATTGATTTATACCGCATGCAGGGGGGGGGGGGGGGGGGGGGGGGAGGGGGTGAATGTAGCAGTGGGCGGTCGACAGCGAACAATTAGTGGCGACCTCTTCGGTATGGGGAGAAGGAGGGAAGACCTAATTAACCATCAGTGAGAAGCAACGCTGAGAACATCGACGGAAAACATCGTCAAGGAGGCGAGACAGGTGATTTGAAATAGCCACCGAATCTAAAGCAAAAGCTACGGCGCTGATAGCAGCATGCGTATGCTTGAAATGATCTTGGAGTCGGAGCGGACACCTAGACAGGTCACGCAACGGCGGCTCTCTCGCCAAACGACGTCAGCAAGTCACTCATTCAAAACACACATAGGACTGACCATTACCAACCTTCCTGATTCACCTGTAGCGGTGGAAGAGAGAGGGAAGGGCAAGTGAATCAGCTCGTCAGAAAGGAGATATATACGACAACCACATAACAAATGCCAATGAAATCCGTACAACTGAAGAGCGTTATGCACTTTTGCCATAATTTTAAAGCCCGGAATTGTTTAAACAAACGGTTACAAAAAAAACTACATACACTTAATCAACTTCAGCACATTTTACAAGCACATCTCCAATCGACTCCTCCAACAATACCGCTCCACATGATACGCCGAAACTATTCTCGCAGTGTTCGAGAAAAAACCACAGATTTTACTTCCATCCATCCAACGCAACGTTATCGAAAAATGTAACCCGACAGCAGATTAAAACACGTTTAGGCGCAGATGTGCTGCAAACGACGGTTCGTATTGAATCGTTCGTAACTGAAATCATCGTCCTCTCACGTTTTCACATATTCGTTTATTTTTTTGTGTCTTTAGTCGGTTCGGTGATTGTGGAATTTTGCTGTGGTTCCCGTTGATAAAATATTCTTCCCGGTTTTAACGGGAGACGAAGGTGGGTGATGAGCGATTTCGAAATTTGGCCACCGAAAGCCACGAGGCAGGTACCGGTGATCATTTTAAGCAGTAACTGATTGCGGGCTTCACGACGTCTTTATTAAATGTCAGTGAAGAAGGGGGCTCTTACCTTCGATGCCTGATGTTCTTTGGTTGCCTCACAGCATCGTTAATAAAATTAATAGTGTTGTGACGCCGCCGAGTTGCTGATGTGTCGAGTCGGACGAAGAATAGAAGCTTTTAACCCAAGACGTAGAACCGTACTAGACGACTCGTCGAGAACTGTACAAGGACAAGGACGGACGCTAAACCATCAGCCTATTCTCCGCAACGAACGTAATAGCAATAGAGTTTAGGACTGGCCAACAAAAGAAGCAGAGAATTACTGAAATATAATGAGATAGACAAAATCACATTTATCACCATGGAATCACGAAATAAGTCGGCGTGCGGTCGTGTTCCACAACAAATAGGAGCGTTCACGTGCAGGAAATAAATAGGAAAATCACACGAACGTTCGAGAACTGAACTCTGTATTGAAATAGAATACAGAAGACAAACAAAGAAATAAGAACAGGAGAACCTGAAAGAAAATAAATGAGGCGAGAAAAGTAAAAAAAACAAAAACAAAACAAAAGAGACGTGCGCAGATGGTGCGGGAAATTCAAGTCCATTACAACGGAATGAGGCGACGTTCGGCACTGACTATGAAGGTGATAGTCTGTCAAGTCCCCTTTTGAAACTGTCGATGCACCGACAACCTTGGCGAGAAAGCAATTGCAACGATTAGTTGAAGGGTTTGCACAAGAGTCTTGGATGGCGCTGTTCATACGTTGTTTTCGTAACTGGAAGTTATGTCGGCGTTTTCGTTTAGAGAGAGTAAAAAATTGAGATGGACGTATTTGAACGGATCCGAGCAGGGTTCGGCAGAGCATGCATACGTTTATTTTAGTACTTCTCATTTCGACACTTCGAGACCAATTAGGTTATGATGTACACAGTATTCTGCTTTTTCACAACTGCTTTCTTAAAAAAGATTCTATTGAAACTCGTTTGAGCCTTATCGATACCCATACTTTCCTTTTTCAAGCGCAAGTGCCACACCTCAGAAGCATATTGAAGCAAAGAGCGAGCATATATTTTGAAGACGGTGCGTAAACATGAATATCAAAAGATTTGAACGAACAATAGCGGTAATGACATTAACAGTAGGATACGCGGATAATCTTGGCGATGTGGGACTCAGCCGATAACTTAGAATCACTAAGAATGCCTAGATCACGAACACGTTCGGAAGAGGGTAATGTCAAGTTCCCAAGCACATAAGAACGTAGATCATTAAGCCGACCAACATGGTGAGCATTTGGGCGCGCAAATGGGAAGGAGCCATTTAAGTGACCAGTCATATGCACAATTAACAGATTCCTGGAACGGTTCAAGTCGATAGGCATTCTTTGGTTAGTGAAAGATCAGGATTCTAGTCGTAGGTACTTCCTTCATATTTCGCTTTTGTCGTCAATCTTTGCTTCACATATCGCTTTCGATTTAAGTTTTTATAAATTATTAAACAAGGCGCTAATTTTTTTTTGCGAGTGTCTCAATAGGCATTTCAAATTTTGTTTCTTGCTCATCTTTCGCCACTCACGTACGATTTACATGTTGCACAGTGTATGGCTTGCATCTATGCAAGCGTGACCCATCACGTGTAATGCTTGCGTAGATACATCCATCCCTGTCGACCATCCGTTCAGCCTGCCTGTAGTAATGACGAAACTCCTAGAATCAGTCCCTACCCTTTTAAGCATCAAGCGAGAAGAAAATATTGTCGTGTACAAAGTTTTCACTAGAGCGCCATATACAAGCGAGGTGAAGATGACGTGACGCGGGCGTAATTTTGAATTAGCTTAAGTGGAGGGTGATGGCCTTGCCGTTGGTATCGCTCGCGTTCGTCGCGGAAATGAGAGGAAAATTTCGTGACGGACGTGAACACTTCCTAATGGGTTCATCATTTTCGCAACTTTAATTATGCGTAGATTTAATTTGGTCACAATGCGTTAGTAAAGGGTTTTTTTTGGATATTTTTCTCCATTTTATATTTCGAATATTTGAATTCAATGACGCCACTGTTTTGAATGTACTTTTGTATTTATGGAATTCTAATATGCACTAAAAACGATCATGTCATTTAATTCGACTTATTCTAGTTTTCTTTTTTTTGTTTAAAGTTTTGTACATGCTAAAAGAACGAGCACAAAATATATGTATGACTTTTCTACTAACGTTTGGGACATAATTTTTTTTAACTTCCTTCTCTACGAGCGAACGTCAGTTCATTTATATAATTGGTGTGAATGACTATCTTTTCGGTTGTCGCACCTCGCGAGAAACAGTGAAATTCTCATATTTCAGATGTTGTGATATCGTTCATTGAAGGAACGAAGGAGCGCGCTGAGGGGGAACGTTGTTCAGGTGGACTCGCTGACAGGATGGCATTGCGGAAGTTGTTTGGACCTTTGTCAAGAATGTGTATCAGTGAAACGCTCATTGTTCCACGCCGAACGAATTTGTTCCATCAGAGAGGCCTCCGTACTTGTACGAAACTTCACGATAGTATTCGTGACACACAAAGACTTGGTAAACGAAGCTGAAGTTTTTTTGTTTTCTGTTTTACGTTTCTCTCGCCTAATAGGATGCTGACTTGCGCTTGTGAGTCGTTCTCATCTTTGAAATTATCGTAGAAGCGAATGACTTTTGAAACAGGTTAGGATTTATGTGCTAGAAGTAACGATAGTCGCCTCCTCTCACCGTTATTTTGAGTGTATCGTGTTATATTCAATTAAGCTTTCCTCATCAACTTGACAAAATAATAGCCTCCTGCATTGCATAGCTGTTCTCCCTCAAAAAGGGGACTTTGTTCGAGATAATGCGGTGATATGGTAAGGAAGCGTTGCACGGTTGAGTGTTTGCGATGACCGAGGCATCTGGAAGGCACTGTGTTATGTTGGATATAGTCACGTTAACATTTGGCCCAAATATGCCTTATATGCAGCGACTTCGATTTTGCGAGATGTGCGCAGCAAAAGTAAATGTAATTATTATGTTTCAACTTCACGTGTAAGCGTCCTCGTACTTACGCTTTGGTCATTAATCTTAAATGGAAATGTGTTGTTAAGCGAAGAAAAGCGACATTCAATCATACATAGTTTCTGGTTTAGATCCTTTCCTAGCATATTTTTCGAGGTTATTTCAGTGATAGCTTAGTTTTAGCATATTCGCTTCATAGGGAGCAATTTTCGTTTGCGTTGACTTGAGCAGTGGCTATGCAGCAGATCGATCTTTCTGATTTTAAATTTGAATATTTACTTCGCAGGTGAAATTAACGTTTTCTCTACGTAACAACTGAGCCGTCGTTGTGCACCGTTGTAGAGTGCCGAGTAGGGCCGAATGGGAGCACAACAATGAACGGACCGGAATTGGAATGCGAATAACTGGCGAGAATTGGGAGAAAGGTGGAATTGGAAACACAAATTCGAAACGTGGCAAATACTTTCATTTCGGAATCGACGACCAAAATACGTGATTTGCTGGAAGCCACTAAAAACAAGGCTTTCAGGTTTGTCGATAGTAAGTAATGCCTACGGTGCATTGGCGCAGACACTAATTTGCATCGGGTAAGTTGTATGCCACAGTAGGGCTTTTTTTTATTGAAGTGTTGTATATTACAGTTTATCAAGCAGTCAAAACCGTCTCATGATTGCATTTGTGAAGCATTCAGGAGTGAAGATCACTCGTTCCGAACAACCGATATTAGAGGGTACTGTGGGCGAAATAGGAACGCTGATATCGGTCGATACGTCAAATGTGGATCGAAGGTTGCCAACTGCTGAAACAATGAAGCATCTGTATAATGGAGTGGCTTTCGATGAGCTGCCAATTGTCTACATCAAGGCGTCCAAAAACAATACTCTCGTTACAGTCACTGATCATAAGGTTAGACTGCTTATGAAGACGGTTCAGTTTGTAAAGAAAATTCGTGAAAGAGTGGAATTTATCGAAATTTTTGGGGCTGAAAGACCTTTACGAATATAATAGAAAAAAATATGTTAAAAGAGAGACAATTAGCCAGTCTGTTGCGATACTTTCATGGTATGAAAAAATTTGACTAACTTGTTTAAAAAAAAAAAAACGGACACCGGATGCTTCAATTTTTGTAATGTAGCTTAATAGCTGTTAAGATACCTGAAGGCTTCGCAATTTTTGGCTGTTTCATTTTACTTCGCTCCAAGAGCCTAGTATTTATATGATGGAGAAATCTTCATAATGGAAGGCATTCACGTAGTGCGAAAGATCTAAAATCGTTGAGCCATTCTGTAATCCCCAGCAGAAACTGTTTGTAACGGAGTGCATCGGCTCTTGTATCGATAAGCCTTTTCGTTTTATTAAGCCCCAAGTTTTTTTTCCTGCATCAGGTGACATGTTGGAGACGAATTTGAGACGCAGCTATGTTACGAACTGGGGAGAAGTTTTGCCAACGTTCAGGTTAGGTCATGACGTTTTGCTTAACGTCACGGCTGTTTCATTTTCATGTTTAAAATTCACCATTTTCTGCAGTTAGTGGTTTTACTATTACAAACAAATTCGCTGATTTCAATGTTTCATGTGATATGATTAATTCGGGCTCCATTTTTCAGTACAACATAATTACTTACACGTCATGCCGACTAGAAGGTTTCAAGAATGCTCGTAAGAAGACAACGATTGCTGGACAAACAACGGGAGTGGCAGCTGGACAACGGCTGGTTAGAAGAGGAATCCGAACTGTTCGTGTAGTGGTATGATTAGCATCTACTTCTATATTTTCGTATTCTAGGCGTTTTTATTCGTGGAAGGTTGTCAAGGATGCGAATGAACTGTCTCGGGTAAATTTGTTTTGGCAATAAGCATACGAAATCTGTTGTTTAAGGTGTGAATTTTACAACGTTCTGACGTCTTTGAAATAGTGTTTTTAATACTCTGATTTCGATTTCCATCAAAAAATGATGTTAAAATAACCATGTTTGCCTTCTTTATTTCGCCTCATTAGCACATTAGAAATGATTACGTTCGTCGAATATGCTATACTCGCTATAAATATGTCTGTCTTTATTCATCTTGTCATTATTATTAGTTTTGAAAGATCCCATTTTTTATATGTGACTAATTAATGTGTGCTGAACGCATTCTGTTTGGCGTAGGCATCGGTTAATAACCATCTGTGTCATCGCGGTTGCATTAAAGAAATCTGTATTCACAAGTAACGGTTCCAGGTGTAGTGTTTGACATGTAGTCACCATCCGGCTCATTTCGAATGGCCGTTGTGACTTCAGATTTAATCAGTGTCACTCTTTTTGCTGTTCATTTTTCAGCTGCTTCCTTTGCCTTTGCTGTCAATGAAGCCAGCATTACTCTTCTTTGTTTTTACGTCGAGTTGTTTTCTGTTGTAGATAAATGCATTCTGAAGTTGTGCTTTTCAGGTAAAGGGTCTTGGTCCAGGCAGGATGACTTGCGTTAAAGGGATGACAGTGGCCGGTGTTCAGGTCGTTTCCATCACAGACAACACACCATTACCCGAATTGGGACCTCGTCCACGGAAAATACGTCGTGTTTAATCGTGTTTGTTGTTTGTGCAAAGCATTCAGAAGTACCACTTTTGACGTAATATTTTGGTGTTATTTTGTCTGCTCTTCTTGAAGGATTTTTTTCGCCCACAGTGAAATGAAATGCACACATTTCGTTGGCATATGAATGTAACCATTTTTGGATGTTTGCTTTGATAGGTTTAGGTAGGAGGTAACAGAGAGAGGGGAGAGGATGGGATAACATGTAAACATCACACTATTTATTAAGATTTGTTCAAAGTGACAAGGCCTGTGCATTTTGCCGATTGTGACTCGTTGAAAATTCCAATTTTTTAATGGGCATTTCTTAAGAAGTGCTAGGAAAGAAAACCCTATTATGGATTGCTACATAAAATTTTTTAAATTTTTTTTTGCTGTCTGGGATAAGAAATTGATGAAGTATTTGAAAGCACTACGAGATAACCTCAAAATTTCGAGTAGCTTTTCGTTAAAAACTGAAAACTGTTGTAGCATTTTCAAAAGTTTACCTAACGAAAAATAGCAGCGCTTTTTTTGGAAGGCTTAATAAAGGAATAGAAATGTCTATAAGAAAAGTTCTACTTACAATATGCCATAATATGCATAGTTGCCGAACACTCTCAGTTCGAGCGTGCCTTTAGGCATGAAAGAAGGGAATTTTTACCAATGTACAAAAATTCATCGTTAGTTTGTTTTACTCAACAATGAACAATTTTGAAATAATTTGTTTTGTTGAAATGGCTCTCTAATCAAAAGCAACTACCAGTTTTCACCGATGTTTACCTTTATCGACATATTTCATGATGGTGATAAGGGAAAGAAGTTTGTTAAAGTTCACAACAGCTTCATTTAATGCATGTTGAATGGATTTTGTTCAACTTGTCGCGAAACATTTAACTCAAATGACCAGAAAAAGATTCCTTTTTAAATTTTCAAAGTATATTAATAATGACACTAACAGTGTTCCAGTTTATGTTTTGATGTTAGCACAAGCACCGGAGAATGTCATGTCTGTTTGCGGTGTGTTGCGCTATTGAATGCCTTTGTTGTTAAGCAAATTTTGCCTCTGCGGTTAGATTATGTGAATACTTTTCCGAATTTCGATTAACGATATTTCTTTTTTTGGCGGGATATTCAAAACTGTTGCATATTGTCGTTGGGTCCCGTGTTGAAATAATGGGGATTTCAAATTGGGGAAACTGTGGTGGGTGTTATTCCTTCCACCAGTGATTTGGTTGAATTTTTTTTTTTTTAAACTAAACAGAGTACTAAATGCTTTCAGCGCGGGTATTGTACGGTTTTTTCTCGCCCATCATTTGGATTTGATGCCCTCGTGCTGGAATCATTTCCATATCGCTTTAACGACTCACGATAATCAGAAATTTCCGCAAGTTTTCTCGTCTTGAGCGTTCGGCTTGGAAATATTCGAGAAATGTGTGTACTCTAGGAGCTGTAATTCGTATATATTGTGCTACGAGTTACAGAAATATCCTAATTGTTGTTGGAATGCATTTTTGTTAATGAATCACTGGAGCACTGGATTGGCCCGGCTATCGAACGTTGGTGGCGTTGCCGGTCACAATGCGTTTCCATTCTGCTCTCGACCTTGCTCTTCTTTGCCATGTTTTTCCATCTTCTTGTTCCATTTCGTCTCTCCACCTTCTTAGAAGTCTCCCGAGAGGTCGTTATTGTTCCATAGGGTACCACTCGGCAACCGCGCGAGTCCATCTGTCGTCGTTTATTCGAGCTACGTGGCCTGCCCAACGTAGCTTTCCTTCCTGTAGTCTGCGATCACTTCTCGGACTCCAGTCCTGCGGCGTTGAAATCGCCCATGACGATGGTGTATGTGGATTTTTGGGCTAGAGCTGCCTGTAGCCCTCGGTAGAATTCTTCGATTTCATCGTCATCATTTGTACTTGTTGGGGCATAGGTCTGGTTGATTTTGAGGGTGGCATTCCCAGATATCTGAACGTTCAGAACACCTATTCGTGATGATGTTACGTTGCACGAGACGACTTTGCCAGCCCATTCCTTGCCTATGATGAACCCTATCCTTCCGACTGTTCTAATACCGGCTCCTTTCCCCAGTCTCAGGGAGTTGCCATCCTCCCCCCTCGCGTTTAGTTCTCCCTTCCGGGTGTTTCGCAGAGTCCTAGCACATCACATTTTATTCGCTTTTTCTCCTCCATCAGGTGGGTCAGTTCGGTCCTCCTTGCCAATGACCTGCAGCTGTAGGTACATATGGCTAGGGTTTGTTTCCGGTGTTTTGACGGCCTATTCGAGCCTGAGATTCTTAGCAGCCTCTGGACTCCCGGATCTCGCCTCGCCGTCGGAGGATGGTCCGATTGTCCTGCAGGGTACTGAGGCCCATGGTTTTGCATTGTTTTGGCGATTTTGACGCCATCCCGCTGTCTAGGCTGACAAGCCTTTTTTTTACCTCTGCGGTAGTTGCTTCCGGCTTGCTAGCCCTTGTGCTCCTTAGCCGCGGTGGTTCACCGTTCCGCTTTAGCCGGGTTGGCCCTAGGGGATCAGATACCATCATCGTCTCCCTGGAGCCCACGGGAAGCCTGTCCAGCTTGGTTGAACCTGCCAGAGCATAAAGCTCCGCTGGCATAGCCCTCCCGACCCGTTGTCATCTCTGCACTATGATGAAGTAGCGGAATCGGGCTTTGCAGATGTTGTGAATGAATATTGCATGCGAATTGTTTCAAAAGAAATTTTCATGGTTTTGTTCGCGATGGGCGTAGGGCGATTGTAGTTTTGCAAGGGCAAAGAGTATTGTGCTGCTTGGTGATGGGCAGTACCGATGATGGTGCCGCTTAATCGCTTCGTTCTCTTATAGCGTTGTTGTTTCTCTTCATGCGAAAATGTCTCATGAAATAATAGTGGTGACTTTAAGCCATAAACGCGGCCATCGAATCGCAGTGTTCGGCACATCTGTATGAAAGAGTGTTAGAGAATTGGAATCGATTGTATAATCAATGTAGTTTCAGATTGGGCTCAGTTATCGGAGTTATTTACTACTGTACAAGGAGCGACATTGAATAATGTGCTCCAAGTAGTGATCCTGATTTGTTTATTTATTTAGCTTAGGTAGGCATGAATGTGTGCCGGAAAGCGCGCCGTTAATCCTCGCCAATGTTGGTGTTTCGCAACGAAACGAGAAATGGTGCCAAACCCAAGATTTTATCGATGTGTTAATCAGTTTGTCCGATATCATTTTCTGACGGTTCGTCACAAGCAATTCATTCTTCACGTTCCATTTTTCTTTTTTTGGTTGCATTGGAAGCGGGTGGTTGTGGGGATGGTCATTGTTTCTGGAAGATAGCTGCTAAATACTATTTGTTTCTTAAAAAGAAGTTGCAGATTCGGTAGATGATTTGGAAGTTTTCATCTCTTGCTGCTTTTTTAAAGACGTTGATTAATTGTGCGCTAAATATGTTTAGTTGTGAAATACGTAATTTGTTAATGGCGGTTGGGTCATCGCTTAATGCTTAAAGCTCTGCCCGATTCGATTCAAATTTAGCATCAGTTCTTCGCGTGCGTGTAAAACTGATAAATGTGGATGTGGGTCGTTCGTTAAAAGAGAGATAATTCACTAAATTTCATTTGAAGCGCTGATTAGTTCCTTTATGGAAATATGCCTGAGTACTACTATTGTTGCTACTCGTAACCCTATAGGTAATGGTAGCATAGTAAACTAAAGGTGAAGAAATTTGGCCATTGGATAACGTTGATGTGTTTTGGTTTCGAAACAGGCAAAGTTGTTGAGATGTGTGGAAGTGCTTTTAATCCCGCCCGCAGTATTTACATTTAGTTTGCGAATTTAACTTTCACGTGCTCCGATATGCGGGTTTTCTTTTGTTGTCTCTCATTTACTCTTGTCTACCCCTTTTCGCACCACTTCTCGTTTTTCAGCAGTTTGTGACTTCTAGCTGCGATTCGAGCTGTGACCACCCATTCCATTGACGGGGATTTGTGCTCTCGAATGTGCTAATAGAGCAGCGTATCGTATGCATAAGTGCCACTATACTCACGTTACAGCGAAATTGCATGCACCGCATTCTAGACACACACATGATTAGCCGAAGCAGCGGCGAGCGGCGGTCGTGAACTTAGGACTTTTATCAATTGAGAAATTTTTGTGTACAAGTCTGAAACACCAAAACATTTATTTTTTTAAGTGACCGACCAAATCAGAAAGCGCTAATTCGTATGTTTTCGAGTGTTTCATCCGACGGAGCAAAAAAAGGCAGCTGCGCACTTGGAGAGTGCAGGAGCTATGATTCGACCATTTGCACCTGCGTTCTTTCCTCTTACCCCCAACCCGGAATTAGCTTCATATATCTGCGTTTTCTAAAGTGTATCTGCAGGCTCATGCGATTGCTGTCTCATAAAATCAGCGCCAGTATGTAATACTTGATTGTTTCGCGCTGAAGCAGGACCTACCACCTGAGGTTCAGTCAAACTTTTGGAATTTTGAATTTTTTGAATAGGATTTTGAATGAGTTCTCGTCGCTGATTCTGGCAAAATTAACATATTCTTACCAAATGTGTAAGCCCGTTCGTGTATTTTGATGTATACGTTCGGCGTAATCTAACGTGAGCATGATGAAGATAGTATTTCGTTACAGGCGTTGACAAAAGGTTTAGGCGGAAGATGTCAGGCTATTGGATGGACGATGGAACGAATAGTGCCAATAGCTGGTATGGTCAACAGGGCGCGAGTCAGCAGCAGAGTTGGGCACAGTTCGATTACAGCCAGCCGCAGCGTAAGTAATTCGATGATTGTTTCAGTCAAAAGTTTAAAGTTTCAAAATTCTTATCGAATATTTTCAGTTGTTCGTCCCTTAAAGAAGGATGGGAGATTCCTTTAAATAAATGAAATCGTTTGGTGTTGTTGGAATATATGGTGTTGCTGCGTTTGGTATTTGGGAAACTGGGGAATTTCGGTGGTGTCGCATCGGTGAGGTTGTGAATTGTTGATGGCCTGCCGCAGCGTTCTTCCTAGCACACAGAGCAAATGCCTTCGGCATATACAAGTCAAACTTCGTGGTAAGAAAGACGTTTATTTGGTGATAAATGGTTTTGTTTTAAACTTTCATTGTAAGGCGAAAATATTTCTGTTGCAGCGTCCTATTATTCGCAACATGCAATGCCACAAGCGTCAAACTATTATAACGGCAACATGTTTATTCCCTCTCAGAATAATGCCCGTAAGTTTTAGACTACTCTAATTGCGTTTCCATTCTTCGCTCGTTCTCTAGGGACAGCTGTTGTTAAATGTTTGATTATTTGATGCCAACGAGGTTGTACCTTTGAATCTGTAATTGTTTTGTTAAAATACTCAACAGTGGGGCTAGTTTTTTTAATGTTCATAGTTGTTCGGAGATTTATTGGGGGAGCGAAGCGAGAGGAAATGGAGGAACGAGCAGTACGTCATTGTTTAGAAGAGCTTTTTGCCTTCGAAATGATGAGAGCTGTACGTCTGTCTTGTGCACATGCCTAAATTAGCGTATCTCTAAACTTTGAAATGCTTTTTGCGAACTTCAAATGTCAAAATAAGCTTTGATTCATCTGTGTTATATGAATTTCGTGAAACTTATTTAACAGTGGAAGAATATTCGTATAAGGTAGACTGTAGTTGAGACCGAATATAATGCGTCTAGGAGAGGTGGTATAATAAGTTTATGCTGAAGTTTCGGCTCCTTAAGTCTTTTCAGCTAGCTGTACTATTATTATGGCTTGACGCATTATATCCGGTCTTAAGTACAGCCAGCCTTGCGCGAATATTTATCGAATTTGTCTGCGAAACAACAATGTTCTTAAATGTAGTGCAAGAATGTTTTGATTTAAGCATCTGTATTATATTTCAATGTCAAATAAATCACCTTATCAGTCACTTTGAATACAAAGGTAACCCTTCAAGTCACTAATGCGTCACGACGGAAACTTGTTAAGCTGGCCAGTTGCGAAAAAAAGAAAACGAGCGTAGTCCATGCTTGTTTTAGCAGAAAATATGTCTTTACAAGCCCTCTTTCTTTATCTACTGTTTTGTTTGTGCGCCTTTTCAGCGGTTGCTGGAGATGATTTCGAAAACGAGCCGCCATTACTCGAAGAGCTTGGAATCGACTTTAGCCATATAAAGGAAAAAACGGTCGCCGTACTTAATCCATTTGGGTCGGTGGCTGCCGATGTAAGTTTTGCACCTCAGCGTTTCTCTTCCTTCGAATTACTTGCGGGCAGTATAAGTTGCTGTCGTAACTGCATCATATATGGGATATATAAATTTGTTGACGGTTATGCGCTCAGTTGGCGATGAGGCGTTATTTGCTTCGAATGAGTGCCAAATCATGGACGTTTGCCTGAGAGCAATTGTTGTTGGTGCGCGCTTTCATGTTGGATATTTATATGAAGGTCGTATTTGGTTAGCGAAAAAGTTTGCAGACATGGGAGTTGCGTCTGTTCGTTTCTAAATGCGCTTTTTGAGGCCAAATTCACTTCTCAAAACACATTTAGACGAGTGATTTTTGCAGCGTTCGTTTTGCTGTCGTTAGAGCAGTGAAAGCGGAGGGTGTTTGTAAATCGCTGATCTGGCGAACACTACAATACTCATCATCGATCGATTTTTGGTGAAAAATTTATGGAGGTTATTTGGTAAAGAGAACTTATCGGCAGTCATCTTAAGTAAAAGTGGTACTAAACTTTCGTTGAAGCTTTTGTTTCTGCGCAGTGTTGCCATCGTTCGTCAGTTCTGTTTGCAGCATACTGAGCACCTCAATTTATCTCATACTGAGATGTTCATAAAGATGCGGTACTCGCATTTTCAGCTTCGTAAAGCTTAGTTTTACTTGAATTTTCCACACAGCTTCCTAGTTTCCCATCCCGCTATAGTCTTCCAAACTTCAGATAATTCCGTGATTCCCACTTTTAAATTGCAGCATTCGTTGAACATAGTTATTTACGTGATAGTCATTTGTTTCAAATGCGATTTGCAATTGAAATAACGCAGACAGGAACAGTTTTGATCGTTGATGGGAAAGCATCGAAGATGAGGTTGTTCGTACGCAGCCAAGATTGCGACGGTGGGCGTTGATTGAAATTTCAGACCGCCCTTACCCCTGGCCCAAAAGTCACAGGGGGGAAATGAAAGCGTATCTGAGCGGAGCAAGTGAAGACGCATATGTTGAGATGATTTTTACAAGGAACCAAAAAAGTTTTTTTTTTCGACGTATTTGAGGCCCTGCCGCTGAAATATTCCTGAAATGAATCCGGTAAATTCATTGCTTTTAAAACGAAAACACTAAAAATTTCGTGAAAGCAATCAGTGCTTAAGGAAAGGGGAGGGGTGCATCTTATGCTCAAAGATTTGTTGCTGTTTGGTCTAGATCAGGTAAGAATGTTTTTTTGAGCTCTCTGCGTTTATATGAAAAGATTGGCTAAATGCAGCGCTTGATGATCAGGAAAATGGAGGATTTTTTCTTTCTTAAAGGGCTAGTGCTGCGTTCAATTAAGATGAAATGAAATGTGATCGTCACTTATGTTGCAAATTTGTGCAAAGGGTGAAGCGAACCAAAATTTTTCAAAGTTGTGCGAGCGAAGGAGCCGAAGAAGATTGCTCTTATAAGCGATTTTTTGTTCCATCAGCGTTCGAGCTTTTTTTTAAATCGTTCCATTCGTGCCAAATGACGCGGCACAATCCAGCTCGCAGTCGGAGTTCAAGCCATGTCGCGCTCCGCTGCTGCATCCTTCTCACTCCCTCTCCCCCTCAACCCTTGAGCTCTCTGCGTTTATATGAAAAGATTGGCTAAATGCAGCGCTTGATGATCAGGAAAATGGAGGATTTTTTCTTTCTTAAAGGGCTAGTGCTGCGTTCAATTAAGATGAAATGAAATGTGATCGTCACTTATGTTGCAAATTTGTGCAAAGGGTGAAGCGAACCAAAATTTTTCAAAGTTGTGCGAGCGAAGGAGCCGAAGAAGATTGCTCTTATAAGCGATTTTTTGTTCCATCAGCGTTCGAGCTTTTTTTTAAATCGTTCCATTCGTGCCAAATGACGCGGCACAATCCAGCTCGCAGTCGGAGTTCAAGCCATGTCGCGCTCCGCTGCTGCATCCTTCTCACTCCCTCTCCCCCTCAACCCTTTATGGCTGCGAACATAGTTACATTCCTTCTGATTGTTGAACTGAAAGCTTTGACGTTGTTGCGTCGTAGCAGGTGTTCTGCGGCTTTTGCATGCATATTTTGAGTTATTCATTGCATTGACCGATCACTGATAACCGAGCTGAATTCAGGTAATTGCGGATCAAGATCTGGCCGGTCCACTGGTGTTCTGTCTGTTGTTCGGTGGTGCTCTTCTACTGCATGGAAAGGTGCGCCTATTCGTTTCTATCCTCATTTTTTGGTGATTTCTTTATGAAATAGAGAAACCGCCAAAAAGTGGATTTAAGCGGAGATCGGCGGAATACTGCTACGGGTTCACACGACAACTGAGGTCGAAAAATTCTTACCGTTTGATTATTTATCCTCTCGTAATAGTATACTTTGTATTCGTCGAGCCAAACCTAAAACATGAACGGGACTGCGTTTCATTAGCGATTAGCTCACCGTAAAAGAAATTATCAACCCCTTCTTTCTTCACTGCAAATTCAAACCTCGCTTACTTCGATCTGAGGAGACCTACATTCCTCCTTCGAAATTTTTCTTTTCGTTCCTCTTTCGCCTTCTCTTTCTTTCTCTCTACTTTTTCAGTTTTCTTAACAAGATGAAGCAAGTCGAGCGGGGTTGGAGGGTGGGCGGGAGGGGAAGGCGGAGGTAGAGAAGTGGGTAAGCCCATTCACGTATTTTACCTTCGTTTTTGTTTTCAGCTGTTTGATGGTCTTAATATATCCGAATAGTCTCGTTCAAGAAAAAAGTATAAGCGAAATGTTCGCATATCATGATCGAATGAACTCATGAACTCACTTCAGCCAATCTCACAGAGTTTTTCTTCAGCACGTTCACTCCCGTCCGCCACTTATATGGAGATCGCTTTCGGAAAACGTGGCCCACATGACTGCATGGCACTATTTCCAACGTACCGCCACACATCCAAATCTTAAATTTCTTTCAACTGATCTTAGCTAAAAAATTTCGATACGCACTTCGAGATGCACGAATATTTTCGAACTTACCTCTAAAAAACCGCTTGGAGAGCAAAAAATGAAACGAAAAAATAATTCTTATTCGTTTTTCGCTCTCTAAGAAAAACAATATCAACTGCGCGGTGCATATGCATAACCTGAACAACGTGCACGCGTTACAAATTTTTCTATAAAGATAGGTAAAGGGAATGGTAATCGAATGGCAGCCAAAACAGTCGATCCTTCTACAGACCCACGATCCAGCCAAGACTATCGTACCTTGAATGCCTGACACATTGGCAGCAGGTTCACCGAGGAAGCTAAACGTTTAAGGAGAAAAGCTGTAGGGCTTACAGCTAAGCTCAGCAAAAAAAGAAATTATTAAACGCGGCACACTTTTGCATTTCGGTGGGCAAATACTCGCTGCTATACTATTTTAAAGCGATGTTCATGAACGCACCTATATAGTTGTAAATCTGCACGTTTAATAAACATTAACTGCTCATCAAAAGCTGAAGCTGAACTGGTTGCAACAGACTATTACCGACTGCCATACAAATGAAACAAACCCACACATGGTTACACCCGCCGTTATGTGCCTACCACTGCAGAAACTAACTTCCGTTCAAATATACCAGTTTTAAAGAGTGAATAAATAAAAAATTATGGCAGCAATAAAACAACATTCTTTGCAAGCAAAGTTCTGGGCAAAACGTAGTGATGGTGCGTAGTTCGAAATTAAATACAGTGCGGCCTGTTTCAGCCTTTTATTTTACAGTTAAGTGATCTGAAAGTGAACATTTGGGTGCTGAAAGCCGATTCCTCTCGTTTTTCACCGCAGTGATCTGCTCTCACTCCTCTCTGGTAGTAGCTTTTAAGTGCGCTTCTTAAGCTAAACGATGTTTGTTCAATGACCTTAATCGTAGAAACAACTCACCTTAAAAGATAGTTCCAAGTTCTCACCTCCCCATATATCAAAGCCAGGGTCATAGGTACCCAATTTCTCGAAATAGGCTTTATCGATCGAGAATAGACCACCTGCCATCGTTGGCGACCTGAAGTAATCTCAGTTTAAGGAATTAAAGAAGTACGTGATGTCGGAACAAGCGTGTCACGTCAACACTTCCCAAAATCATACACAACCGACTACCGTCAGCTCCCTCTCTCCCCTCAAATCTAAGTACTGAGGTGTGGTCGCACAATAGTTTTACATTTTAGAGCACAATTAGGCCACCTTGTTCCGTTATGGGTTAAAATTCGTGCAGAGAATTTCCATGCGAAAATTGCAAAAAAACGGTAGTTCAGAAACTCATGACATTGACGCTTAGCGAAAAACTTTTCGAAAACTGAGGGAGGGAATGGGCAGCCCATATATGCCCAAGACGACGCCAAATCGAATGCATAATATCAGCCTGTATAAAGACACACCCACGATATAATTCGATATTCAGAACAAATACCCGCAACCCCCTCCCCCATCCCAACAGCCGAATCTTCACAGGATTTTTGAACAGTAGACCACAGTCAAAATGTCAAAAAAAAAAACTGAAAACAACGGAAATTTGGAAGTCGTTACGAAAATTTTTCTAAAAAATATATTATTGACGCCGTCAACATTTACGGCCATTAGAAGTCGTTTTTTTCGCGCGTTATCCCCATAATTCAAGATTCTTTCCGGCACAAAAGCAGCGAGCGTAAAAATTTTCGTGACTGGCAAAAATTTCGAAAGCTGAACAGTGAAGGGATCTCCGTGCGTGATTAGCGAAGCAAAAGTGCTGATTCTTAGGCAAATGAATGATACAGACCTGACGGGGTCAATATGTCGTTTCCTGCTCTTGCGGTCGCGATCAGGAATAGCGTGCCAGTTGAACTGTAACGACCAATCGAAGCCGCCTACGTTGGTGAAGTAGGCCTTCGAATAGTGATATTCAAATGTCTCGTCATCAATTACATCAATTACGGGGCACACCACTGTAGATGAATTCCGCTTTATACGATCCAACAGTGGTTCGATCCAACCTGCAGTGCCCATTCTTGAAAATAGTTTACAATGAGAGGTGAGAAGAGGAAGAAATGGATGGCAAGCAGAGATGAAAAAAGAAAGCGAGATGAAGTAACTGGACGAAAATCTTTTTCAAATAGGAAGAGACATTCGGCGTGTTCCTTCTTTTAAGGTTTAAATGAAGCAACTCTGAAAGGTAACACAATTTAATTCATTACGGTGCGATTACGAATTAGCAAACGGTAAAAACAATTCCATATCAACAAAGCTTTAGATGCTACCAATAGGCCTAAATTCAAAACATCGCGCAGTTGGGCGAGAGGTGAAAAGGGGTGGGGGGAGGGGAGAGAGGTTGAAGGGAGTGGAGGGGCGCAAAACAATGGAGATTGGTGAGAAGAGGACGGACAACCAAGCATGTGTCTTCTAAACTTTCTAAGCTAAAAATGTAGTCATATCCAACATCTTCGCTTCTTTTTGTGCCAGCGCTTGATCATCCACTCCATCCAACAAATGTTTTGCGAACGTCAAAAACTCGTTGCCAGTCCCCCCTCCCCCTCCCTAAATTTTTGACTTGCTTACGCTGACTCCTTCTGCGTGCCACACCTCGGCTAGGCTCTGTGGAAAATGAAAGCAGATAACCGTTCACTTCATAAAATACTTCAGCGTTTTACCAAGAATCAAAAATGTTCACTTCAAAGGGAAATCCAAAATGTTGTTTTCGAAGAAAACTGACGCATGTTCAGTGCTTAATCGATCAAATGAATAGAATTCCCTTGCCGCTACCTACACCGAAATTCCTCCACCACCACCACCACCACCCCCCCCCCCCCCAAAAAAAAAAAGGAATTAGCTTCATATATCTGCGTTTTCTAAAGTGTATCTGCAGGCTCATGCGATTGCTGTCTCATAAAATCAGCGCCAGTATGTAATACTTGATTGTTTCGCGCTGAAGCAGGACCTACCACCTGAGGTTCAGTCAAACTTTTGGAATTTTGAATTTTTTGAATAGGATTTTGAATGAGTTCTCGTCGCTGATTCTGGCAAAATTAACATATTCTTACCAAATGTGTAAGCCCGTTCGTGTATTTTGATGTATACGTTCGGCGTAATCTAACGTGAGCATGATGAAGATAGTATTTCGTTACAGGCGTTGACAAAAGGTTTAGGCGGAAGATGTCAGGCTATTGGATGGACGATGGAACGAATAGTGCCAATAGCTGGTATGGTCAACAGGGCGCGAGTCAGCAGCAGAGTTGGGCACAGTTCGATTACAGCCAGCCGCAGCGTAAGTAATTCGATGATTGTTTCAGTCAAAAGTTTAAAGTTTCAAAATTCTTATCGAATATTTTCAGTTGTTCGTCCCTTAAAGAAGGATGGGAGATTCCTTTAAATAAATGAAATCGTTTGGTGTTGTTGGAATATATGGTGTTGCTGCGTTTGGTATTTGGGAAACTGGGGAATTTCGGTGGTGTCGCATCGGTGAGGTTGTGAATTGTTGATGGCCTGCCGCAGCGTTCTTCCTAGCACACAGAGCAAATGCCTTCGGCATATACAAGTCAAACTTCGTGGTAAGAAAGACGTTTATTTGGTGATAAATGGTTTTGTTTTAAACTTTCATTGTAAGGCGAAAATATTTCTGTTGCAGCGTCCTATTATTCGCAACATGCAATGCCACAAGCGTCAAACTATTATAACGGCAACATGTTTATTCCCTCTCAGAATAATGCCCGTAAGTTTTAGACTACTCTAATTGCGTTTCCATTCTTCGCTCGTTCTCTAGGGACAGCTGTTGTTAAATGTTTGATTATTTGATGCCAACGAGGTTGTACCTTTGAATCTGTAATTGTTTTGTTAAAATACTCAACAGTGGGGCTAGTTTTTTTAATGTTCATAGTTGTTCGGAGATTTATTGGGGGAGCGAAGCGAGAGGAAATGGAGGAACGAGCAGTACGTCATTGTTTAGAAGAGCTTTTTGCCTTCGAAATGATGAGAGCTGTACGTCTGTCTTGTGCACATGCCTAAATTAGCGTATCTCTAAACTTTGAAATGCTTTTTGCGAACTTCAAATGTCAAAATAAGCTTTGATTCATCTGTGTTATATGAATTTCGTGAAACTTATTTAACAGTGGAAGAATATTCGTATAAGGTAGACTGTAGTTGAGACCGAATATAATGCGTCTAGGAGAGGTGGTATAATAAGTTTATGCTGAAGTTTCGGCTCCTTAAGTCTTTTCAGCTAGCTGTACTATTATTATGGCTTGACGCATTATATCCGGTCTTAAGTACAGCCAGCCTTGCGCGAATATTTATCGAATTTGTCTGCGAAACAACAATGTTCTTAAATGTAGTGCAAGAATGTTTTGATTTAAGCATCTGTATTATATTTCAATGTCAAATAAATCACCTTATCAGTCACTTTGAATACAAAGGTAACCCTTCAAGTCACTAATGCGTCACGACGGAAACTTGTTAAGCTGGCCAGTTGCGAAAAAAAGAAAACGAGCGTAGTCCGTGCTTGTTTTAGCAGAAAATATGTCTTTACAACCCCTTTTTCTTTATCTACTGTTTTGTTTGTGCGCCTTTTCAGCGGTTGCTGGAGATGATTTCGAAAACGAGCCGCCATTACTCGAAGAGCTTGGAATCGACTTTAGCCATATAAAGGAAAAAACGGTCGCCGTACTTAATCCATTTGGGTCGGTGGCTGCCGATGTAAGTTTTGCACCTCAGCGTTTCTCTTCCTTCGAATTACTTGCGGGCAGTATAAGTTGCTGTCGTAACTGCATCATATATGGGATATATAAATTTGTTGACGGTTATGCGCTCAGTTGGCGATGAGGCGTTATTTGCTTCGAATGAGTGCCAAATCATGGACGTTTGCCTGAGAGCAATTGTTGTTGGTGCGCGCTTTCATGTTGGATATTTATATGAAGGTCGTATTTGGTTAGCGAAAAAGTTTGCAGACATGGGAGTTGCGTCTGTTCGTTTCTAAATGCGCTTTTTGAGGCCAAATTCACTTCTCAAAACACATTTAGACGAGTGATTTTTGCAGCGTTCGTTTTGCTGTCGTTAGAGCAGTGAAAGCGGAGGGTGTTTGTAAATCGCTGATCTGGCGAACACTACAATACTCATCATCGATCGATTTTTGGTGAAAAATTTATGGAGGTTATTTGGTAAAGAGAACTTATCGGCAGTCATCTTAAGTAAAAGTGGTACTAAACTTTCGTTGAAGCTTTTGTTTCTGCGCAGTGTTGCCATCGTTCGTCAGTTCTGTTTGCAGCATACTGAGCACCTCAATTTATCTCATACTGAGATGTTCATAAAGATGCGGTACTCGCATTTTCAGCTTCGTAAAGCTTAGTTTTACTTGAATTTTCCACACAGCTTCTTAGTTTCCCATCCCGCTATAGTCTTCCAAACTTCAGATAATTCCGTGATTCCCACTTTTAAATTGCAGCATTCGTTGAACATAGTTATTTACGTGATAGTCATTTGTTTCAAATGCGATTTGCAATTGAAATAACGCAGACAGGAACAGTTTTGATCGTTGATGGGAAAGCATCGAAGATGAGGTTGTTCGTACGCAGCCAAGATTGCGACGGTGGGCGTTGATTGAAATTTCAGACCGCCCTTACCCCTGGCCCAAAAGTCACAGGGGGGAAATGAAAGCGTATCTGAGCGGAGCAAGTGAAGACGCATATGTTGAGATGATTTTTACAAGGAACCAAAAAAGTTTTTTTTTTTCGACGTATTTGAGGCCCTGCCGCTGAAATATTCCTGAAATGAATCCGGTAAATTCATTGCTTTTAAAACGAAAACACTAAAAATTTCGTGAAAGCAATCAGTGCTTAAGGAAAGGGGAGGGGTGCATCTTATGCTCAAAGATTTGTTGCTGTTTGGTCTAGATCAGGTAAGAATGTTTTTTTGAGCTCTCTGCGTTTATATGAAAAGATTGGCTAAATGCAGCGCTTGATGATCAGGAAAATGGAGGATTTTTTCTTTCTTAAAGGGCTAGTGCTGCGTTCAATTAAGATGAAATGAAATGTGATCGTCACTTATGTTGCAAATTTGTGCAAAGGGTGAAGCGAACCAAAATTTTTCAAAGTTGTGCGAGCGAAGGAGCCGAAGAAGATTGCTCTTATAAGCGATTTTTTGTTCCATCAGCGTTCGAGCTTTTTTTTAAATCGTTCCATTCGTGCCAAATGACGCGGCACAATCCAGCTCGCAGTCGGAGTTCAAGCCATGTCGCGCTCCGCTGCTGCATCCTTCTCACTCCCTCCTCCCCCCCAACCCTTTATGGCTGCGAACATAGTTACATTCCTTCTGATTGTTGAACTGAAAGCTTTGACGTTGTTGCGTCGTAGCAGGTGTTCTGCGGCTTTTGCATGCATATTTTGAGTTATTCATTGCATTGACCGATCACTGATAACCGAGCTGAATTCAGGTAATTGCGGATCAAGATCTGGCCGGTCCACTGGTGTTCTGTCTGTTGTTCGGTGGTGCTCTTCTACTGCATGGAAAGGTGCGCCTATTCGTTTCTATCCTCATTTTTTGGTGATTTCTTTATGAAATAGAGAAACCGCCAAAAAGTGGATTTAAGCGGAGATC
>JPKZ01001646.1:141735-153296 GCA_000803305.1 Toxocara canis
AGGGAGTTTCTGTACCTTATTTCTTGAAGTTTTTTCCGATAAAGGTTTGGAAAAAATGCGTCGAAGAGGCATCACTGGTGGCGTAAAATAGACTCATTTCTTTTTATAAAACTTCATCACGAAAGAATTTTTCATATTAGGCTGAATTTTTTTATTTCTATCGTTTCTTCAACATTTTATTTGGTGTAGGAAATGTTAATGCAGGGTTAAACAAAGAGACAAAGCACATTCAAGTGGATCTCCCATGCCGATTGCAGAAAAGTAGAGCATTCACGAATCACGCATTCAAACGTAACGTTGATGTTTTGTAAAATGAGAATTTGGAAGGAAATCTCTAACGACAAAGGTGAATCTCTCAGCAGATCCATGGATGAGACTCTTATGTGTTATTATTCTGGTCCATAAACTGCACTTTTGGTTGGGAGATAGAAATGGTAAAGTCAGCCGGCCGCAGCTTGAGAACGGAGCATTGCAAGAAAAAGTATAAACACATTTGAACATTTATCGACAAACGTGATCTAAAAAGGGTAATTTTATCTTGGATCATGTAAAAATTTTTAAAATCTACTATTCAAAACGTGTATTTCAAAAAACAGCTCAAACCAACTCAATCTATTGCTCGTTATGGTCTTGAAATCGGTGAACTATGTTCAGTTTTTCTGGATGCCAAAATAGGAATTTTTCTTTCTTTCCTTCGCACGGTTTGAAGAACGAGCATAAAACGTCGCTAGTTCCATTTCCGATCATAAATGTAGAAATGTGTATACCTTCTCATTCCTTTTGAAGTCTCATCTGCCTTTGCTAATAATTTTGCTATCTTCGTTTATGTGCTAATCTGATGCAGGCGATGATCGGCTATGTGGTCAGTGGTGCGGCAGTGTTGTGGTGTAGTGTGGCATCATCAAAACTCTTCGTCATAACACTTGCAATGGATAGTCAGCGATTGTTGGTCGCTTACCCGTGCACACTTCTCTATTGTGTTTTCGCACTACTTGCCATTTTCTGAACTCGTTATCTTAGCATTCGCTAATGGATCTATTCAATTTGTTCGTGTAATTGAAGCGTTTATGAAAAGAAGAGGGAAAGATTGTTGCAGTTGAATGAAAGAACCTGGTCAGCAATAGAATTATTTCAGTGTGCTAAGATAATTAGGGTGGTAGTATTTTTTTTTTTGTGATGAATACAGCGAGGAGGAGTATGCGTCATTCTTTCTGGCTCATCGCTTCAATCCGCTTGACACCGCATACAGCACCAATTTAAGAGCGCACCCTATGCGTTCCGAGAGTCCGCGTTTTACGTGTAAAGGGAGATTGCCCGAATGATATAACTGTTTGTGTGCCTTTGCGCGATATGAGGACGCATGTTGCTTTTTTTCTTACCTTATCTCAATGAATTAGTGGGTGCGCGCTTACTATCGGGCTGTTGCAGTCTTTCATTATCTTCTTGACCCACTTCAACGGAGTGTGTTCTTTTCGGGGCGATGAACGATGCATTCTCTGTAAGACCATTTGTTTCTTTTTTTTGCTTTTGATCTTAACGTCAGCGTTATGTGATAAATGAGTATTGTGACCATTGTTTGTCAACCCGTTTTTTTTCTTTTTTTCCCCATCGGAATTGGAC
Organism: Toxocara canis; assembly: GCA_000803305.1. Taxonomy (NCBI): domain Eukaryota; kingdom Metazoa; phylum Nematoda; class Chromadorea; order Rhabditida; family Toxocaridae; genus Toxocara; species Toxocara canis. The sequence goes on from JPKZ01001646.1 coordinate 143,356, forward strand.
GTATGCAGTAACCGATTTTCTATTTCATAATACGATACCAGGCAAACAGTTGCGCCATTTCCTAGACCATTTCCATCGCCTATAATCGTGCATTGTTTTTTCACCGACAGTTTCGCTTTAACAGAAGCAGTTTTTCGCCATACTTTACGCGAAATTCCTGCGGCACTCGGGATAGCCATAAATCATGAAAAAAATGAAATTTTCGTTCTGTAGATAGGCAGTTCTTAGTAGGCTTCCGGATCCAGGTCGTCAACATTTTTCACCCCATTCGCATCAATTCATTATTTTGAGCCGTTACGTTATATCAGATTTTCAGTGGTATTCAGTAACGGTGTAATGGTATTGCATTATGGTAAGAAAAATACATAATTTTTAATAGCACGAAGTTCTTCTGCTTTGTTTTTCCCTCTCGCCCCTTATTTTGGTAGGGTAAGGGGAGGGGCGTGATGACTTTGAGGTTGGTGATCCGTCTTCCAGAGTGAATTTTGTAGAATGCCTGGAGTAATTTGTTTAATACATGAATTTGTAGTGATCGTGGGAATTGGCATGTCAAGCCATAAGTAAAGGCAAAGGCGTTTCCATATTTTTTTCTTTGTTGAAATGCCTGCTGGGTGGAATATTCCAGCTTCTGGGTGTTCACTGTTTATGAGTGACAAAAAAACAATGGTTGCGGTTGCCGCGCTTTGTTTTGTTTGCTTGTTGACTCTATCTAAAGAAAACGTTTTCTGGGTGACCTTCAGTCAGTTATACTTTCCTTCACATTCAAATTCGAATCATTTACGATAGTTTCGTTGTGATCTGAAGCATTTGTGTTTATGGAACCGACTGCGGTTTAGGAATGTGAGTGCCTCTCGAACGTGTTCAAGCTAAGTGACAGTAAAAGACCACGACTTTTTAAAATGACAGGTAATGTTATGATCTTGCAGCAAAATTGCAAATAGTTTAGTAATTTTGAGAAGTTTCATCGTTTCCGTGTCAGAATCTCTAAGCAGTCGATCACAAGAGTCATATTGTGTGCCTTGATTTGTTTTGTGTCATAATTTTTTTCAGTTTTTCCCCATATTTATATTTCTCTCTAATGTGTAATATTATTGTTCTTCATTTTTGGGAATGTTTTATATTTCGAAACGTTCTTTTCGTTGTTATTATTTGCATTAAGAGACGGTTTCAGGAAGTTTTCATAAATAAATTCGACATTAGGTTGTTTCTTTGTTCGCTGCGATCGTCGGTTTCGCATCCCGTTGTACGGTCATTTATGGGATTCCGTGTAATTGTTGGAAGAGCTGAAAAGCAAGAGAGGCGAATGAATGAAGTATGGTTGGTTGGTTGATTAGTTGAAAGCAGTGATAGATTCATCGAATATATGTTAGTTTGCATACATTCGCGCAATTTCAGGTTCACAACTTGATCTTATATACGTGAGGGCTGTGCTGCGTATATGTGATTCACCGAAACACTCTCAACATTTTGTACTCCAGTTTTACGTTGTATTAGGATTTCTCGCATTTTGATATACTCGTATTTGTTTGTTGGGTGATGCCATTAGTGGTTTGTTGAAGCGTGCAAAGTTTTTGCTCAAAGGGAGGTGGAGCCGATGATTGCTCTAAAAATGTCATCCATACCTTAATAACAACGGTGCTTCGCTTTCGAATAGGATTTTTAAGCAGTGGAGAAGATTGGAGGAGCCCATCGTTAAATATCAAACATTAAGAGCAAGTCTTAGAAGGTGTAAAAAATTGTAAAACAGCCGGTTTAGGTTGGGATTTGTTGGACGTTACTGAAAGGTACTAATATTCAGACCAGTCGTTATGTCGCGTGTCCGCCAGTGTCATTTCCCGGTTTTTTGAAAGTGACTATAGAGGCCTGTAGTTTGTCCGAAAATTTTGGAAACTACTGTCGAAGTGTAATATTCATAGAGACGGTATGCGCTGTTGGCAGGGTTATCCACCGAAAACTTCCCGAAAAGGATGTGAGCTGAAACTAGGATGGGCTGGAGCCAAAATCAGAAAGAGGGCGGGTTCGACTTTTCTAGAATTTCTTAATTGTTTCAGCGAAGTTGCTGTCCGGGAAGGGTGGCGTAGGATGTAGGATAGGGCCTTTTAGTCTACGTGCACAAAAATTGTCCAGCCGGGTAGCGATTTACTAATGGCTGTTTATTTGGTTTCGAGAGATATTTGCGTGTGGTTGGGATCGCTGACGCCCAGAACGTCAGGTCGACGGTCATCGAATGATTGTAGAGACGGATGCAGCCGGTGAAGAAGAAGCTTGGGTAGTTAACCCTTGCCCTGGCTACGTCATCAAGTTTAGGGAGGTAATCGTTGAGTTTTATCGAACTTGCTGATTAGAATTATCCTCTACATGTATGAGATTCGCTGTCAGTAGTCGTATTTGTAATTCCAATTGTCGGTGAAGAGAAAAGAGCTCTTGGTCCACTTAGTGCTCCTGAGTTCGAGGCTGGGGACTGAGGTGAACGATCCTTTTTTTAAATCGCTGCTTGTACTCGAAATTGTTTACTGCCCCCACGTTCTGCAGATAATTTTGTTCCTCAGTCGATTTACTTGTTTGAATTTTAGATGCGCAAGTTCCGCTCTCTCATATCTCCACTACATCATTTGTTGTGCCCATATAAGTGACCGAAATGAATTCCCTATATTCGCATAACATACAACACCATTTGCAAATGTTTACAAGCATGCGTAGGGCATGTGCATCACTAGTTGCAAGTAGTGATAGCAACATCCAGCACTGCATGCACCGATCCGATCGTTGATTTCTGTTCGGTTGAGGGGAGATGAGGTAAGTTAAACGATGCAGCGTTCCTGAACAGTGATTTATATTTTGAAATTTTCAGGTGAATCTTGCTTCCGAGCTGTTTTTTGATAATAAGAACAGCAAACTTTTTTTGAACATATGCCACTGCTTGGAATTGCCTCCGCCAATTGATGATTTAGAAGAGGTACTAATTGTTATTCTTTCTTCTTTTTTTTATGGTTGACGCTTTTTATTGATCTTAACACTTATAACTTCGAGTGGAGAAGAAAACATTTGGTTTTTTTTCTTGGATCTGACAAATTGTTAAAGTTGAATTTAGGCTTAATTTATGTACGTAGGGCATAGTTCATATTCAGCAATCAAGGCTAAATTGATATGAGTCTGGCGATTTGAGATCACTGGTCACTTATAGGAGAACGAAATAATGGAAGGCATGGAAAATGGACGTAATCGTTGTAACTTTTTAATGGATGGAATAATAGATTGAATAAATGGTTTCTTACAAATATAATCGTTGATTACCTTTTGGTCGCTCGAATATTCTTAAAATTTGCATCTCTAGACGTTAATGAACGATCAAGTTTTACGTTCTGATTATATCTAATTTCATAACTGCAACAGTAATTCCTTCGCGAAGTCCGTCAGTTCTGATTTCTGGTTTATTAGGCGTTCATTTCTCTGCGCTAGCTGTACTGTTTTTTTTTTCAACCACAAGGACGGCATCTGACTAGGAGTTTTGTATTTAATGGCGAATTAAGTTTTTATTTCATTTCCTGTTTTGTGTTTGAGGACCAGGTGGCTGCAATTTTGGATTCGGAAGATCCATCGCGTTATCGAATACCGCTAAGCGTTGGTGAGATCGAATGTATTCGTGACAATAAAGGGGAAAATGCCGCTAAGGTTGGGCAAAACTTTCTTTTTTTCCATAAAGATTCAATACGCTGCTGGGAAGTGCTGTAAGTATATAGGGTGGTGCGGTTTTTATGAACTCTGTCTTCCACCTTTAACCCCCTTCGCTACTTCCTTTTCCCTGATTTCTATTTAGGACGTCGAATGGTGCTCATATGGAGGAGCGATGTTGGTAGCTCAGATGAGCGGGAAAATTTTGGAAGTCGTCCGTACATTTGCATCGTAAAAGAACTCTGGATCCGTTTAGGCTGTTTTAAGTGAGAAATGTGGCCGTTACGCTCGTAAGGGGGATTGGATTAAATTGCAAACGGACATCGTCGTATGAAAACGCGTTTCCGATGTTTTGAATAGGGCAGTGGTTTTTGAACTTTTTGCATGTTTTTCAGCTTCCAATACCGTAACTCGTTCACACGTATTTGTATTGAAAAGTTAGCAAAGGTAGCATTTAGATTTCATTTTTCAAATTTACGGCTCACCTAATGGTCGCCTGGTGAACCGAAGCAGGGCTTTTGTTGGCCTTTTTACATTGATCGATGTATTCATATTAATCTGGTCTGCATATCCTAGAAAGGAAGCAGTTGTGCTTCTCACTGTTGTTCTTGATGGTGTGTATGAATTTGTAGAGGCGGGGAAGGAGGGGGGGGGGGGGGAACAGCTGGCAATAATTCTTGAATTTTATGAATTTCGCGATCCCGTTAAGAATAATCGTCGCAAAATGTCCTTAAAGTTCTAAAGAAGCTTACGACACTGATGTAATCATCGGTCACGCGAGAATTTGGAAATGAGAGCCAAATCATGAGTTCATCCATTTTTAATGGTCTTTTTTTCTTCACTTCTGCAATCGTTTAATGAAGAAAAAAGCAAATAAAGCGAATATATTACAGATTGATGTTATCGTTAACTCAAATTTCTTCACGAGCCGACTTCAGAAAAGTGAATTTTTTCGGCAGCTTCTTTTATTGGTTGCATCTGAAGCGATCAGCAAGAAACATGCCATTAAACTTGACATAAAGGTCTGTTTTAAAGGAGATTGCTGTTTGTTTTAGGGATATTTTAAGGTAGTATAGACAGCTTTTGTGAAAGTCTTTTTGGTATGTATGGTCCATATGTCAGTACTAACGTTTGCTGGGCATTACCCGCATTACCCTTCGAAGCCGACACGCAATACTAACGTTTGCTGGGCAACGTTTTATTTCTGCGAGATTCTTCTGAACTTTCGTTAAATTCAATTTTTTAGGGGGTGAGGGAGATTGGGAAGAGGAGAGAATAGGAGGAGGAGCGTTGGGAATTTTTTTGCTGGGAAAAATATGTGTGGACAACGCATTCTGAAGTATTGCGTGTCGGCTTCGAAGGGTAATGCGGGTAATCGAAAATGTTTGCTTGTTCAGGGGCTGGTCGAACGATACAAAACTGTCTCCACTGTGACTGTGATCGGTTAGGAATTTCGATCAGTGTTCGATTTTAACGGGAATGAAGGCATTCCTTTGTTTGCTTTAAATCCATTTCAAATTTTCGGAGTGTGCACTGGATTTCGATCACTAAAAGATTGTGGAGTTTTTGTTGGAAAAACACTTTGAACTGGCGCGTTCAATAAAAATTTTTCACATTATTTCACCTTTTAATTTGGCTGTTTTTTTTTTGTTATATTCGTGTGCATCTCACTTCATACTCACATAATTGACGTAATGCAGTCATATGCATTCCATGCAATATACAAAAAGGTGTAATACAATCGTGTACACTTTATTCCTTGCTCACTTAAAAGCTGTCGTGCTGCGCTCGTATGAAGATTGTAACTAACCAACGGACTAGCGTATCCGACTTAAGAGAATTTTGTGTGCATGCACATTTCATAATGGATCGCTGAGGGGTTGATCTCGGTGCTTTACAACTTTCCCAATGTTAACACATTGTGGTTTCCATAGAACGTATGGCTCGTGATCAAACTGTGATCAGCTGAGAACTTTTCGTCCATTACGGTTTGTCCGCCGCTCTAAAAAAAACAAGGCTCTAATTTAGTTTACGACTAATTTTCATAAAGTTCTGAATTTTCGTGATCACATATGGCGTCAACACTTGATATTTTCTTTCAGCATGCTATAAAGTTGAAAAATCGGAAAGTAATGGGAGAGTTGAACACACAACGAATCAGAAAGAGACCCGCGAAGAGCGTAATTGAAGAAGTGAAGGATGATGTAAAGAATGCCGACTCTTCGCCCGATGACGTTTTCGTATGTGAATTTTTGTTGTTTATAGTTGAAATGTTCGTTTGTGAGCTGATTTGCTTTTTTGCTCGTGTTGAGATCTAAGTAAGGGCATCATGTTTTAATGGCGCGGAAAGAGGACCATTGTGATTTTTTGGTCTTCCTTCTGCCACTGATTGTGAAATAACTCAGCGTAAGAATAATTGAAGGATCACTGGTCACTGCACTGCCTTTCAACCCTTAAAGAAAAGTCGTCGACCTGAGAACGGCGATCTCATTGTATTGCCCTTTTTTAGGGCAAAGTGTTGAAGGACATAACCGAAGAGGAAGAAATGAGATAGGTGATAGTTGAATGGAGAGGGCAGAATGACATTGCACGATAAAAGTTTTTAGGTCAATAAGCGCAAAAATATCAGCAGTAAAAAAAAACGGGTCGAGGGGTGATAGGGGTGATCCATCTCTCCGAGAAAGTTATTTTCTCGGGTGAATGTTAAGATTTTTTTATCGTTTATTCCAAAAGAAATTTCATCTGGTTTCTTCTTTCCAGCTTTAGTTCTAATGTTTTAATTATATCGGGCGGATTTTGGTTCATGTTTTATAAATTTGCGATTATATGCATATGTGCATATGGGCATAAATCCATAGGTATTATGCATTTGCGTTTGCAACCTTGTGTATGTTTTGTGTACTGTTGCGTTTGCCTTACTAAAATGCGATATAGAAACCGTGCTATGTGCATCTATCGAGGTGAAAAATACTGCCAGTTTATTTCATAAATTCAAGATGCAAAACAAATATTTCCACTGAATTGTAGCAAGTTTTATAGCTGTAGTAATGATTTTAGTTGATTATAACCGCCGGTAAAATTATTAGCTCTAAAAAACAAACTGTTATTGTTAGTTGAGTTGATCGAAAAAAGATTAACTGAATGGATAGGGGTCGCTGGATTTGTCAGCGACCTTTTTTTTATAAAAATTCCTTTCCTCATCAAAATCGTTCTTCTTTTCTGGCATTATGGTTTTTGTTGTTTTGTTCAGATGGAGATGGAAGCGAACGGTGGGCCGAAGAACTATCCAAAATTATTAGCTCTAAAAAACTGTTATTGTTAGTTGAGTTGATCGAAAAAAGATTAACTGAATGGATAGGGGTCGCTGGATTTGTCAGCGACCTTTTTTTTATAAAAATTCCTTTCCTCATCAAAATCGTTCTTCTTTTCTGGCATTATGGTTTTTGTTGTTTTGTTCAGATGGAGATGGAAGCGAACGGTGGGCCGAAGAACTATCAGCTGATTGTACGCGACGGCAGAGAGTTGTTGATAAAGGTGAAATTACCCGAAGTAGATCCACCGGTTGATAAGCCCGAAAGGTACTTTATCGTTATCACCATGAGTATTTTGTTTCTGTGTGTTCGGTAACAGTTCGCAATTCGAATCACACCTGTTCATTGCACTGTCCACCTCTGCGTTGCATCGCCGTCTTCTCGCTCGTCAGTGGAGGGTCGCTTGCACATTTTTGCGATTCTCGAGAAATTTGTTCACTTTGGAGGTTTGGTCCTCACATAGCTTCCCTAATTTGTGCCCTTCTTTTTTGATTCTGAAAAATGGAATCAATTTATATTCTCTTTAGAGAGTTTTCTTTATTCTTAGGTCATGTGCTTATTCAAAACTATCATTTAAAGCATTTATCGTTTGCATTTACCATCGGAACAGAAGTTTCGTTTTGAAAGAGTGCCTCTAAAATGGCATTTGAGATTAATGATTGGTTAAGTTAGGTGGAACATTGTTGTTTTGAAGCAGTAGAATGCTAATGTACGATGGATTTCTGAACAGAGGGAAGGCGAGTTCTTTGGTGCTGTGGTCTAAAAGGGACTTTGGTGATTTTAAAAGAATCTGAATTTATAGCTGAAACAAAGAAAAATTTGGCAGGGGATTTTGTGATTTTGTTTTTGGTTGGAGGCTATTGCTTCTGTTTTTTTTTAAATGTTTGAGATATAGAAGAAAGAAATGATTTACCTGTGGAAATGGGGTTAGAAGTTTAAATTTGTCCTCATGTATTATTGTAGGGGCGCCCATAGTTGTCGATACTTTCCCTTCCTCTCTGTCTCCCTCTCTCTCTCCCTGTCACTTCCTGTCTCGATACCTCAATGAGTAAGATTGTTTCAGATTAAGGATTCGTATGAACGACGACCATGTGTTAGTGATTCAGGATCGGTGTAGAACAGTTGCCGATTTCTACCTACCTATTGAAGTGAACTACGCAAATGCTGATGTGGAGTTATTAGTTGACCAAAGAACACTCACGATTGTTGCGCCTTTAATGTTGTAATCGTTGCTGTTATTTTTTTTTGCACTGCAATATTTAGAAGGAAGTTTAGAAAGAAGAAGTGTTTTTTCTAGCAACTCAAACTCATTAAGTGGGTCTGTTCATGCTATAAAGGAAATGTTTTCGTTTTCGAAATCGGTTTCTTTTGTTTTTTTTTTCCCGAAGCGACACTTTTTCAGATTGCTGTAGCCGTAGAAAGTGGATTTTTTTGGCGATCTGAAGCAGTTTGTTCTTAGAATCTTAAGATTGCATCAGTCATAAGTGGTTAGGTAAAAAAAACGACCGAGGCAGTTTTCTTTGATATTGACCATTTCGTTCAGATGATGAGGTATATATGTTTATTCGCAAGCATCATTTCGCTGTATTGGAAGTTGATTGATATGCATTGATACGATTTTGTCTCGGGATAGTGGGCGATAAGAAGGAGAATCAAACATCACTTGAAATCTGATCACTTAATTTAATTAGATTTTGCGCACTTGTTTCACTGCTGTGATTACTGGGAAAATTTTTTCACATTTGTAATTACTGGGAAAATTTTTTCATTTCACTAATTACTGGGAAAATTTTTTCACATTTGTAATTACTGGGAAAATTTTTTCACATTTGTAATTACTGGGAAAATTTTTTCACATTTGTAATTACTGGGAAAATTTTTTCACATTTGTAATTACTGGGAAAATTTTTTCACATTTGTAATTACTGGGAAAATTTTTTCACATTTGTAATTACTGGGAAAATTTTTTCACATTTGTAATTACTAGGAAAATTTCTATACATCTGTTGGGTAAAATTTTTCACATCATCATTTCAAAGTAACGGTTTTAAGAGTTTGATCACAGTGGGCGGCGAGAATGTTTTTCGATTTGCTGCGTAAGCGAAATTGATTGATATGCGTTGATACCGTTTTGTTTCATGATCTTTAGCGTAGTTTGCTTGTCCTCGTCGCACTGCTGTTATCTACCTTCACCCCCATCTCTCTTCTCTCCCTTCCCTACTCTAGTTTTTTTCGTGGCTTGTCGAATATTGATCCGTTTTGTTAACAGTCAGTTTTATGCTGTCGTTCGTGGATTTTTTGTTTTGTTTTGTTTATATGGAATTATCTTTTCGCTATAGATTGGGCTTTACTTGAAAGAGAATTACGGTTATCATTTATAGAAGAAAATCGCTTGCGGACAAGAATTAACCCTTCATTTCACCAATTTTCGAAATTTATTGTTTCGAACTTGATTCGTTTTCTTCATCCAGGTAAGCAAAGTTAATATTGTAACTGCAGCCTTCCATCTCATCTCCTCATCCCGCTTCCTCTCTTCTTCGTAATGAAACTTGGATTGCTTTGAGTGCAAAATGTGAGTGTTAGGTTTTTAAACGAATTACATCAAGGACATAAGTATTTTTACGCGAGTCATATCAGGTAATGAGGTGAACTTCATGCACTTTTAAAAATGCTTCCGTGATCTGCGTATATCATTCTACCTCGCTAAAGATGAGCAAGAGAGCAGGGATTGATGGGAAACCGGAATCAAAGGTTCGCGTAATCCTAAAATTTGGGAGGGGGTGTACAACGAATACATATATATATATATGTATATATATATATATATATATATATATATATATATATATATATATATATATATATATATATATATATATATATATATATATATATATATATATATATATATATATATATATATATATATATATATATATATATATATATATATATATA
>JPKZ01001646.1:160889-172669 GCA_000803305.1 Toxocara canis
CCCTCTCTGACCAACTTCGTAATTGAGTGCGTCCAGAGAGGCATCACAGCGTGTCCGTTTCGCATTTTTGCGCTAAAATTTTGCGCGGTTTACCGAAGGCCCGAATTTTTTCAGCCGTCCTACTCGACGGTTGTATGGGAAAGGGCGAGGTCCGTGTCCGGGGTTGAAACTGATGGAATAAAGCAGACAGTGAAATAATGATCGAAATATGTGATAATAAGCAGTGTCATTTAGTGAGTGCTGATAGGCCAGTACCACCAGATTGTTTGTGGTGATTGTGAAAATGAATTTGTATTTCCTGTTTCCGCTGATCTTTTTAAGTGCGTACTGCTAAAGACCTAATGGGAGAACGCGAAGGATAGGGTTAATTACTGATTGGTTGTGGGATAAAGCGGTGACTTCAAACTTTGTAATGTTTTATTGAACTTTATGAAATATTGATTTAAAATTGTCTTTGTTTCGTATTTTCGATTGCCATTATGGAAGTCATTTTTTCGGAAAGTTCATAAATCTTATTTTTCTCAAGTGGCTTTCTGTAACAAAAGTAGTTTTTGATTTGAAAATAATCGTTAGAAACCGGATTTAAAAGAACTTATAACATTACTATCTTACACTCACTATCGTTGTTAGGTTTTGCTGGAAGAGTGCTCTTTTTATAGGAGGCAGCATCGTTGGTTCCACAGTTTGAGAGGATTCTTGGAAAGGAAAATGTGAAAACGACGGAATCGGTTCGTGAGCAACACAGTCATGACGAAAGTCATCATGTGTGCGTTTTTTAGCGATGCCTTTCTTTTAATTCATTTTTTGCTCTCCATCCATATTGCACCGTATTCCCTTGAGTCACGTCCGACGGCGTAGTGAAGCGAAGATGTATATTCACTGCTTTCAAAACGCGGGTTTGTTTATCATGTTCATGAGCACATTTCGTCGAGAACGCTGCTGCTTTCCGCCTCTGATGAGTGATGTTTCCATATTTCGAAGCGTTAACATCCAATGTAGTCTAACAAGCAATTTTCGTCGAGATTGGTAGCCACCTATTTTCAAACTATGCACCGTTTATGCACAAAAACCCTTCCCTCACATGTCTGACAGTATACTTTCAAAGTGTAACATCACCCATCTTGTGGACAACAACAACGAGTAACTCCATCACGCACTCAATCACAATAAACGCGATAGGTAGCCTCAGAATTTTCTGTCTTCAAGAAATCTATCAGCTATATGCTTATCTACGTTAAATTCATCGGCTGTGGGATCTGAACCCCACATCTGAGTGGGCTCATGTGAGGATCACACAACCAACCCACTGCGCCATGCGGTCGTCGACACAAACGTCGATTGTGCTGCTGCCGACCATATATTGTTTGCATCGTTCGCCTGTCGCATGTTTTATTGAACTTTATGAAATATTGATTTAAAATTGTCTTTGTTTCGTATTTTCGATTGCCATTATGGAAGTCATTTTTCGGAAAGTTCATAAATCTTATTTTTCTCAAGTGGCTTTCTGTAACAAAAGTAGTTTTTGATTTGAAAATAATCGTTAGAAACCGGATTTAAAAGAACTTATAACATTACTATCTTACACTCACTATCGTTGTTAGGTTTTGCTGGAAGAGTGCTCTTTTTATAGGAGGCAGCATCGTTGGTTCCACAGTTTGAGAGGATTCTTGGAAAGGAAAATGTGAAAACGACGGAATCGGTTCGTGAGCAACACAGTCATGACGAAAGTCATCATGTGTGCGTTTTTTAGCGATGCCTTTCTTTTAATTCATTTTTTGCTCTCCATCCATATTGCACTGTATTCCCTTTCTTTTAATTCATTTTTTGCTCTCCATCCATATTGCACTGTATTCCCTTTCTTTTAATTCATTTTTTGCTCTCCATCCATATTGCACTGTATTCCCTTTCTTTTAATTCATTTTTTGCTCTCCATCCATATTGCACTGTATTCCCTTTCTTTTAATTCATTTTTTGCTCTCCATCCATATTGCACCGTATTCCCTTGAGTCACGTCCGACGGCGTAGTGAAGCGAAGATGTATATTCACTGCTTTCAAAACGCGGGTTTGTTTATCATGTTCATGAGCACATTTCGTCGAGAACGCTGCTGCTTTCCGCCTCTGATGAGTGATGTTTCCATATTTCGAAGCGTTAACATCCAATGTAGTCTAACAAGCAATTTTCGTCGAGATTGGTAGCCACCTATTTTCAAACTATGCACCGTTTATGCACAAAAACCCTTCCCTCACTTGTCTGACAGTATACTTTCAAATAGGCAGCCTCAGAATTTTCTGTCTTCAAGAAATCTATCAGCTATATGCTTATCTACGTTAAATTCATCGGCTGTGGGATCTGAACCCCACATCTGAGTGCGCTCATGTGAGTATCACACAACCAACCCACTGCGCCATGCGGTCGTGGATATAAACGTCGATTGTGCTGCTGCCGACCATATATTGTTTGCATCGTTCGCCTGTCGCACTTAGAACGACTGCTCGTTGTCCATTTGTGAGCGAAACATTGAAAAGTTATGCTTTTTTTCATTTTTGTGCGTATTTGTATCATGAAGGGGCAGCCAGCTGCCTTCCACCCACGTCAACAGGGTTTCGGCATTTCTTAGAAGTGGGTGGCAACAAATATTTTGCAATTGTTGCCGTAGTTTTAAAAACCATAAATCTGGAGCCATGATGTTGCACAGCGGATGTGGCAGCCTGTAAAATTTACTCTGAAAATGTGTCGTTCTCAAATTTGGTTCGGAAATTTTTTGTGGAGGGGAGAGCGCACGCATATTTGTGATTCCTGCCATATATAGGCATCTATTACATTTTAGAAAACATCATGGGCGACTTTTTGGACCAAACTTTGCCGAGCACGAACTTTCGGGTCAAATTTCGCGATTATCTATTTTCGAGCAAAAAATTCGGTCACGATTTCTGGGCCGAAAAGATCTTCAGCTACAAAGATATCTCACAAAAGAGACTCTAAACAACACGCAAATGCCAAATATATCCGAATTTTCTTGCTTTTTTAAAATGATCTTTCTTACAAGTTTTCCTAAACTTTCAATCCCCCCTAGCGATGCGCTTGTCTAAATGAGAGACATTTGTCAAAATTCTCGAAATTTTTGGCTGAGGCCCCATCCTCATTTGAAAATCGAGAGTTGTCCATACGTGATTCGTATTAAAAGTGTTTCTAGGGGGAAGAGGCCGGACGTAGTTGTAATGCCGCACAACGTAGAGCAAGTATGCGCTGCGCTGAAACTATGCAACGAATCTCGCGTTCCTGTGGTTCCATTTGGTGCTGGATCTGGTTTTGAAGGTGGCGTGAATGCTGTCGCTGTAAGTAAAATATTTTTTTTCGACGTGTGCTTTTTCTGGTGAAAGCTATCCCAGCAGTAGAAATCTTACTATGTTTGCTGGTGACGCGTTATTCGAGAACGTTTTGAGTCGAAATTGACGACTCCGATAAGCGTTTTCGTCGCTTGCTGTCGTGTTGACTTTCAGTAACCATGCATCTTCGTCAACGGGCACGATCCTGACCTAGTACTCAGTTATTCATGATTTTTTCTATCTTTACAGCAATTTCCATAAGTACTGAACGATATTTTTGGCGCTTAAGTCAAAGCCCTCAAAATCTTCGCAAAAAGAATATTTTACTTACGCAAAACGAATGAAACCGGAATCTAATGTTCTTATATCGTTATTTAGTTTTGAATAATCGAGCTGTCAGTACTGAGCGAATGAGGCTTTTCTTTTAACTGTGGTAGTGCAAAAGGGAGGTGTTAAAAGATCTGATTATAATTTCTGATGGGATCAGCAACTTCGCATACGTTATCACATAAAAATAAAGATGTTCGTTTGCGTAAACAGTCTTCCTTCTATCCTTTTGAACGCTATTTCGTTCACTTCGCAGTAATGACTGCCTTTGCTGACTTACTATATTCTTGCTTATACTTAAGTGGCTCTCACTAGATTCAGTGAAAAATTTCATGAGTATTTTAATTCTGCTCTAAGGGAAAAAGTGCACCTTTTAAGGTTTTTCTGTATCAGAGAAGACATGAAGTTGCTACAGAAATATCATAGATAGAAGACAATAACGTATAATGCGGATAATAATACGAGTTTGTTTCGACGATAATTTTTTTTTGCTTGAGGGTGGTGTATGCTTCGATATGATAAAAATGAATAATATAGTCGAGATAAATGCAGAAGATTTCGATTGTATTGTCGAGGCTGGCGTAACACGTAAACAACTCAACGCTCAATTGCATGATACCGGACTCTTCTTCCCCGTTGGTAAGTTACAGCGAGATGTTCAGCTTATGCCGTACTTTATTAAGGATGGGTGAATATAAATTTATAGAAGTTGAATTTTTTTCACTGCTGGTTGTGGCGCCGATGAGGAGTAATTTCTCGACTTTTCCACCAAGATCCTTTCCAAGCCACCCCTCTTCCCGCTTTCTTTCTCTTGGCCTGAGATCTCTTTCGAACGGTGATGTCCTACCAGCTGCAAATCGTCTCATGTACCACATCAGTTGAATGTCCTGTCTTCTCTCAATGCGTATTATAGATAACATATTAATAGTTGCACGCATTATAATCTAGTAAAAAGGATGTCCCCATTGTTCATAAACAACATATCCATTTCGACTTCAGCAGCTCACCAAAACGCCTTAATCATGATTCATATCTTTCGGGTGCGTTCTCCCCACTCGACTTTGTCTGACAATTGGAAGCCCTCAACGGCGGCTTAAAAACATTTTTTTGTGTCACTTTTTGTTCATATTGGTCGTCTTTGTTCCATTTTCCGTTTAAGAACGGTGTTAAACGTAAATGTTATTTTTGGAGCAGTAGTTATATATCATTCAAGTTATAATGAAGCTATGAAGTTAATAATTTCTCAAAAGTCTCAGCAGAGTTTTATCGAGGTTTTTTGACAAGGAGATGTGTTACTGGAGATAGCTGTAAGTGAAAGAGTAAGAAAATTTAAAATGTAAGTACTGAACTGCAAATGAATATAGGTAGCAAGTACCTAGTTAGAAATGAGAATGAATATTAATAAACATAAACGTTAATACAGCAATTATGATTTTGTAGATCCGGGCGCAGATGCATCGGTTTGTGCAATGGCGGCAACATGTGCGAGCGGTACGAATGCGGTACGATATGGAACGATGCGTCAAAATGTTATGAATCTCGAGGTTGACCATATCACAACACTACATACATATGAACATCAACTGTTATAGCCTGTTAATTTCAGTTCCTATAGCCCGGATTCTTTTCTGAAGTCATCTCAATATCAACACTGCATTTGCCTCGTATTTCTGAATCAGTAAATTGCCCATAATTGCTTGTAATGCCATCACTGTTCGTCGTTGTGTGCAGCAATAGTGAAGTTGCCTATTCGTTAAGTTTTCATCGTTATTATAATTTGGCTATATAGCCGAACGAGTTCGAATCGTTACAATATAACTTTTTTTCTAATTTTAGTTTTTGCTTATACCGATAACGTTTGCATCACACGAGAGAAGTTTCTTGACGAATTAGGCGGACGAATTCGATAGATAATCGATAGGAAAGTATACATCTGTAACGAAGAATTTTTCCTTGCTTAAGGAAGGAGGTCACCTATTGCAGCTGAAAATTATACGCTGACTGTTGCAGTTAGAAATTCATAGCGCTTTATAACATCATCGATTTTTTAGTTGGAATAAACAGTGTTTGTTGATTAGCAAAACAGCACTTCATAGTAGCCGAAGGCATCACAGTTTTGCTTCATGAGATCGATTTTTGTGGGTCGATCGTCGGTAAATTACAGTAGAATATGATTGTGATTGTATTTTCAGGTGGTGTTGGCAAATGGTGATATTCTTTATACTGCAGGTAAAAGGCGGAGAACAAGGTAACCGGAATTGTTTAGCTGCTTCCTCTGTCTTTCATACCAACAATTGTTTCTCCCCGTGTAGTAAGATTTGATCTGCCATTACCATTCCACAAGTGAGACCTAAGTCATGAGATCGTGTAATCCCAACAATGTTGTTTCATCTTCTAGTGAAACCAAATGTTATCTGTGAAATCCAGATACCCCACGTGGCAGAAAACAACGCAAAGCTAAAATAACACATTTCTTTATTATGCTGGGCTGAGCATTTGCTACGTTTCTTGAGCTATAGAAGCGTTCTTTCCCTATTATTTTTTATTTACGGTCGCTATTATCGGCCAAAGTGGGAGATGCAAACGTAAGACGACGCGATACATACACGTAAAAGAGGAGCTGTTGTGGAACACGGCCGCACGCCGACTTATTTCGTGGTCTCATGATGATAAATGTGTTTTTGTCTGTCTCATTATATTTCAGTAATTCTATGCTTCTTTTGTCGGCCAGTTTCAAACCCTATTGCCATTACGTTCGTTGCGGAGAATAGGCTGACGGTTTAGCGTCATTCCTCGTCATTGTACAGTTCTCAAGTTTCGTCTGTGGGGTTCTACGTCCGTTAATAAAGCTTCATCTTCGTCCCTGCTCAAACACATCGGGAACTCGGCGGCGCCGCAACAAATTGGCGATCAGGATGAAGAAAGTGGGACAAGAAGAGGCTCGACTACGGATGATCGACAGCAAAGATCTCCGGACAATACTCGAGGCCGAAAAGGAACGACAGCATCAGAGCTGTGTTGGGGACGGCAAATCAGCAGCAGCAGGCGCTATTGGAGCAGGTGGGGCGGATCCTTTCTGATGTCGGGCCCACTGCTTCTCCTGCATCGGCTGCTGAGTTCGTCACCAACTCGCTGTCAACAAAACTACCGGAATTCATTTACGATCTAGACAACGGCTGCACTTTCGATGTCTGGATCAACTGGTACGAAGACGTCATTGTTCAAGACGGCTCAACGCTTGTTGAGGCCACGAAGGCACGCCTCATCGCCTCAAAGCTAGATGCGACAGCTTACGCCCGTTTCACCAACCACATCTTGCCGAAAAGACCTTCCGAATTGTGCTTCGACGACACCGTCAAAACGCTGAAAGAACTATTCGGACACAATACGTCAGTATTCGCTCGCCGCTACACCTATCTCAGAACCCAGCGCAACGGCGAATCTCTCAGCGACTATACTGGAATGGTCAATCGACGACATGAGATGGCAGAGTTCAACGCCATCACTCCCGAACGGATGAAGTGCTTGGTATGGATCCGTGGTCTCCACACCCCCGACGACGTTGATATTCACACTCGTGCACTACGGAAGATGGAGGACAATCTACAAACGACACTCAAAGAGCTCAGTCTCGAGATCCAGCAGTTCCTGAATATCAGACGAGATGCCAAACTGCTGGGAATTCCACCATCACTGCTTCAGCCAGCAGTCAGTGCAGTTCCCACCAAGAAGAACTGTACATAGAACCCGCCCTCACCCTGCTTTCGATGAGGAGGATCACATTGGGCGAGAGACTGCTACTTCATCGACAAGGCGTGCCACACTTGCAAACGCATCGGTCAAAAGAAGGGCTACTGCAAGAATTTCACGAACAACGCGAAATCGGAAGAACAGCAGAGCTACAAGTAACGTCCTCGTTATCGCATCTACTGGAACAAACGTCGCGCCGGTCAATCGCATTTATCGGAAAGACAAAATCAATGGTGCCACAATCCAGATGCGCCTCGACACTGGGGCCGACGTCACCCTGCTAAGCGTCAAAGACTGGATCAAAATCAATCGCCCGAAGTTGCTTCCACCACTTGTCAAGCTGAAGTCAGCCAACAACAAGGATATCAAAATTCGTGGATATTTCGAGTGCAACTTCGACATTGATGGGCACAAAGGAAGAGGAAACTGCCATGTTGCGGATACCCAATCGCTACTTGGCCTCGACTGGATAATCCAAAACAAGCCTTCATTCCGACACGTCGCAGAAGGCGCCATCTGCAAGGTTTCTGCCACATCAGCTGCCAAACACCCGATTAAGGCCGAACTCAACTCATGGCCGAAGCCTATGCAGCAGAAAATTGGTTCTCCCCTTTTGAGAGAGGGGGTTTGGCTTCTGTTCTGCTATGTTCTTTTATACAGATGGGCCCAATACGAACTGATACAGAGAATATTTATATATGTATATGTCGGTAAGAACAGATAAAAGCAGGCCCAAAATAACGTCGAGTAACGGCTCGGTTCATCAAAGGCACGTTTCGCAAGTATCGATCGAATTCTCGTATACAAAGGAATCGAAAGGGGAACGCAAATTTGAACAAAATAACCGGCCTGTTCGTGGGCTCGTCCTCTTGTGCCCGTTACTTCAATCCAAAGTACTACTTCACATGGATCGCACGAAAAAGACATATCGCTCCTAACTCGAAGGGGGAGTTGTTGTGGAACACGGCCGCACGCCGACTTATTTCGTCGTCTCATGATGATAAATGTGTTTTTGTCTGTCTCATTATATTTCAGTAATTCTACGCTTCTTTTGTCGGCCAGTTTCAAACCCTATTGCCATTACGTTCGTTGCAGAGAATAGGCTGGTGGTTTAGCTCCCTTCCTCGTCCTTGTACAGGTCTCAAGTTTCGTCTGTGTGGTTCTACGTTCGTCAATAAAGCTTCATCTTCGTCCCGGCTAATACACATCAAGAACTCGGCGGTGTCACAACAGGAGCAGTGCTCAACATTGATATTTTCAGAAACGTTCGGCTTTGTTTTCTAAAAATTACTGCCTTCAAAACCCTATCTTCTCGAGTGAAACAAAAACAATCTATGTGTATTCGAATTTCATTTGGAATAAATATTCACAAGGAGCGTCGACGGGCTCGAAGAGATGGGGATGGGAACAATTGAAATGGATTAGCCCATTTTGCATTTTCTAGGCGCTTCCATGCTTAAATCAGCTCGCTTCATTTATTACCATAGAATAATGGAAGCGGCGGAACAATTGAAATGGATTAGCCCATTTTGCATTTTCTAGGCGCTTCCATGCTTAAATCAGCTCGCTTCATTTATTACCATAGAATAATGGAAGCGGCGGAACAATTGAAATGGATTAGCCCATTTTGCATTTTCTAGGCGCTTCCATGCTTAAATCAGCTCGCTTCATTTATTACCATAGAATAATGGAAGCGGCGGAACAATTGAAATGGATTAGCCCATTTTGCATTTTCTAGGCGCTTCCATGCTTAAATCAGCTCGCTTCATTTATTACCATAGAATAATGGAAGCGGCGGAACAATTGAAATGGATTAGCCCATTTTGCATTTTCTAGGCGCTTCCATGCTTAAATCAGCTCGCTTCATTTATTACCATAGAATAATGGAAGCGGCGGAACAATTGAAATGGATTAGCCCATTTTGCATTTTCTAGGCGCTTCCATGCTTAAATCAGCTCGCTTCATTTATTACCATAGAATAATGGAAGCGGCGGAACAATTGAAATGGATTAGCCCATTTTGCATTTTCTAGGCGCTTCCATGCTTAAATCAGCTCGCTTCATTTATTACCATAGAATAATGGAAGCGGCGGAACAATTGAAATGGATTAGCCCATTTTGCATTTTCTAGGCGCTTCCATGCTTAAATCAGCTCGCTTCATTTATTACCATAGAATAATGGAAGCGGCGGAACAATTGAAATGGATTAGCCCATTTTGCATTTTCTAGGCGCTTCCATGCTTAAATCAGCTCGCTTCATTTATTACCATAGAATAATGGAAGCGGCGGAACAATTGAAATGGATTAGCCCATTTTGCATTTTCTAGGCGCTTCCATGCTTAAATCAGCTCGCTTCATTTATTACCATAGAATAATGGAAGCGGCGGAACAATTGAAATGGATTAGCCCATTTTGCATTTTCTAGGCGCTTCCATGCTTAAATCAGCTCGCTTCATTTATTACCATAGAATAATGGAAGCGGCGGAACAATTGAAATGGATTAGCCCATTTTGCATTTTCTAGGCGCTTCCATGCTTAAATCAGCTCGCTTCATTTATTACCATAGAATAATGGAAGCGGCGGAACAATTGAAATGGATTAGCCCATTTTGCATTTTCTAGGCGCTTCCATGCTTAAATCAGCTCGCTTCATTTATTACCATAGAATAATGGAAGCGGCGGAACAATTGAAATGGATTAGCCCATTTTGCATTTTCTAGGCGCTTCCATGCTTAAATCAGCTCGCTTCATTTATTACCATAGAATAATGGAAGCGGCGGAACAATTGAAATGGATTAGCCCATTTTGCATTTTCTAGGCGCTTCCATGCTTAAATCAGCTCGCTTCATTTATTACCATAGAATAATGGAAGCGGCGGAACAATTGAAATGGATTAGCCCATTTTGCATTTTCTAGGCGCTTCCATGCTTAAATCAGCTCGCTTCATTTATTACCATAGAATAATGGAAGCGGCGGAACAATTGAAATGGATTAGCCCATTTTGCATTTTCTAGGCGCTTCCATGCTTAAATCAGCTCGCTTCATTTATTACCATAGAATAATGGAAGCGGCGGAACAATTGAAATGGATTAGCCCATTTTGCATTTTCTAGGCGCTTCCATGCTTAAATCAGCTCGCTTCATTTATTACCATAGAATAATGGAAGCGGCGGAACAATTGAAATGGATTAGCCCATTTTGCATTTTCTAGGCGCTTCCATGCTTAAATCAGCTCGCTTCATTTATTACCATAGAATAATGGAAGCGGCGGAACAATTGAAATGGATTAGCCCATTTTGCATTTTCTAGGCGCTTCCATGCTTAAATCAGCTCGCTTCATTTATTACCATAGAATAATGGAAGCGGCGGAACAATTGAAATGGATTAGCCCATTTTGCATTTTCTAGGCGCTTCCATGCTTAAATCAGCTCGCTTCATTTATTACCATAGAATAATGGAAGCGGCGGAACAATTGAAATGGATTAGCCCATTTTGCATTTTCTAGGCGCTTCCATGCTTAAATCAGCTCGCTTCATTTATTACCATAGAATAATGGAAGCGGCGGAACAATTGAAATGGATTAGCCCATTTTGCATTTTCTAGGCGCTTCCATGCTTAAATCAGCTCGCTTCATTTATTACCATAGAATAATGGAAGCGGCGGAACAATTGAAATGGATTAGCCCATTTTGCATTTTCTAGGCGCTTCCATGCTTAAATCAGCTCGCTTCATTTATTACCATAGAATAATGGAAGCGGCGGAACAATTTGATGATAAATGTGTTTTTGTCTGTCTCATTATATTTCAGTAATTCTACGCTTCTTTTGTCGGCCAGTTTCAAACCCTATTGCCATTACGTTCGTTGCAGAGAATAGGCTGATGGTTTAGCTCCCTTCCTCGTCCTTGTACAGGTCTCAAGTTTCGTCTGTGTGGTTCTACGTTCGTCAATAAAGCTTCATCTTCGTCCCGGCTAATACACATCAAGAACTCGGCGGTGTCACAACAGGAGCAGTGCTCAACATTGATATTTTCAGAAACGTTCGGCTTTGTTTTCTAAAAATTACTGCCTTCAAAACCCTATCTTCTCGAGTGAAACAAAAACAATCTATGTGTATTCGAATTTCATTTGGAATAAATATTCACAAGGAGCGTCGACGGGCTCGAAGAGATGGGGATGGGAACAATTGAAATGGATTAGCCCATTTTGCATTTTCTAGGCGCTTCCATGCTTAAATCAGCTCGCTTCATTTATTACCATAGAATAATGGAAGCGGCGGAACAATTGAAATGGATTAGCCCATTTTGCATTTTCTAGGCGCTTCCATGCTTAAATCAGCTCGCTTCATTTATTACCATAGAATAATGGAAGCGGCGGAAC
>JPKZ01001646.1:172860-189095 GCA_000803305.1 Toxocara canis
CCCATCTTCTCACCACCCCCAACCGCTTTCTTCCTCTTCCTTCACCCATCAACCGTCACTTTCGCGTTCTTGACTCGCCGCAGTTATCTGAGTTCGACAGAATCCTCCTATGAAAGAGTCCTTGAGCAAAGACTTAAGTCAGAGCCCGCTCAATGGGATTGGCGGCAATACACAATGGCGTATTTAATGAAAGTTTTGTATTTTATTGAGAGTGTCTTGTTCATGTTTTACCGGTTCCATTTGTTTAAGGAAGTCAGCATCAGGCTACAATTTAACATCATTGTTTGTTGGCTCAGAGGGCACTCTTGGAGTGATAACAGAAGCCGTCGTACGGCTTCACGCAATACCGTCATGTCTGAGTGCGGCCGTATGTTCATTCCCGACAGTCCATCAAGCTGTCAGCGCTGTCGTTGCGACAATGCAGTGCTCAGTTCCAGTCGCTAAAATTGGTTCGTTGTTCACTTCTTCATTCACAACATTTTCAGCG
Organism: Toxocara canis; assembly: GCA_000803305.1. Lineage (NCBI taxonomy): Eukaryota > Metazoa > Nematoda > Chromadorea > Rhabditida > Toxocaridae > Toxocara > Toxocara canis. The sequence goes on from JPKZ01001646.1 coordinate 173,348, forward strand.
CAATTAGCTAGGCTCTTAATAGACATCAGCCTGTTACCGGTCGTAATAATAAATATTTGAAGTTAATACAATTGCTTGTAACATAAGAGTGCGATCTAGCAGGTTGTAAAGAAAGCATTTGCATTTGCATCTTCCTTTGTTATCTAACACGCACCTTAAGTGTAGTTCAGTCATGTGACAATATGGTTGGTCAAATCGTGATGTATAACAAAACGTTAGCGTTAAAAGACGTTTTAAAATACAAACGTCTTTTAACGCTAACGTTTTGTTATGTCTTCATTCAATTCAAATGGATTATGGGCGAGCTTATTGAAGAGAACAAGAATTTTGGAGGTTATAATTCTTTTATTACCTCAAACTAATGTTTTTTAGTTTTTCTGGGATTGCCGATGTTGTGAAAAACACTTATATGATTCCTCGAAAACAACGGCATTGATTTGGACCCTTTTTATAAATGGCCTCGTCTGATGAATGTGGGAGGGGGGAGGGGAGGGGGAAGGAGAGGGGCGGGGATCGTAAAGTGACAATGGTTGGTGCAGAATTTCTTAATCTAAGGTCTGCCTTATGAAGCACCTAATAGTAACCTGTGTTAGAGTGTTTCGCCCAGTCATCATCACGGATAAAATAGCGTCGTTTTGGTTAAATTGGAAATATGGATATTAATGAAGTGTGATCACAGAATGAGTCAACCTTCAGTCCAATCAGTACCTTAAAATAAGTTGAAGGAATAATGTTTACCTAATATGAGATGGATATTGTTTTGAACACTTTTTGATAAAATGTTCAGTTCACTGTTTACAGAAATTTAATGCCATAAACACTGTTAGTTTTACAAGGCGCGAGAAGTTCAAGAGAAAGAAAGCACATAAACCATCCAAGAAAATTTTCAGCTCGGTAATATTTGAACTGTTTTAAAAAAGTGTTCTTTATTTCAACACAGAAGAACGATTTTAGAATTCATGGATCAACGAATGGTTATTGCGTGCAAAAAATTCAATAACTTGTCGTTAGCTGAGATGCCGGCTTTATTTCTCGAATTCGACGGTAACACCGAGGAAGAAATCAAATACAGTGCCGAATTAGTTGGTAATCATCTTGTTTTCAAAGAAGTGAACGGCCATTAAAATTTTCATCACTTTTTTTCTTGTTTCGTTTTTCAAATAAGTTTTGTTTTTCAAAACATTTTTCCTTTATGCTGGTTTTTTTGCTTGAAATTTTGATCGCAGTTAAATGAAAGTTTGTATCATTGGTTATGTCCTGTTTTGTCATAATGAAGGTTTGTATTACCTGAAAAGCATCAAGTGAATTGGCTCTTTGCCGGCTTTTTTCTTTCACTAATTGGAGATATGGTGGACTCTACTTGATTTTCACATTTCTTGTGATTGATCGGAAGATTATTTGATTGGGAAATATTAAACCAAATTTGGCCTTAGCAACTGTTTGGTGCCTTTCGGCTTCTGAACGTTGATCGTCAAATGAAAACGGATTTCAAAACGTGCTTGTAAAAATCGAGCAAAAATTTTTATCTTTTATCTTTTCCTTTTTCAGAAAATATGAATGAATATTCAGGGAATATTTGCGCGGAAAATGGGGGCAGCGACTTCAAATGGTCTCATTTGCCGGAAGAGAGAGAGGCGTTATGGACTGCTCGCCATAACGCTTACTATGCGATCTTAGCCGAGAGAAAAGGGTGTAAGGTCGTCTCTTCATTCATTTCAATCTTTTCACGCTTCAGCGCTGTCCTTCCACCAACAAAAGAGCTTTTTTGCGTTCTGCATCTTTGCTCGTTATGAAGGATTTATGCAGAAATGTTGATGTTGATTCGAGTTTCGTTTTGTGTAAACAGAATTCAAATAATTCAATTTGGTCGTCGTTTCGAGTAAGCGATGTCAAAATAGAGGAAGGAAAAGACGGAAGAAATGAATAAAGGAAAGCGAGAAAGAAAACTTTATATGATCAATGCTTTAGAATCGAGCACATATGAAAACTGATTTTTCTTTAAAATATTTCTTTTTTTTTCGTTCTCTGATGAACGGGGGGAATTCTTTAAAGTATACTTTATTATTCTTTAAAGTAAATTCTTTAAAGTATACTTCATATCATCTCGGATTGGCAATTTGAAAATTTTCACTCAATATTTCACTAATTTTTCTGCCTTAATGCGAAACGTTTTTCAGTTATAAAGTAAAGTCTAATGCAATTCTTGTCTCGGCATGTTGATCTTTAGGGATTTTCGACGGATGTTTGCGTACCGATTTCGAAATTAGCCGATGTTATCACCGAAACAAGGAAAGATATTGACGAATCGGGAATGATCGGTAATCGTTGTTGCATCATGACCGTCTTATGAGACGGAAATGTTCTTACGAAACACAGCTGTTATGAAACACAAATGAGCTAACTTCCTTGTTATTTCCGTGAAATTTTACGCATTTGTCTAAATCTCGAATTTGGACAGCCCGCTTTTACTTGCCATTCCAAAGGATCCGAAAACCCAGTAATTTTTTGATATCTGATTGATATGTGATTTTGTTCGAGGCTCCAAGATCTCATCAAATCGAATCTCTTGTTCGATCTATATGCAACAGCTGCGTTTACGACAATTCAACATTAATCATATCTTTTAACATTACAGCGCATTACTAGTCAGCTCGAAAGTATACAGCTGGCCAATAGTATAGCTGCTTGGATTGTCAAAATATTTTTTAATTCCTTCCTAAGCTAATCATTACCCTTTCTTTCTGGTCACTACTCTAAAAGCGGTAATACCTGGTGCCGACCTATCCCCTCAACTGTAGAAAACGTTGCGTTCCAATCCTCTGAAATTATGAATGAATCCGATTGAACGATTTGCAACTATTTCGCGCTGCTTTAAAGCCCTTTTTATTGCTGTCTCAGTGCTAGATAAGACTAATCTGATTTTTTTAAAAAACATATGCGTTAAGATCAGAATGATTATTAGTTCTCGTTCACTTATTATCTTATTGCCTTTGTTTCGTTAAAAAAATCTTTCGTCTCTAACAGACAATCTTGTTGGGCTACCGTCTGATCTAAACTTGTGTTGCGAGTTCAGTTTTTGATAGTTCTTTCTTTTAGTGATCACGATCGGAATGCGTGCAGCATCGTACATGCTAATCGCAGTTTTTGCAACTCGTGTTTGCTTCATTTAATTGCAACACTAACATTTCTTTTAGACATTTCGTAACAATAATTTTTTGCATGCAGCATTCTTCTCTCAGTCATGTTTAATTTGTCACTCTTGTCGTATACACAAAAAGTTGACGAAAATTGGTGTTATTTTTTTTGCAGTTATTTGATAGTCAGCCAGATAGAAAACAATGGCGTTAGAAGAGATTTCGATACGATTGTTCAACTGAAAGTGCATAGCTTGCCAATTTTTTCTTATAAGTTCTAATTTTATGTGGCATATACATATTGCAGGCGGGATAGTTGGACACGTTGGTGATGGTAACTTTCATTGCATGTTTCCGGTGAACGAATCAGATCCAAATGAAATGAAAATCATTTGGGGTCTTTCGGATCGAGTTGTCAAGTAAGACTATTTTCGCTTAGTCGTTTGTCGGTCACAATATCACGTTACTTTCATTTTACTTTGACTAGCGAATTATTCGACGAATTTGGAACTCATAGAAAATGAGCCACCATCCAGTGATAGAAAATGCCATTCTCATAACCAATTTTCTCAATGAACTCATGAGTTTAGGTATGGTTCACCGTCTAATCGATGAATCTCATCATTTATATGCTCATTCAGAATGTCAAATATGTATAAGCGTCTTTAAGCTCTAATAATAAATAATCAGCTCCAAAAAAAATAAAGAGAAGTAGGACAAAGAATTTTTGAGAAAGATTCGAAAAAAGGCTTTCGAAAGGCGAACACTTTTGAGTGTTTTTAGAGTCACCAAAAAGTCAAAATTTGTCGTGCGCCTTTATTTGTTTGTAACTAACAACTTTTCAGCTTCAAAGTGCTAATTGCCATCATGAGTTTTTTCCGGAGGTCTATTTTAAAAGGTTATTGAAAGTGGTGGCCCATGATGCCCGCATTTAATTTTAATGTTATTTATCGAAAGTTATTCCTGGGGTTATATTCAAGGTGTGGCTGACGATAAGGTCGACGGCTTCTCTTCAGAGTCATGGGAGGCCAGAGTGGAGAGGGGAAGGAGGTCACATCATCTTTCCCGCTCGTATCAAAGCCCTCCTCCTCTCAGCAGAAAAAGTCTTCCTGTGCCTCCTTCTCTAATAGTTTCTTTTAACTTCGCCCTTCAAACTCTCGCAGATAACGAAAGCATTATGCTCCACGTTTTCGAAAAAGGTCTCAATAACTGGAATTGTTATTGTACGACGTTTCTGCTATAAATATTATAATATACCTCATTCAAGAAAAGTGATGTTTGAATTCTCTGTTTCCCTTAATTTCGTTTTTGTGTGATTGCCCTGTGCCATTGATCAGCACAGCACAGTATAGAAGAGGTAATTTTTTTACGCAGTGGTACAATCGGTCTCACTGTACCGCCTCTACATGACGCGGTACGGTACGGCACAAAAAGCATTGGTGCGCGGTTTGGTCACGTTGTTGACGACGAAATGGTTTGATCTCCAAACTGTAACAAAAACTATTGGCAGTATTGAATGAGAAATTTTATTTGCTGTTTGTGTGTCTCGTTCGTCAACGACGGTTATTGCAGTTATATTGTGAACTGTCACTTTGTGCCATCTAAAAGAGAGATTTCTGCATTAGTGATTTCGTTCACTGTAATCTCGTTCCACTCGAAAACGCTATTTGTCAGATAGAAATTCGGGTTTTATTTGAATGTCTTGCATATCTGAGTGTATGGTTCCATAAGTTGTGCTGCCACAGTTGGTTGCGTCTGTTGTGCCGCATAGTATAGCAGTATGAAATTAACGTTATTGAATTTTAAGACGTGCACTTGCGGTTGGAGGAACGTGCACAGGTGAACACGGTATCGGTTTGGGCAAACGAGAGTATCTGAAGAGTGAATTTGGAGATGTGGCCGTCAACACAATGAAAGCTCTCAAGAAAGTGCTTGATCCAAATTCGATCATGAATCCAGGCAAAATATTCATCTAATTCTTTTCTCCTGTCCACTTGAAACTATATAAGCGTGAACATATCAGTAACAGGCGCCCTACTGCTAAAGAGGAACGTTTGAGCATGAGTGAAAAAAAGGATCAAATTTTTAGTGAGACCGGTCAGATTGGGCATATGAAAAGTGAAATATTTCGTTTTGTCTATTGGACGCGAAACGACTCTAAAAATATTCATAAAGAGGAGCTGTTATATGTCTTATTCATCATTTCTCTTCATTCTTTATAATTCATAAGTAATTCATCATGGTGCCCATAGGCAACTGCAAATGTGCACGCATCCAAACGGGACTAGCGTAACGAGGAATCTGTTTTTCAAAATTCACTTCAATTTTCATGTTTGAATTTCCTTGCGTTCTACAATTTTTGCTAGCCGATCACCTGACTAAAACGTTCATTTATTCTTTTCTAATTTGAAATCATTTCTGTCTGAAAAGTGGCTAAGTTTACGCTATGTTCATTGGATTCATTTATTATTTCGCTTAGTAGATTTTTATTTTTCGAAAAAAAATGTATTTTGATGCTGTATTCTTTTAAAGTCATATTCACTTGTTTATGGCTACATGTTGGCTACACGTTTTAAAATTTTAGTGCTTCATTATTCTGTAGGCGACAATTGGTGATATGGTTTCAGAGCTGAATATCAATTCGAAATGTCGATTAAAAATCAGACTAGAAACGAAACTGTGCATACTTAAGTTTTGCAAAAATTGAGCATAGTTTAATTCGAGTAAAACACAGCTAAATGAGAAAGATATTTGAAAATATGGTCGTAAAACCGCATAAAGAATATTGTGGTATTTAAGTTATCATCGCATCATAGAGAGAAATATTTTCATTTAAAAACATTCATCTCGACATCATTTTCATTATGCGTCGTTTTTATTTTTTTGATTTTTCGGAACTGATTTCTTAAAACATTTCTCTGTTGTTTCATTAATTGGGCAAATGGATTTATGATAAATTTATCGTTGCTGTTTTCTTTAAAAATTTTTTAAACGGTTCCGAGCGAAAATCGTTCTCAGAAGGATAAGTTGTATGGATCGGTTTTATTCATCGTCACGTTTGATGCATGTGTGGCTGAAGTGGTCGCCGAGCGAAGACAACTTTGTACTCTTCCTCTTTTCGTAGGTGTATATCAGTGGTGAACCATTGCTTTAGTCATAGTATTAATGCGATCTTAATGTGTGCAGTATGACGATAAGATCTAATGAATCAGTATGGTGATTTCATAATGCTAAATAAGCTGTTATGATAAAAACATGTAATGATTTCATTTTCCAGATTCAGTTAAGCTATAAAACTGAAAATAAATCATCGAAGTAAATGAATAGCGTCGAATTGCTTTTATTTATGGCTCGCGATATGCAGTGGTCAATAAAAATGATGAAGACGCATGAGATGTTTTTTTTTGCTGTCATCAGAAATGTTATGTTGGCAACTTCGAAAAAAAAAGAGACTGTTCAGCGCCTTATTTCGTTTATTTAATTGTTTTCCTCATTATTTGTGCCTCTTTCGCTTTAGTGAAAATATTGAAAAATTTGGTACATTCGATAGGTGCCTTCTTTGCTTCAAATCGAGTTCGACTAAAAATAGGTAACCGTTTGTTTAATCTCGAGAACGCTATGTGCTCTTACTTTCAAAGTTCATCTCTCCTCCTTTTCTGTGCCTTCAGTCGCCTCTGATATCTATATGTCATGTACAGCACGGATATGAAAAAAACGTCGCGCACAATGTATCATAAAATACTCTCTCGTCCCTCCCAGCTCCAACTCCCCCACCCAATGGATGAAGCCAGTTGGATGAGAACGAGTTCAATACGCGCTTTAGAGCTTCTTAGAGCCGCTCACGATAAGTGCCTTTCTATTAAAAGGGACGACAATAAGAGTAACAAGTTCTGCGTACTAAAACTGGAACCATCGTACTAAAGTTGTCGAAAAATTTTGCGCACACCGTTACGCTCAAATAATATTATCGCATTGCATCGACTTTAGAGAGATGTTATGTTGCTAGATTCACCACATGCGTGTTTGAACATATAACAGTTATCATGGCGCTTTTACTTGCCTGAATGTCATGACAAATGAAGGTTCATTGGATTCAGTTGAAGTCGATGTGCTCTTTCTAATCAAAATTTTTATAAAACCAACCCGGATTAGCTAGCTACACAAGTTTAAAACCCCTCCTCCTTTAAAAGTCTCACTTTTAGTAAAAGATCAATGTGGTCGGCCGGTCGGTTGGATTTTAGTGAATGTATGTATGAATTATGAGCTTCATGCGTTAAGATGATATCGCGTTTGAATGATCGCAGGAAAACGAAACACAGTATGATTGAGGTGATGCACTCGATGAATCAATTTCAAACCATATTTATATTCACTTGATACTGTGCAAAATTTCAAAAACCGCAAAGAGACTTTCTTAAAGCTTATTTCAACGACTGTCGAACAACCACATCAGTTCAGTCTTTACTTTGATTATACATTAACGGTATATGAATTAAGAAGCGAAGTTTTTGTAAAATGCAATGGAAAATAGCCAAGAAATTTTGCGATTGAAGATCAATCAACTATACAACACATTTGAGCTGATCAGATTCGAGAAGAAATCGAATCCGCTAAATACAACCCGACAATAAGTTCGATGCATCAAGCAAAGCGTACAGCATATACGATTTTCAACCGCTTTCTGTGCCAAAATAGTGAGTGGTCTATACAGAAGGAATGCGTGCCGAAAGACAAGACGAGAGAATGATAGTGAGAGATTTTTAAACGGTATATCGTAGGCAGAGCACACTAGTGTTTATCGAAGAAGTCTAGAATTGTCAAAAAAAAAAACGCATAAAAAGCGGTATGAAATTTTGAAGATCGCCGGAAGACTACTTCGGAGTCAGCGATACTCTAACGTAACGTTTACAGTGCTAAAAAACATAAATTTTATTAAAACAACTGCAATTGTGAATTTTCATGGCGTTTATATTAAGCCACTGGCGCACTTAAAGTTGAAATTATAGGGAGCACTGACGGATGGTTCCATATTTCCGTGAAACTTTAATGTGGAGAGATAACGCAAAAAATAAATAAAATAAAATAAAAACTCGTAAAGACTGCGAAGAGCAAATTAAGATGTTGAAATTTTAAAAGCATATATATGAGTCGTTGAATTCCACTCACCCTCCCCTCACCATCCATCAATTACGCCAACGCAATATGCACGTGCAACAGCAAGAAAGGCAGCAATTCCTCTCGCTTGAAAGTGTGACAGATCTGCGTGGTTTTATAATGACGTAAAATGCCGACTCGACGGTCATTACCACATAGCATTAAATTACAATCCTTCTTATGGCGGTATCTTTATCTTAGTGTTGTCCTCAACTATAGTAAAAGCTTTTACGTGTGAACAACGGCCTATTGCATTAAAATCTGTTAAAATCATATGCAAGATGTCCATTTTTTAATTTCATAATCACCTTATGAATCACTGCAATAAATCAAACCACTCTGAGTTCGACATTGATTTTATGTTTACATCAGAAACATGATAACTGTAATGGTGACGAACTGCATTGATGCGCCTTCATAACCACTGCGTACAGAAATGCAAAATTTAGTTGCAGTTAGTATGTACTGAAGTGCTAAAAAGATACACCGGCTCCGTTAGTTTCCACTTTGAGTGTCGTCATTCTACGCTGAGGACTTGGATCGTCAACGAGAGGATGTTTATCGTTTCTGAGAAATATTTTTTTCAGTTTGGCCACTGGATTCAGACTATTTATCCCAGCTGGTTTCTTCAATCGTCGTAATGACGTCTGAAAAAGCACTTCTTTCATTAATTTGCAGCCTGATTCAATTTCCTCCAGTTTGGGATAACTATCGCATATTGAGGGCAGTGATAACATTTTTCACCGAACGAGATCCACTCTGCAAAAAGAAAGAATGAAAAAACTCGGAGTACCTGCCAGATAGCTATCACAATATGCACCATTTAACGGATCAGCCGGTTTCACATACTGCCTTTCCAAAAATATCTCAGTTAATGAAATCGCCGAACTTCTAGTAAAGTTTCGTTTTTCAACGATCTGACCGGCGAATATTTTCCCCCCCCCCCCCCCCCCCCCCCCCCCCCCCCCCCCCCCTCCTCTTCTCACCCCTCGCCCAATAATAATTCTGATCATTGTGAATTTCATACCCCTAAGCTTTGAAAGTGCACCAAAGTCTCTGACTGACCTGAAATTGTCTTTCCAATTCGACGCTGTTTCGTGGCGAACAGAAAATGCCAAGATTGGATGATCGTCGTTTTTCTCTGTGGCCACGTTGCATCGACACCGAACGACTGATAGGTCGATTTGTAGTGGGTACCGATATGAAAATCTGCTCAATGCGAGACTCTTCATCGTCGTTGGCAGGTATCACACCCTGCGTCGATATATGTGCGTATGGAAAACGCTCTGCACGTAAGGAGCAAACCCTGAAATTCATCACCACACCATCTCACGGTTAAGCATTCGACCTGTGTAGGGAATGACAGACTCCTGACTGATTCGCAAAAAAGACAAAGAACAAAAAAAAGAAATCGATCGTTTGCGACTTCCGAACATATTGAGGGATGAAAAGCAAAATTGAAAACGATAGCATGATGAAAGGCAACGCGAATACAGTTAAAACAGAAGAAAATAATTCCTGTTATTTTTTCTCTCTCCAGAACAAAAGTCCTGCCTTATGAAACGAAGCAGTGAAAAATATGCTCGGCTCATTTTTTGCCCGTCTTCTTGCATTCATAAGCCGTCTAAGTCACTCTTTCAGTGTCTACGACCTCCACCAACTTTTAATGAGTTGGGAAGCTTGCCAGCGAGCTGACATGTTTGCGCTTTAGCGACTCGGCAATCCAATTATCTAGTTTCATAGACCGCCCGTAAGTGTCGAAAGTCGAAAATTTGACGAGTCGACCGTTGGTGCAAACAAACTAGCGAAGACATGATCTTCTTCGGCTCCACTTGACTACGCAATCCGCCTGGTTTAACAGTGCACGCAAATTTCATGCCCATTAGGAAAATGAACTGACTAGCTGAACTTGTGACTGTCTTGAAATTGGTATTGGGGTCAATGAATTGATGGACCAGTTAAAATTCGGTGTAACATCCGACCCCAGTAGTCGGGATTATACTTAACAAACTTCATTACTCTTATCTTCGGTGGTTTCAGAGCTGAAGCTCTCAAGCAGACACACATAGACACACACACACACGCACACACACACGCACGCACACAAGCGCACAGACACACACACACGCCCACACACACACGCACGCACACACACACACATACACACACACACGCAAACACACGCACAGACACACACACGCACACACACACACGCACGCACACACACATACAAAAACGCACAAGCTCGCGCACCTGCACACACGCGTTCACACACACCCGCAAACTTCGACGCACACGCACACATGCACATACTAGCAGGCAAAAAGAAAATACGAATGCAAATTGTAAAAAGTTACCAAGTCACAGGAAAAAGCTATTTCTGGTGTGCACGGCAAGCAATAGCTCAAGACAAAGCGCGTGACAGCATCACTAGAAGGCTTGTAAGAGAGGTCCAAAAGAATCTGCTCGCATCTGTAAGGGTTTTGAATAGCCTACCACATCGTCGTATATGATCTCCCTTTGATCGTGTAGTAGCTGCATCACGATTAATGACTTCATCTGTCTCGAATGGTTATAGAAACCTCCACGATACGGAAATGTTAGGCACACTATTCGTCCTTTTATGACTAATAACTTGATAAATATCAAATCTGTCAGACAAACCCCTCGCTCGTTGGCGACTTCTTTTCGATGGGAGGAAATCCAGCATCACCGACTGTCAAATTTTCACCGTATCTTCGATACGACGACCGCTCTTCGCGAGGCGCTAAACTGATTAGCACTGATGCGGCACTGGGACGATGGGATGTTGTTAATGCCAACTGAAATTCACAATTCATTTTTAGAAAGCGCTTTTCAAATATGGAAAAAACAATCGGTAGGGTATCGCATATGGAAAAAAACGGCTGTATACGATTGCGTTTTTGATTTTTCGCTTTCATCCTATTGATGCTCGAATAGCCAAATGGTACTTGAAAAAAATTTTAACCCTTCAAAAATTTTTAAAGTTTTCTTATGAATATAGGGTAGCAAAGCGAAAGGATGAATTGTCATTGATATTTTTCAATTGAAAAAGACTGGTGCCTACATCGGATTTGGATCAAGCTTGATTTTTCGGTAAATGTTGATCCAAATCCTGACGATAATCATCTTCTTTATTCTGCATATGTCTCTGATGTGACAATGAATTCAGACCAAAATCGGTAATAACCTTTAAGCCCTCTCTAATGTTCACCTAAAATTGCTTCTGTGAGCTTTACCTGGACTTCTAAATAACAATAATGAGGTTCTCAATACTGGAAAACGCACACCCTTTCTGAACATCGATGGAACTCAAACGTCAATTCCAACTTAGCATTCTTCCCGGATAACTCTCTCAAGTCTAAACTCTACCTTATCGCTTGATCCAAAATATGCTCAAAAACGCCTTACTACTGTTCGAATGGCAGCTGTTCGAATTTTAAAATGAAAAAATTGCTCCAATGAAAGAATGGTTGTCTTAAGAACTAATACATTTTCACCGATTCTGATATTTGCCATCTACAATACATCTTCATATAGCTACAGTACATCTTGCAAATACATTTTTAGCAATCCGAAAATAACCACTTGATTCGATCACGGTCCAAGCGGCCAGGATTTGATCACGTCAGCAAAGAAGCTCATCGACTCAGGTGGGGAATGTCCCAGACTTGATGATCTTGAGGTTGAAAAATTATTCCCTTATGTTAGTTTCAACTACTCGACGAAACTACTGACTAATCTCTTAAAATTACTCGCCCATAGCAAAACCAGGCGTAAGTTATATAAATATAGAATTTATAATACAAATATCGCAAAAAGAACTTTACAATCTAACCGCGCATCTATAGTGCTTAAAGGAGCACACAAACTAAAAATGAATAGCACATCCATGATCATTCGGTGATACGTTGCATTCAGACAAGTGCAATGAACAATGCAATTTGAATAAACGTTTCGAATTGTTCAGCGTAAAAAATATTTTAAAAATCTTTTGCATTGAGAGCAATTTCACATGGTGAAATATATTTTCCAATTCATCGTCAAGTAATTCCTAACATTAAAAAAGGGTTCCAAATGGCTAAACATTATTTTAAAGGAATGCTTTCAAACATCCTCTCAGGAAACCGTAATATTTTGTAGATGTTGCGTATGTGAGGCATACCTGTTCACTTCTCGTGTAGTCTGCAGTTCGTGCACGCGTACGTGAAGATTCATACACTTCCTGGATCTTACTGAGTTCATCGATATCCCTTAAATGAAGTAGTTTTCGAAAGGAAACGGAACATGGTTCTTCTTCGATAGGGAATATCTCTTTTGCTAATCGAATCTTTTCTATTTATCACATATTTTTTAATGGATAGAGTTCATTTTCTACGGCGATTATTGTTCAAAATATAGTTTGCCTGCTAGCAACGAAATATTAAGCTAAGTTATTAAACGGTCAGTTCAAGGTGAGCATCGCCGCGTTGAAATCTTTATAAGCGAACATCCTTCGTGGATTAAACTTCGCTTCGATTGGTTGAGAAAATAATACCAAGCTGCAAACGGAATCAATTCTATAATTAAAAGTAAAATCTTCGTTGCAAAAACGCGTTCTCAGTGAGCAAAATTTCTGCCAACAGAAAAAAAGTATCCTGATCTGTTCGAAGGTAAGTGAGAGTGATGCAATAAACATGGCATTTGCATTTTTCTAAGGAGATGTCTCATCAAACGCTACTCGCATACTTCATGACACATGCACACGAGAAATTCATGTTTTGTCCACCGCAGTAGCGATGCGCTTAAGATTAGGGATTTTTTCAGTGATGAAGTTATTATCAACACATATAACATAATCCAAAACATCGTTTCCCCATTTCCTCCTTCCCCCCCCCCCCCGTCCCTCCTCGACCTTTGGATGATGTGTTGAAATACAGAAAAACGTTATGTATTTCAATTAGTAATGGTGTGAGCCAACGCTCCTAAGGGTCGTTAGAAGGATGAATCGGTGGAGTAAAAGGTTTAATGAGAATTCTAAAAATAGTTTAAGTGCTGTCTTTTTCAGCTCATTCCATTGAAGTATTTATCGAAGACATTTTGACTATTTTCAGTAAATTTTAACGCGACATACCAAAAAAAGTAAGAATATCAAAATTGTCCTTTTTTGCCCAAAAGTGGTGATTTAAGGAAATAAATAAACAAAGCGAAAACATTCTTTTTTTTCAGCGAACTCCAATTAGAATTCTAGGTAAACCTTTCAACATACTGTAACAAAATGTGATTTTAAAAAGTTTTTGAGAACTAAATTATAATATAACACCACTCCTTATCCAAAATTTCAGTGTTTCAATATTTGTTACTTGCTTATTAAATTGTAAAGGAGAAATAAGAATGGAGAAGAACAATAGTAAACGAGCAACAACGCCCATTTACTGCTAATTCAGTATCGTCAACAAAAGAAGGATGCAACGGTTTTTGAGATCTTCAAGGATGCTGAATGTTGGAAGTTGACGAAACCTCCTCGCCTACGAGCAAATTTGCCTTAAATTATCGCCCTCTTTAAAGTTCGCATACCGAATGCTTAACTTACCTGAAAAATGCGGATGGAAGACACCTAATAAAGAGTTGTAAAAAGACAATGCGAAATTTTCGACTCATCGCACAATAAATAAGAAAGTTGACCGCTGAGTTGATCAACGACAATAGATCCATTAGATTGCCGAGCGGAAGATAAATCTGCAATTATTTAAGCGCGTCACAACTATTATTTAAGCACAAAATAATAGTTATCATTATATTTGACATTTTTATCATTATTTACGAGGAAAAAAAGGAGAATACGCAAACGTTCAACAAATGAACACTAATAAGCATATTGAAATAGAACACGAGAAGAAACAAACAAAGAACAACGAAAAAGTTGAAGGGAAATATAATTTAGCTCATACTATTCATCCTTTTCGCACCGTTCAGTTGAGAGATTACATGAATCATCGTAATGCTTATAAAGATATCTTTTGAACGATGGAAAGTCAGATAGATATTGGCTGTACCTCAGCCAAATGGTTTATAAACTTACCGAGAATTTCAATGTGTTGTTTGTACTCGTTTTGAAATAGCATAATCGAATTTAGTCCAAAATCGATTAGAAAAATCATACAACGCGCTTCTTTGACTATCTGATTTGAAACGCGCCCGCGCGAATCTGTTACGTGATATAAGGCAAGAGGGGACGCTAGATCCAACAAAAAATAGGAAAGCGCGCCATAGGAGCTGGCCTAAATACGTTTTTAAAACTTGAGAACCCGCTCGCAGTGAATTTGTGAGTTGATGACAGATAATGAACAATTCATTATAGTTTCTAACAAAATCACTGGTCGTGAAAAATTTCTCCTAGAAAACTGTTTTGAGTTTTCTCAACTTGATCGATCGCAAAGTGCTCTAAATTTTGAGAAATGTGGCACTGATGTGTTGGCCGCAAATACTATCGGTGTTGACAAATCGATTTTAAATTTGGCTTAATGGATCTCTTTTTCGTTTTTAGATGGTGAAGTCTTTAAATCGAGCCTCGATGGTTATCGAAATGAAATTTTCGGACAATCAAGAAGAAGATAGGTTAACAGATTATGTATATTTGAATTGGAATTTTGCAAAAACATATAAAGATAAGACCAACTTTTACGAATGCATCAATCGTTATAATGGAATTATTGCAAATAGGTATTCATGTGGATTTTCTATTGATACAACTATGTATAACAATATTTTAAAGTTCCTTTTCATATCTCCTCTACAAGTTGTTTTCATAAATTAATGTGTTAATTGAGCAGCACACCATCAGCCCTCCACAACCACTCACAACTTTTCGAAAAAAAAAACTTTGCATGAATTTGTTGCAAACATTTTTGCCAGCTTAATCAAGATGAAATAACGCTATGGTGCCTGTGAGTTTAACGATTTGGTCGTTTTCGCGATTCTCTAATTTGGCGCGCTGTGGGGAAGCAAAAGTACGCGTGAACTTAATCATACTGCTTCGCCTTGTAACCAATACTCCATAATCATCGAAAGGACATCGAACAACTGACAGCTTAAACGCTACCTCATCGAACACAGATCAAAGTCTTTATCTTCGCAGTGCATACTTAATGAGTGAATCAGCAGTTAACCGTCCACCATTCACCTTATTGCAGAGAAAGCAAAAGATTTGATACTATAAGATATCAAAAAAGAGGACTCGAGTCTTTACTGTCACTGTTTCGATGCTTCACTTCTCATCTGTCTTTTAATGATTAGTTAACGAGTTACGGAAAAACCATTGACAGACACATGGGAGCTCATCGAATTTTCTGGAGTGGGGGAACAGTGCTATTTTTTGAGATTTGACAGGACCCGCAACAGATTGACCAAGTTGCGGACGAAAGGCTGAGGGGGTGAGGGGGGGGGGGGGGGGGGGGGTT
>JPKZ01001646.1:193268-224249 GCA_000803305.1 Toxocara canis
GGGGGGAGAAGGGGGGGGGGGGGGGGGGGGGGGGGGGGGAGGGTGTGATTACAGCGTTCTACTTGCCTCATCAAAGAAAAAAAACCGAGAGGGAGGGTAAACATGCATAAAACCAAGAAAATATCATGCAAGTTTTTTAAACCGACCGCATAGCCCGCACTCCGGCAATCAAACCTAAGAGGCCAGCCCATGTCTCATTTGCCTCTTCAGTTAAAATGGAAGAGGAGAGGGAGAGGTTAAGAGCTTTTGTGGCTAAAAGATTGCATAAGAAGACATCGTTTCAATACGTTTAGCAGAAAATTTCTGAAACCATTCTGACCGAATTTAGGAGCAGGGGGGTTGCGGGAAGGGGTAGGCTATGAATAAGTGTAAGTTTAAAATTTGTACTCTTCGTCAATTTAAAAAAGCTTAGTTGTGGAAGCTTCTTCCTCAATCAACCAAAAATAATTTTTGATGACCAACAAAGCAAGTTAACATGACTGCCCCTTAAGCGCTTCTAACACTGAAAAGATTCTTTGTCGGAGATCACCGAATAGTAATGACGGTTTGGTATAACACTATGTTTATGCTTCGCCACAGTGTTGATTTTCAATGAAAGCTGACAGCTGTAAATGCTCACTTATATAAACATAGTCAACGAACTAAGTCTCGGATAAACGTAAGATAAATGCGCTTTTGATAAAAACTAATGAACGGGCAAATAAAAAAATCGCAGTTCGAGAAAGCTGTCCGAACATTCACCGAAATATAAATGACTCGAAATTGGGCAAGAGCTTCATTATTTATGGCCTGGACTTGCGAATAATTCCAGCTTAAAAATAACAGAGAATGCTAACCGATATATTCCAAAAAGAATTCGCAAGCAATCAGTTGCAGCGTCAATACAGAAAAACTTTCAGCCGAAATGTTTTCCGTTGTGGAACTGGAAAATGTTTGCAAGTGTCAAAAGCGATGCGATGAAAAAGATCGTATACCTTTTGATGAAAAGTTTCCCTCGAGTAAATGCCCGTTAGTACGGACATCACACCCTGAGGCAACTCAGCGATAAGAAAAATCGACAATACGGCTACCAACATCGGTGTCGTATGATCTTTAGGCATCTTCTTCCTCTTCATCACCTTCAACAAATCGAGCATCGTTCAAATAAAGGAAAGATAAAAACTCGTAGCAATCGTGTGTGACATTCAACATAATGATATTTTGATGCTCATAAAATAAGAAGGCAAAATGTTTGTTAAGCTGCTTTGATTCATCAATCTTCTACCTGTATATATCGTATTTTCATATGCAAATAACAAAACTTGTCGCTTTTAATAAAGAAATCAGTCAGATGAAAATGAACGATGTCTAATGGCATTCACACATGTAGCAGTAGTTAGCTATCTCTTAGTTTAGCACATACAACACATGTAATATTTAGCTGCTATGTTCGATTCATAGCTGCAGCAACCTAACGAGAAACAAACGGTTAAAAGTTGCATTCGTTCACCAAACGAACCAAGCAGGACTAATTACCACGCCAAACGGGCAGAAATAAGGACAAAACGAATGAAGGTTACGGTATTGGAAAGCGGTGAAAAAGTTTGGTGATCTTCGCAAGACCGCTGGACGGAAAGTTTATGTGCATGCGTAATTGACACGATGATAGCACTGCGCAACACGAAACAACTCTCGAAACGAATATTTGTAGTTTAAAACATTTTGTTCGAGCAGCAAACACATAATAATTGTCTATTGCAATGCTTGTTGAACAAATGGCCAATCGGTCAGAAAAATAAATAGGCATACACACAAGTGTTGAGAGCTTTTCACCAAATTTCCAACGATCAACTTGTTCTAAGCGCATCACTTTTCCTAAACAAGAGTGCGTAATACAGTACCCATCGTGGGAGTAAAATTTTCGTGGTTAGATTCGGCGCGGTGCGTACGCACAGAACATCTGATGAGTTTTTGCCAACTTCATTTCTTTTAATACAGCAATGTTTTTCCGCAGTAATTTTCTCTATCCCTTTAACAAAGAGTCCGAAGTGAGAAGCCTCAACGTTTAGCTGCTCTATGTGTATGGGACCAATTGTAAAACGGAAAGCTTTACCTGCGCTAGCGAACGTCTCCTATGCGAAACATCGGCAATAATTTTCAACAACGCGGCTATAGAGATCGTCAACAAAAAACATGGAACTACTTTAAAGATCATCCCGTTTGACCAAAAGGCAAGCTGAAAAAAAAGAAAGAGCAACTTTTGAACGTACACCTGAGAAACATTCCGAACAAATTATGGACTAGAAACCATGAGACATCGAGCGACTTCTTTCCTCAATACACTGATGCCTTTGATCTGAATAGTGATTTGCTGTGATGTAAAGATGTCGTGTAGAGAAACTTAACTTAAGAGAACGATTCTTGATTGAATGATGTACATATCGTGAAATGAAATCTGCTCTGTATTATGGTTGTATCTGATTGTTTCTGTTTATATCTCTTTGCGTCATCTATTTACTGTCGTAAAGGCAATCCTTGCCTATCGTCTAAATAAAAGATTCGATTCGATTCAGTTAATCCGTTTTTCGAAACTGAATATTAAACACAACAATTTCCGGCAGTCGCATTTTACAAAAAAATACCCGAGAAATATTTTTATATCTCAATTTGGCAGCCATAATATTTGCGAATGGTTCGAGTACAACTCAGTAGCATTCAATTTTTGAGCTGCACAATTCACAGTGACAACCCGAAAAATGAACAATTTTCGAAATTTCCAGACTGCGAAATTTCTTTAGAAACTTGCAAGTCAAAATCGAACTATACATCCCGTATATCATCGAAATGGCTTTCGGTTTCGTCACCTTCAGTTTGACGCAATCGCTATCCGAAGCGAGTACCATAAAAACAGAACCGTTTGTGACCGGTAGTTCATTTTCATAGAAAGTGTCGACGGATATCGCCGTCGAGTTACCATCATCGGTTTCATAAGTGCTATCGGGCAACAAACACGGAAGAAAGGTCGAAGCCGCCATTTCAACTATCTGTAAAAATCGGAATATGGTAGTTATTTTTTCTAAATCTAAAAGAATCCAATTGAAATTGGCGTGTTTCGAGCAGATGGGTTTAGCTCAATTTCAAACAAGAGATTTTTCAGATATCTTACCTAGTGAGCGGATTCTGCAATTATAACAGTCGTATGGAACAACTGGTTCAGCAGTTTTCAATTGTTGCTAGAACTATATTTACTTTTCTTCGCCGTCTGATAAATTTTTCATTACATTACCAAATTCTGATTAGCTTCGAGAGAGGAAAATTGCCTCGGCTAACGTCGCAAAATATACAGCTGAATGCTGTTGTACAAGGCGGCCGTACAATTTAACGCAATTTAGCGCAATCGGGATCCGTCTGAAATCACTAAAACAACCGTATGGCCTATTCGTAAAAAAAAAGAAGGTTGAGAATAGTAAAGGGAATTAGAGTCGATTAGATAAATATCGTTTAAATTTAATAATCATTGACAACGAGATTCCAGTCAAGCCATCATAACTATGAGCAAGACTTGTTTCAATCTGGTGAAGCAGAGAACGTTTGAAATGTATGGATGCTGACCTCAAAAGTGAGGAAATTCGGTATATTAACACACGCCATAATGAGACAAGTGGCGAAGCTGAGAACCACCGTAAGGCGAATCGTTATGGTTGTTGTTGGACCGCTGGTCGCACGGCTGATCGTTAAGACACGAATTTGAGCAAGCGATACCTGCAATGGCAAATTATTCAGTAATGGACTAACTTATTGGCTGCTCCTCTTCCCCGTACCCCCTCCCCCTCCCCCCAACCTCAGAAAAAGGCAAACATCTTGTCGGTCGCTTAAAAAGTGTGCACAGCCAGCCCAGCCGATAAGATATCAGGCCAACGATGGGGATAGGACGCACAACATGAGGCGAAACGGAATTTCGTTAGTCTGCGACCATAACAACCAGGTTTAGGTTATTATGACGAATAAGGAAGACTAAGACATAGCAGATAATTCGGAAACCTAATTAGTTACATTAAAACTTTTTATCAAAGACGCATTAAATACAATGAAATGTGTTCATTCATAACCTGATGAACTCTTTCGCGAAAACATCGAAGAGGTGATCTGTTTGCAAGAATATCCCGATAAGAAGTGAATGCCATCTTAACTATTAAATTCTCGTTCATTTAATTAGTTCATAAAATAGCGTTTGAATTTTAAAAAAACGTTTGAATTTCTTCGCAACTTCTTGCTTGTTTTAAAACGCAGTTCAATGGGCAGTACTGTATTTATCAGATGCATTTCAGTTTTATCGCACCGACTTCTGTAATTCAACCATAGTGATCATCATCTCAACGTTAATTCCATCTTGATATAGAACAATGGTGGTTGTTCAGCCGTACAACTACGCTCGCCATCGTACATTGAATCGTTTTTTCATCCGTTTTTATTATTATTATTCGATAACCAATAAGCATTTATTCTCAACTGTATGGTTTGTGGGAAAAAGAGGAAAGTTTTGTTTTGCTGAAAAAATAAAGGCAATTACATTAATTAAATGCCAAACTTTAGAGATAATTTCTTGACGCATAAAGTGAAAGAGAAAAAATTGCAGTGCTGTTGTTAGCTAAAATGAGCGACATTTTGATGTGAATCGATTTGTTGATATCTGTGAAGTGTTATTCACACAAGTGAACTTTGGTGTCGCTTAGGGGCACGAAAAGTTGTTGAGACGATCAACGAAACGAATGTAACGAGGAATAACGCTGCGCATATGTCATCCGCTGAGTAACTTTGCCGAAGTTAATTTGAAAAATGGGCACTCATTTGTGAAGCAGGCGTGGCATCAACGAAAACGTTTAGCCAAGGACAACGGCAACACGTAAAGGAGCTATAGCATATATTGGAGACCTCTAATTGAACTGACGAGTTCAATTGTAGGATGATAACATTCGTGTTGAGTAGTCCGGAAAGTTAAGCTTGCTTGAGTTAAGGATGTTCATTTATGGCCATCTCGGAAAATGCCAGTTTTTATGTCAATTTTCATGGTAGTGAGTAACTGCCAATTTTTGTTGCACAAATTCCCCATTCTGATCTCGAATAGGCAAACCCTGCAATGCTGAAATATCGCGATGGGAGTACGTAACGCCTCCTCACAGGAACTTCTTGATGCATTATTTTATTCGCTTTACTCTCTATAAGTTCCCGAATGTGCATGGGTCCTGGAAAGCTAGGCACATGATGTCAGTTTTGAGACCAGAGTGCGCGCAAGATTTTGAGACCAGAGTGCGCGCAAGATTTTGTCCATCGACTGTATACGCCGAATTTCCATATAGCGTGCTAGAAGTGATCTCTTCACCAATTTGTTTTTTTTTTTCAAAATTTGCTTTATTCAGTCCAGATGGCAGCCTGTACAATCTGCTTCTTAAGTACACCTCAAGACAGAAACGAAAAAGCAAGATGTGCCAGTGAGTCCACACCGCAACAGTCCAGTTTATGAACCTGTCTATATTGATGCTGGCGTTGTGCGGTTTTTCAAACGACCGATTCTATCAATCAACCTTCATCGCTGAAACCACACTCTGCAAGGACTGTGTTTTTGCGTGTGTGAATGTGTGGTTGTGCAATTAGGGAGGAGGATGGCGAGAATAGAGCCTTGGTTTTGCGATGATAGTGAAAGCACTTTATGCACCATTGTTTCCGCCTCCTTATGTATCAGGTGGTTATGTCAGTTCCCAGATAAGCACCGCTCCTCACCAAAGTGTTCAGCTGAGCAGCATTGAATGTTGCGCTCGAAAAGAACTTAACAGCCGGAATTTATTAAATTTGAACTCACAGAAGATATTCCAATTCCAAATTGAATGCAAAGATGTCAGAAAAGAGCCCAAAGGCAAAGAATTTATTTTATTAGCGAAGCTGAAGTGTAACGAACAAGGCATTCGAGCAAGCCAATCTATCTATACCCATAGCAATAAATCCCTTCACAAAAGCATTCTGAGTAATCGTCGGGAAGGTAAACGCGGACCCGGAAACGAAGGATTCGTTTAAGACGAAAACGGCTCATTTTCTGCGAAAGAAAAATGGTTCTGTCTAAAAGAAAGAATGCCTTGCTATGCGTACTCTGTTGTTGTATCGATGTATTTTGTTTTGCATGTCTTCATGAATCCTTAAAGGTATCCTCTGCACATGTACATCCTGTATCTATACATATTCACACTAGTTTTCTGCCAACCAAATAAAAAATTCATTTCATTGGAAGAAAAATGCGAACGGAGTTCACTACAGTGACATGATACGTTGAAAATCGTCATAAAAGTCGATACATAATGAAACGAATGTTACTAAATTATTAAAAATGTCATATTCAGGGCCATTTTCGCTTCATGAAAAAGCTATTGCGAAGAAAAAGCTAAAAAGGATTTTAAAAACATTTGGACTTTTGGCTTAGTCTTTTCTGGATCTTTCGTGTTCAAATTTCTGCGATTAACGGGAGCGACTTAACGAATAAGTAAATTACAAATGCTCTACTTAATCCTTTCCAAGTCCTGCTAGCTGAATCGTACATGCAAGAACAGTGATCGACGACGTATCACCTATTTGAACGGTAAAATCTTGGTGGCTCAGAGACTTGGACTGCTTTAAAATATGATATCTTGTGAACTGCTTTTAGATTCACCGCATTACTTCTTATCAAAAGAAATTAGTGCACCCAATGTCCTACCAATTCAAGGGAACACAAAACCATTCCAAAGACAGCACTCATAAACAAACTTGCACAAATGAGCGCTAAGGGTTTCCAGATCTTTTAAAGAATTTCTCTTACTTTTTCAATAACTCTATTCTTTTCGTTTAGTGTATCGACTACATACAATTGTTTTATAAACCTTCACGTCCCCATTCTCTAAATAAATTGCCCTAACGTCCATAATGCTTTCGAATGCTCTGTGTAACAGCAAAGGTGTTTACTACACTGGCAATGGATAAATCACACGATCGAACTCTGCTTGAACTTTGCAAGCTTTCATCTCAACAATGTTGCAAAATTATCTCAACAATGTTGCAAAATTAGAGCTACCTGGGTCATTTCAGTTATTTTGTGCCCTTAATTTTCATTAAAAAAATTGCGGTATGCTATTACTCAAAAATTTAAACACGCTCCTCCGTACTTCACGTTGCCAGCATGTTGCAGAGCTAAAAAACTGGAATCCATCGATCGCCAGTTTACAGAATTGAGACGATTCGCCGTCGAACGGCGAGAGGAACTCGCCGCTGATCGTCATTGCCGAAATGATGGAGGCACGAGGAATGGAGCCAGGAGCCCCGACGACAGCACTCATAAACAAACTTGCACAAATGAGCGCTAAGGGTTTCCAGATCTTTTAAAGAATTTCTCTTACTTTTTCAATAACTCTATTCTTTTCGTTTAGTGTATCGACTACATACAATTGTTTTATAAACCTTCACGTCCCCATTCTCTAAATAAATTGCCCTAACGTCCATAATGCTTTCGAATGCTCTGTGTAACAGCAAAGGTGTTTACTACACTGGCAATGGATAAATCACACGATCGAACTCTGCTTGAACTTTGCAAGCTTTCATCTCAACAATGTTGCAAAATTAGAGCTACCTGGGTCATTTCAGTTATTTTGTGCCCTTAATTTTCATTAAAAAAATTGCGGTATGCTATTACTCAAAAATTTAAACACGCTCCTCCGTACTTCACGTTGCCAGCATGTTGCAGAGCTAAAAAACTGGAATCCATCGATCGCCAGTTTACAGAATTGAGACGATTCGCCGTCGAACGGCGAGAGGAACTCGCCGCTGATCGTCATTGCCGAAATGATGGAGGCACGAGGAATGGAGCCAGGAGCCCCGACGAGGTGAATAGGGAGGTAGAAAGTTAGGGTAACGTTACCCCGGCACCGATCAAGCGTAAAATAAAATAAAAACGAAAATGCTAACGGTGAGCCAAATGCTGGTTGAGTGAAAAATAACGGAAGCGTGTGCGTGGAAGAGCGTAAAGACGGCCCATGAGAAACTGTAATCGCGCTGATCGCAACGATTCGCAGCCCCGATGAGAAAATGCGACACGAAAACTAAGTAGGATGTCATCACGATTACGTCGCACACCGCTACTGAACACAGCAATACGTTCACAGGTGAGATCATTGACGGCCTCGTTAGCACTAATACCGTCACCACGTTCATCACCGTACCTGGTAAGCGAAAACCATTACACGTTTACTACACGAACATCAATAGAGACATTTTTATTAAAGTCCTCACTTCGAATAGAAATCATCTGCTTAAATGTTCGTAAGCAAAGAAAACCTCCTCGGGGAGTTCTACAAAATAAAAGCGTTCCAGTGCAGCTTTTTTTATTTCCTTTACGAATACAAGCGCTTGAGATTCCCTTCTAGTACATAAATTTTCTGCTACGAGGACTACGGAAAACAACAGAACTGGGGCTTCTCAAGCGGTTGCAGTACACTTTGAATTACCTTACCATTACCTTCAGAATGCACATTGCCTGAGCACATATGCACAATATAACTGGTAGAGTTGAGAATGAGGTGGCAAAGAGGGGTTGGAAATATCACGAAGGGTATAAAGGTTACAGGTATAAAGCATCGATGTGTTTGCGAATAAGGAACACAGTAGAGGAGAGCCGAAAAGAACAAATTCGATAAGGGTTTTTGATCGGAAGCAGCGATAAATTCAACTTTATAATGTTATTTTCCGCCAACAGTAACAACGCATATGTTTAAATGTTCTCTTCCATCATTCTGATTTATCGCTTTCTGAAGCTGAAATTCAGCAGAATTCAGCAGTTTAGAATTTTTCATATCGATACAAAGCACGAATTTCGAACACATTTGCTTAAATGATTCGACGTGTGTTTAAATAAATATTTTACTCTTTGTTCTTGTTCCCGAAACGCTCTTTGCTCTTCGAGTTAATGAATTTCGGTAGGCAGACGTAGACAAACAAGTGCAAACAAGTTGTTTGCTTGCCGTTCACAGAGGTTGAACACTGCAATCATTATCGAGAGAAAAATTGTATGAAACACTAGACTGATATTCGGATGAATGTATTGTTGCCCTCAACTGACTTTATCGTATTATGCGGAATAAGGCGCCGAAAGCTATGAGTTCACAGCTTCCTGAAAAGGGAGCGGGACCTATATCCAGCGCTGGCCTAATTTTTTCTAGCCTCTGCTGAGTTGTGCTTTTGGCGTGAAAATATGTTGTAAAGGAGAGGTGGGGAGGGGGTGGGGTGGAGGCTAAGGGGAATGAAGAGACTATATGGTCTGCGATTATCTGGAGGAGGTTTATTATAGTTAGGTGGTGCTCTTGATGATGGGGGTTTTATTCGGTGCATTATGATATTCTTTTGCGTTTTCTCCTCTTTCCTCTGAAACGTAAAACTGATGTTATTTGCATCTCATATCGAACTTAGGCTATTGATAGGGTCGCGTTTTAGCGTTTATGTGAAGTGGCGCTAGCGTAACAAATATGTATTGGCTTTGTGCAAGTATGCAATACCAGAGTCAGGCAATTTCCAGCCCGACTATTTTTTTCCTTCGCTGATGGAGAGAGGTGGCGGATGTTTCGCTTATTCTTTTTGCATTGAGAACATAAATTCCTCATGCTAGTATTCGTAACTTATCGTTTATAAATTAACCGACCAAGCATTCAATTCTCGCAAAAAGTATAACACTTTTGCAAGAAAGGACAGCTTAGTCACTAAATGTTGGTAAGCTTTAACCATAAATTGGCAATACTACTCCGCACTATTTGAATTCCGATTTTTTTTTTTTCACATGAGTAATAATGAATTTTCTGAACACTTTTTGGGACTAAGGCTCATCTTCGATTTCGATATCCCCAGATAAGACTCAATTCACTCACCGGCAATGCAAAGAAACAGGGCTATATACGGATGTATGGCTCCATATGTACTATCAAATTGAGCGATTGCCGCAATAAGCCAAGTGACATTTGGCAGAGGCACAGATCCAATCTCACACGCACCACCACTCATGATCATCGCTTCCCCGCGTGTTCCATCGCTGCTGGCAAATAATACGCCTGAACAATGCTGATGTCCTGTTGATTTTTTTCATATAAAAAAAAAGATACTGAGAAGTTGCGTAAATTAATTTGTCAACTTTTTTTGCTCGAAAGAGCAAAATTAGACCACTGAAATAGCACTAATATAGTGGCGAAACTGTTGTCTAACTGCTTTAGAGTACTCTCGAAAACCGATTTCAGCGTATTCTTTTAAGGAAGTAATTTTGTCGTACTTTTGAGCAACAGGCCTTTGAGCAATGGTTAGCATAGCCCATGCCCCTTTAATTAGTCGTTGAAGACAAAATACACATGATCTTTGATAGCTAAATAGCAATAAAGATAAATACGTTTGTGGCAACACTATTACTTTTTACTATGACGACTATAGTTGTACTATGACGATTACAATTGCAACTGAAGATGAATGGCATTCAGAATCATAGAACATGTACGCAAGTATCACTGGCATGATTTTCTGAACGTATTCGAAAGAATACGCGATAGAGGATAAGCACTGATATTGTGCTCATGTTCCACAAAGTTCATCATTGTTAAGCGATTATGATATTTTGCTAAAAATCGAGAGGAAAGCAAGTAAACAGAACAAAAATATGACATAATAAACTACTACTATCGCAATATGCTAATTTTCTTCCGATTAAGGAAAACTTAAAGGAACAGCTCCGGATAAAGGAAAATCGAAAAGTTCAGATGCATGGCACGTGTTTGTATATAAAATGCAACAGTGTTACGCAAGCGTTGAAGTATGTGGTCGTGTGTATAAACATAATACACCAGCTTTACGTCGTTGATTTACTATGTTCTCGGTAATTCTATATCGGTGGTTGACCTTACGAATAAATAAAAGGTTAATTCCTTCTGAATCTTCATCAACGATGCTATAGTTTGTCTTTTTCCCAAATTCTCAGCGGCAATGAGCGATGATGATAGATGGTTAAGTGTAGTTAAAAGCACATAACTGCATGAAAGGTAAATCATAAAATTTTCACATAAAAACTTGAGAACGAAAGCATGTGGACGAAAAGTTTTGCCACGGTTACATTTCGTATACGGTGAACAACGACCTAATAAAACGACATAATCCACGCAGCAAAAAAAGCAATCCACTATCTAACAGAGCAACATCACTTCAGATTGTGAGAGGAGGTGAAAAGGAATGGGAAACGAATAAAAAGGACTCCGTATATTAGTTACGATGGTGAACAGTTTTTTATCTTTTGAAAGTCACCATACTGATTTAAATATTGCTGTGCCATTTACTTCCGGTGAAAGTTTGAAATGATACGAAAAACGTTTGTGAGGCGAGCATGTGCACAGATCAACGAGAAGTTATTATTAGAATAATTTAATATAACCAACAGTACGGTGCATAGGCATGTGCGCGACCGCCGTTAGAGTAGTCTAGAGAGCGAATTCGAGTAATATGCTTTTTATAAACGCAAGTCCATGAAGCTTATCCGCGAAGCTTTAATGCGATATTTTCTTCGAGACAGAAAGCCTTTTTGTGCTGAATGGACGAGGATCGTGGCATAGATCAAATTCTAGCTGCATTCGTATGAAAAAGAGGCAAAGATTCCATAATTGGAGCTTCTTTTGGTGGTGGGTAAGAGTGATTTGAAATCGAAATATTTCTGGCTAAAGAGAGGCTAGGCGTGAAAGTTAAAACTGAAAAGCATCCCGCATATACTTTACCCAAGGTTTCTATCCCAGTCCTCTCGCTTTCCTCCTTTTCTCGCCCTTTTCAGTAAGGGTAACATATGACAGCAGACACCAAAGCAGCCCACGGGTGCGTAGCTTTTCAGTTCGCAGACCGCAATTTGACCTAGGGATACCTTTGGGACCATAACATAACCAAAAGGCATATTCATTGGCTGCAAACAGCCCCCAAACACCCAATTTTGGAATTATCGTACGGATGGCTGCCTCCCTCTCTCTTCCCCCCAGCCCCAACCCCCCCCTTCCTTCGGTGGATGCCGACTATATAGCCTCTACTCTTTCGCCTTAGGACCACATAAAAATGAAAGTAAATGACGGTCGTGAGAAGAGCCAACCCTTAGTGAGGCATTATTTTTCAAAATCAATTTCATTAGACCTGATCTATAGGGACCTTTATCAGTTAATCTACGGCAATCTCAATGCTTTTCCACCAGTTTACGACTACCTGCCATCAATTATGCATCGCCGACCAATGAAGCACTGCGCGTTACGCAGAAAATGTATAATGGATGAAATCACGAGGACAAAAAAAACGTCTCGCCACTGACAATACCGTATTAAATTTTAAACATTTGTGAAACGGCTAAACGAACTCGTCAGAGGCGAAATATGCACTTTGTTGTATTCTTCAACCACAGAGTCCTTGTGAGTTAAAAACGCCAAAATTAGATCACACTCTAAGACATTTTCAAATCATTAGCGAGCGACAACAGGCGAAAACCCTTAAGAACACTTTTTTTTTTCGCGCCGTTCGATCAAATTATCTCATTTAGTGCGAGGAAATGTTGTGATGGTCGTAAGATACATATTTTGTTTGCCTTCGTTTTCTATACAGCGTATAGCCATATAAGTGTACCACCCGCAGTCTACGTGTACAACGTTTGTTTGTATAGAACTGCGAATATCTGCATTTGAGAAGAAATATGTTAATTTCATAACTTATTTTCTTCATCATCAGCTAAATGATATGTGCTTAGCGAACGAAGGACACATAATTTTAAGAAAGAAGAGCTGCGAGCAGTATAGCACAGCCCTTGCACATTTACTCTGCTGCATTGCGGAAGTAGGAAACAATGTATTTTTGTCTGTAGCTTCGGTTTTGGCCTCCAGAAGTGTGAACAGATCTGGAGTTATGATGGAAATGCATTATGATGACCCTATCGTACCTTTAAAATATCGTGAGTCCGAAACCGGCCTAGCCAACCCACGAGTCTCAAATGTTGGTCGGTTATTGAGTAGTACTATGCACTTAAATTCGTCAATAATTTAAGAAATTACAGTGCAAAGTTTAGCAAAATACAGCTTACACCACTGTTATATTTAACCACATAAATTCATCGAACACACAGAACTGTACAATACAGTAAACAAACTGCAATGCACTGTACTGCGCAGTGGAACAAAAAGTAAAAGTACACACTTTAAAGAGGATTTATAAATGTTAATAATAAATCGAAATATACGATGTTACTTTTTGCCTTCCGCACGAAACATTAGGTTTTTTACAATTTTATCGTTGATCGTTGCTCATCGTAAGTTCCAAACGTCGCAACTCGAACCAGAGATCGTAATTCTGCGAGTATCTATAATTAATTCCCGCTCTCGTCCATGCTTTGCGACCAGGAAAGCTTAGCTTCAGCTCTATCTACGGGCTTTCAAAAATGTTGACTGAGCTCCAGCCTTACGGGTAACCTGGCTCCAGTGATAGCCATAACATCTATTTTTGCTTTTAGGAAAATCGGACTCTTAATCTGACTCCGGATAGCCAGAAACCTGGCTCCGGCTTTGCACTTTGATGAAATTTAACTAACGCTTAGAAATTTTTAAATGAATAGAATTACTTATGGCATATGAACAAAAATCATACTGAATGAAAATGAAACATAGTGGAAATGAATGGTAAGGCTGAGCAACTGAGCTAATATGATAGTCGTATTGTATAAATGTTTTTGAGCCGATCCATTTCAACTATGTAAATCTGTGAGAGGATGCATGTAGAAACTTGTGCTTTGTTCAAATAACGTTCAGGCGTAAAAGAAAATAAAGTTCAGATCACGTTCGAGGAAAGTACATGTTCATTATTTTATATGTTCAGTACATTGTCCTCTATTGAGCAGAAATATATGATTTGATGATAACGCTTTATTACAGCATTCTAAGTGTTTAATCGTTACGAACTAATCAGGCTCATCGAACTTAATTGGCCTACCGAAATTTAGTAAACCAGCTTTACCAAGCATTGTTGGCCTATTGAAATTGACAATTTTTATTGCATTTAGATAGCCTATAGATTTTGCCAAGCTTCTCCACTGAGCTTGATCAGCCCATTAAATAGTAAGTAATATGCTGATTTCAAGAAAATTACACAGCTCATCAAATTTGAATAAATTGGATTCACTGAATTAAATTAAAAAAGCTTCACTGATTTCAGTTAAATCACTGAGTTCAATTTTGTCATTGAATTTTAGCATATCAGCTTGATTAAATTGAATTGAATCGTTAAAATTCAATGAACTAGGTTACTGAGTTTATCTGTCTTATTAAGTTTAAGTAAATAAGCTCCGTTAAACTTTTCGAATTCTGATGAATCATTTCCATTAATTTTCGTTTGCTCAATAAACTCTTAAGAATAAGCAACTGGCTCGTTGTAACACTATGCTGGCTTCACTGAATTTTATTAGTTCGTTGTATTCTAGTATGTTAGCTGTATATACTATGTTAGATGTATTTAATCAAAAACACTGCTTCGAAGTTAAGATTTAAAGATTTGACGAAGATCTAAACGTTTAAAGATTAAAGGATTAAAAGATTTAAAGATTTAAAGGTTAAAAGATTTAAAGATTTAAAGATCTAAAGTTTTAAAGATTTAGAGATTTAAAAAATGAAAGGTTTAGAGACTTGAACATTTAAATATTAAGAGATTTAAAGATTCAACGGATTAAAGCCCGCTCGACAAAAAAAATGTTCCAATTTAAGCTATGCCTGTTGATGAACCAATGAAAACGAAAAGCAATACAATTGTCTCGAATTATTCGCTTGCTGAAGAAGCTTAATAAGTGAAATTAAATTTTCCAACGAAAAAAATCTTTCCTTTTCATGCAAATCAATTCATCAATCGTGAAGGAACATTTTTTTTAGTGAGAAAAATTTCGTAAAATTTTCGCGTTTCACGAAAAAAACGGATTGAATTTAAATCAGTGTTATACTTTCGCTGAAGTGAACTTTATTTGTTGTTTGATGAATCGAAAAATTGGTTGTTTTTGCTAATCAACAATTTCGAAAACAACATCCATAAAACTGTGTTGAATATTTGTGTTAAAAACAAGACCGATTAGAGGAAGAAATGTGAACCAAAATGAGGCATTTCTATGGCATTTGGAGAAAGGATTGTGCAAAAAAAAAAACACGCAAAATCTTAGCAAAACGATAAGGAAATAAGAGCCTTGTTTTCGCTAAAATTTCTTAAAACTTTTCGCCGCTACCCGATGATCGATGGAAAAATTTCGCTCGGTAAGATGGGAATAAAAGATTAAAAAATTGCTTCTTATTGATCAGAGATTACATTAAAATGTACAAGAAAAAAAAACGAAAACGTAGAAACGGTGAAGCAAAAAGAAACTTTCTGAAGAAGATGAAATGTTCTAGATTCTAAAAGCTTGCAAGAAATTCCTTACATTTTCTGCCTTCATCAATTGGTATTCTAATATGTAATTTTCATTCTCAGGAATTTTAAAATTTATAGGGTGATTCGTAAAGCCTTCGTACGTTCACTCTAAATTTGAGCGCAAATATGAAGAAACTAAAAAAAACGAGTCAAACACATAGCTGCATTACCATAGGAAAAAAATCAAAATTGTGCTTAGCAAAGTTAGTTAACAGAAACGTCCAAAATTTCTTGGAACGAAGATTGGCATTGCTCTTTAAGATTTAGCGTTTCGATCACTACTTGGCTTTATTAAAACTGAAAAACGTTTCTAGTTAGCTAGCTTTAAAGATTATTCGCTTAATCCTAAAATTTGTGCAAATTTGAGCTTAAAGTAAATTATTCTAAATGACGTATTAGTAATCCTTTTTTAAATTTGTCTTTGCCTCTTTAGGACAAAACTACCTATGGCAATCAACATCTTATCAAGGCGCCAACGGTCGGCTACTGTCCGGCATTATCATCACACACTTTACTGCTATTATTTAATTTTTCGAGTGAAAGGGATCGTTACTAAACGACCGTAGGATTGTGACCGGGAACCAAAGTCACTCCTTGTTACCGCAGAATCAGTGGAGGCCTTTGCGGGATTACAAATGGCCGCCCCATTCGTGTGGGGAGCAAGATTTGCCACAAGAATGGCTTGCATTTGTGTCTTAGTCTCTGCAGGCATCACAGCGGTTATACCTTTTGTGAGCTGATGAAGCTATAGGCATTTTGTACCATAGTAGCAATGCTCTAATACGTTATACTTCCTCTTTCTCGTAATTCATCGGCATTATACGACGAAGATCGATTCTAAACTATATCTGAGAATATACTTCACGTTGATGCGAATATTCTACTACCATGGCGCTAATCAAAAAATAGCGCGCAAAATGCAACTATTTAACAATTAATTGCATCGACGAGTAAAGTTCGGCATGCTTCCTGACTGTGCTATATTTTTGCTCCTTAAAATGCGCGCCTCTATATTATGCTCAATTTCGTTATGAAAAGGTGAGCTCTGTTATGCAGCCGTATAACAATATTACACTTTAGATTTGTACGTATACTGCAATAAACGCAATATGCAGTGGTACAGTAAAGTGGTGGAAATGAGAGAATGGAGATCTGTTCCAATCCTTGGCATTAGTGTCAATGAAGGATTAACCAGAATCGAATTTTTTACAACTTAGTGACCCGATCTCTTCTAAATTAAAGAACTTATTTCCCTTCCTTATTAGCAGCTTGATTTATCTGAATGCTATTCGTATCACTTACGTTCACTTTATAGGAATCACTCGGATAATTGTTAAAATATATATGTCTCGCCCTGAAGAACACTCTTGTCTCAGGATGTTGATTCAAGGGCACAAAAAATACTTTCTATCCTCTTTCTGCTGAAGTCAGCCAAAAGCTAAATACTTTCCCACTCAATGACCTATGTGCTTGATTAATAAAGAGGCTACTTTCAGGAAGCGTACTGATATTTCATCGCCGAAATGGAACAGCGAAATATGGCCGTTAGTGAGGAAAAGTTTCTGTGGAGGAGAGATTCTACTAAACTGAATACGATATGCATGCGGCGTTAACGAGATATACATACTACCTACGAATAGCGCCATCGACGCATTATAGCGCTAAATAGGGGTCTTTTGCTCGAGCGCTCAATGCAGGTAATTGCACGCCGATGAATACGAAGAAAATAGAAGGGGAGAATTGAATAATTAAAAAAGTATTTTAAAAAAAACGTCAACCAAATGTCACGTTTCAGAGGAATAAATATCGAGCACAGCTACATAAAACATTGAGTCTAGACAAACTTTCGATAATGATTTGGAGTTGACTTTCTTGACACCTCTCATTGTTTAACGCTATAGTTATGAGAGAGTCAACAAATTGCTTTTCTAGCTTTAGCTCTATGCCCATACGTCATAAAAAACATATCTAACAACCGATCCCATGTTAGATACATCTATTAGGGCACGAAAAGATGTAATTAGAAATTTTCTCAACATAAGAGAATCGTCATGCTTTAGATATCAAACGCCAAAGTTAAAGTGGTAATAACAAAAGCATAGAAACTAGTTCTTAAGGAGTTATGCAAGATCGCTGGTTTCAAATACCACTATGCCTGCAGAAATTTCGAAAGGCAGTCAGCAGTTTTCAAAATACTTCACAAATTTTCAAAAAAACATTCAAAATACACAAGCCGATAGATAATGTTTCTTAGCGACTAGTAGAACAGGTCGTCGATGAAGCTGCAGAAATGGTCTAAACTTGAGTTAGGACAAATTTAGACTTCATGGCTTGATTGTCAAAAATGTGTTTTTGAATGTGCAAATCATCACATCAAATTCAAGCTGCAGTGACGT
Source organism: Toxocara canis (assembly GCA_000803305.1). Lineage (NCBI taxonomy): Eukaryota > Metazoa > Nematoda > Chromadorea > Rhabditida > Toxocaridae > Toxocara > Toxocara canis. The sequence continues at coordinate 211,139 of JPKZ01001646.1, forward strand.
AAGGATGGAAAGATATAGGAGTGAATGCTCAACAGAAAACTCTGTTTGCTTTACAATACAGTTAAGGCTTAGCCACTTGATCCGACTAGCGAAAACACGACTACTTTGAAATAATGTGTACAGCTCGTGAAGTTTCTTGTTTCATGATTTCCACTCTCCTAGTTACCATGATAAATTTACATACCCTCTTGTAAGACAAAGACTGCATACACTGATCTTCACTGATTTCATCGCTCAAAAAGCAACAATCGAAGAAATACTTTCATACACAGGTAGACGAAGTTTTTTTACTCGATTGGTCAGCCTGCTTCCTCATTTATTTTGTTCCTTCAATGCTGCTGTCCTGATGCTCTACTAAAAACCACTTAATTGAAAAGGCACTTAAAGAAGTGATAGAATAACATGGAAATACATACGAATTCAGCTTTGCCCAAGAGAATTTCATCGCACTTTGCTTTTTCTCCAAGCAATATCATAGTAAAGTGATATGCCAACGGCGCCTATGACTGCAGCTACCAGTCGATATAGGAGTTCTGAATTGGAATGGCTGAGTAATTGCAGATTGTTGAGTGGCAGGTCCAGTTTCTAGGTCGTAATAGGGAAGGCAAGAAAGTGATGGAAAAGAAATTTAAATGAAATTCATTATATGCAAAAAAATCCAAGCGATCCATACGGGTTGCTCTCCCTAGGTTACCTGCCTTCTCATTCATATTCGGGTAGGTAGAACATGCCACCGGAAACAACATACTAATAAAGCAAGCAAAAAGAAAAACATCGAAGAGGACTTTAACTCTGAGCTACTCTCAGTTGCTGAACGTCGTCGCAGTCAGAACATCGACCACAATGTTCGACGATCGCGATATGGGCGGTACACTTGCGCAAGCACTGGATTCGGAGTCTGGCGGTAGGAAATACGTGTGTGTGTGTGTGTGTGCGCGCGCGCATGTGTGTGCGTGCGTGTGTGTGTGTTTGTTTGTGTCTGTGTGTCTGCTTAAGAGGCTTCAGCCATGAAACCACCGAAGATAAGAATAATGAAGTTCAATAAGTATAATCCCGGCCACTGGGGTCGCATCTTACACCCAATTTTAACCGGTTCATCAATTCACTGATCCAAATTTCAAGTGTGTGTGCGCGTATGTGCATGTACGTATGTGTGTATGTGCGCCTATATGTGTGCACATTTGTTGCAAAATGCAGTTTTTCTTCCTTATTTCCCTATTATCTGTATCATATAATTTTGTGAGTACTTTAATCTGGTCTTCAAAATAAGTCATGCAGCTGCGAATTTAGGGGCCGATTGCGAAAAGTGGGAAATGTGGTTGAACACTTGAGTGACCATCGTCTGTCTGATGAGATGCAAACGCGGACGCAGGTGTTGGCTGATCAATTTTTGTCGACGAGGCTAGATAATAGAGCTACTTAGTTCAATCCCATGGGGTCAATCCTATTTCAACAGGCTACCATCAGTTCAATTAAATTTGAAATACAACACACGCTTTCGTTAAATCCGTTCGTTGAGTGACTGTGACGATGGCACAGTTGCGTAAAACGAATGAGCAGTTTTTCGAGTGCATAGCACGACCAAGTTGAACGCTTACAGCTGAGAAGCACATAGGGCGCTTAGGTGTATTGCTAAATTTTTTGTTTTATAACTTTTAAAAAAATGGACTGATATTATACCGTTGCAAGCTTTCTGTATAATTTTCTAGTATCATCAGGAAGTGACGTTAATTACATTCAACGAGAATCTTCTATTCGTCGCCTTTCAGAACACTTTCTATCGACCAGAGCTACCCAACCACGTTCATAATTAGCATTCGTAAGAGGTGAACAGAAGTTGATCGGTTTGACAGCGCAAACTACTTTCCTTCAATTAAGCCTTAACCAGTTCAGCGATTACGTCGCAGAATTCAGAAATGTTCTGTTATATCATGAGTTCGACTTTTTGCCATCTATGAAGTTCTCTCATGTAATTCCAGTTTGTGCAAATTCAAATTATGGTTCGTTGGATCGAAGTGTCATCGTTGGCAAAAGGAGAAATCGCAAGCAGCATGTCCAAAATTGCTTTCGAACGTTCATACCGCTGGAGCGTCTTTCAGCCGAAAGGATTTTGCAACAATCTAGGACGTGCGCCAACTAGCTATCGCGATATCCGCGATATGCGCTTTTCGCGATTATTCCTGAATCGGTCTCGTTCATTCAATGAATCTGTGAAAGCCGAATGAAGAATGGTTGTTGTGCATAGATAACTTTGTTCGACCGACTATCAACCACTAACGGTTGAATTTCCGTCTAACGTGGTGGTTGTTAAGCGCGATTCGCCCGCGGACGGCAAATGCTTTCTCTATTGGTGCCCGATTTTACCGAAATCAGCCTATGACGAGAGGACTAAATACCCTTCCTTCCTCATCCCTCGCTCTTATCGGGGAAAAGACACATTTCGCACCAGGTCCACCAAAATTATGTAAAATAACGCGTGAGAAGTGTCGTATTGGGGACCTCCAAACATTCACCAACCCTTTGCTTCCTCAAGCAGTTCATTGACCCTTCGCATTCGGAGCGATCTCCCAACCTTCCGCAGACAAGGATAACAAACGATCACCGGTCGAAAACTAAAGTGCTGGCAGATTCTTCACAAGTTCTAAGAATTCGTACCCCGTCTCCTTTGCAGACATGTGATGTGTCATCATCTCAGTACTCCTATTATACTGTATTATACTCTATTAAAGAAAACTACTTTAAATCATTTTTGAATCCTCTAAAATACTTTGTAGAATGTGAAAGCTACATAAATAGTTTCTACTATATTCTATTTTGGGGGGAACAATAAGGAGAAAACAATTTAAACATGTGCAGTGCTGTCGCGGCCATCTCAGGCATAACCACTGAAAACACCACAATAGCTTTTGATTTGTGGTTGGTTGAGTCAGTAGATGTAGACGGACATGGGAATATGGATGGCTGAATCGAATCGCCTAAACCGTTCGTTCTATTTGATCTTTTCATAAAAACGAATAAAACTATTTGCTATCGTCAGCAGTTGAAACTAGCAAAAGCAAGAGATTGGATGACGAATATGAAAGCGAAGCGTTTGTAGTTGCGCAAAATCGATTCAAAGGTCCAACTAAAGAAGTGGTCAAAAAAGCATTTTATGAGTGTTCAGGTCCCATGAGAATTCACTATGCCCTAACAGCATCTCCGATTATGAGAACAGTTGCGGCTTTAGGCGAGAATAATTGCAGTAATGAAATGCGATGAGAATTCAACGTTGTACATTTCAAACCATAAACTTTTCTGTTTTTCGTTTTAAATACTCGTGTTTTCAGCAAACGAAACGAACATACAGTATTCGAAACGAAAATTTATTTTCGATCCGGAAGATCGGACACAAATGAAAGCTTACTCTTGAAGTTTTATTTGGATCGAAATCCAAAGACGAGAAGAATTTTTCCTTTCTTTCTTGTTTATATTACGTGCATATTAGCAAGTTTTCCATTTTTCTTGCCACGGGAATTTGAAAATAAGGAAATTCTAAAAGAAATTCCCATCAATATTTGTTCGTAAATTCGATGGTCTAATCAAATGAAAATTGCAATGTTCATTTGCTGGGATATTTTTAATGTAGAACACTGTTATCAAATAAACTCATTAACTTGTTTTACACTTTGCATTTTACAAGAAAATATTGAAAAATAGGTGAAAATCACCGAAACTTAAACAATATGTTTCTCGAACTTAACGACATTAACCATTTGTTTGTCAACAACTTTTCGATAAACCGCTCATGTTTTTTTCTTCAACGTCATTCGCATTCATTGCAATTTATGCTGGTTCATTCTTCTTCCTTTTTTTGCAGCAAATTCTGCTTTCGAAGATTAAATAGTAAGTGCAATAGGCAATCATTCGAATGAAAACAGCCACTATGTGAACGCACTCAATAGTGGCTGTGTATAAGTAATGAGGGATGATGATGATACAGCACTTGGACAACCACTGCAAAACAAGCCACAATAACGAGATTGAGCAATGCAAAGCAAGGAAGCAATTACGTTACTAACCATTACAAATGCTTCTTGTGCCAACTGGATCATTGTGGTATAAAAAGTGAAACAGTACTTTTCTTAAATACTTTTATTGAATCCTCTTTGAATACTTTGAATATTTTTCTTGAATCCTCGATGCTTAAGGCATCGAAAAATTCCACTTGTTGGTAAGCCTCTCAATTTAAAAAATGCCAGAAAAGAACTGCTGAAGGCTTCTTCAGTTCGTCTACTCTACATCACACTCTTGTGACTCTAGGTTCCTATTTAAAGCGCAACGCACACACATCACGTTCAGCTGAGCGTGACTGAACGCTTGTGTTCGTTTAACTTCCTTATGCTCCTTCCAAGAATATCACAGCTCTTGAGAAGAACCCTGCAGAGCTTGCTACTTGTCCGGTTCAACAGAACAACGTTTCTTCGATCAGGAGGGAACTTTGCCGCTTCTCACTCTCTGATCGATTCCAATTTTGATCTCGATTTTTTAAATATTTAGTCACAGCCACCTATTTCCTCGATTCACTCTGTCCTCAAGCCCTCAAGGCAAAATTATTGGTCAGTCACCGCCAAAATGACCAGAAAGAAGGACCCTTTCGCGAGGATGGTTTTAAACTTGGAAAGCAGAACGACTGAAGGTAGCTGTCGGAATAATATGCAGAAACGACTGCGCTCAGTGAACTTGGTCGCACCAATCAATCAATGTTCACTATGATTCTTTCGAACCAGATCACCAATCGAGAAGATTCAAAATAGCAGGACTTAAACTCATTATTTTTCATTTATGATTAGGAAAAAATCGTGGGTGACCCTATTCATTGTGGTTGGTTTTATTTTTTAGCCTGTAGTAACAAATGAAATTTTTTTTTGGTTGACCTTAACCGAAGAGGGATCCTTTCTACTACAAAAGTGTTATAAGGTGAATCTGGACCCTATTATGTAAACCGGCCGTAAGTAATATGCAAACTGCGTTTCAGGTGAATGACAAAATATGCGGGCACTCGCATTGCTGACTTATCAATGAAACTAGTCGCTTTCATCAAATCCTGAAAAATAAGGAAAATCCTGACCTATATTTTAGATGGACAAATCTGCTGCTACGGATTTCTTTTTCTTTTTAGCGACTTGACAGATGGAGAACGTATTTCAAGAGCACTTGCAAAATGCATATAAATTTTTCAACGTTTTCACACGTCCGTAACTCCCTCTCGGCCGACGAATCAACTTTAATTTGAATGCAAAGAGCGCAGAGTGCCGAATATGTTTACCTAATTTTGTCACTTCAATTATTACTGATTTGAAACTACCAGAAAGGTATATGGTGTACATACACATACACTTTTCAAACGGACGTTTATCAAAGCGCACAAAAGGGATTTTTAGCAGAAAATTCTTATGGTTGATTGACTTTGCGAAAACATACATGTGCGCATGATCGGCCAACTGCGAATGTACACTTAGCGGTCAAAGGATTCTGGCTGCCCTAGCACACCCAAAGAACGACATGTATTTTCCATAAATCTATAATCACGCATTCCGGGTCAAAACCGGGCTTTTCGTTCAGCTGTAAATCGGATCTGTTTTAGAATAAGCCGGAATTTTCAAAGTCGTTGCCGCTCTGAACTGCGCGTATTTCAACGAATAGGCACGGGAGTAATTATAGCGGAAGGTCGCGATACCTCATCTGACAACAAATTCCCAAATTTATAATTTTAGAGAGGAACCCATAAACAGGCTCTTGTTTACCAAAAAGCAAGAACGGCTTTGTCACAATGCGCTTTGCTAACGCAATAACGGCAAGGCCAATAGTAATATAACACAGATTGATGGATATGTTTAGCATTTACAGTAACAAACGCCCGCCAGCGTGCTGACAAGATAGACGAATTGGAGACTGACTCATTAAATCATTTGCTTTCGTAAACTGCTCCCAAATGACGAAAGCTTGACGTTATCCGACTCGACTGCTAGTAAAATTCTTCTGCTAAAGATTTGTTTTTAAGCACTTAAAAAATTTGCGATCTATATAGCGCAGGAAAGACGTCGAAGTCGTGTCAGTTCGTATTTGCGCATGGTCCATTTGTCTTCTTGTAGTTTCAACGAGTCAGGAACAATGGAAGATAGAATTATGAAATTCGAATGGCATCATCCATACCATAGATGTACCTTACACAGCCAGTTTCCAACGAGCTCATCTGCATCATGAAACCTATGCCTTCTGAAGAACTTATAAGTATGTTGAACCGGTCGGATCGCATATCTAACTAGGTGAGCCACAGAAAGTTGATAAAAGTGAGTATAACTTCCCTAAAGGTAGCTGGATGGTTTCTAGTGGGATACAGTTGGCAATCGATGATGGAACAAGGTTGAATCCACCAAACTGCGCATTTGGTTTACCTTCAGTGATTCTCGAATAACAAATTTGCTAAAACGCACACAAATAGATCTTAGTGGTGTTTCCACTAATCAAAAAAGAAATGATATCATTGCAATATTTTTATTCATTCCATTTGTCGTTGTTATGTACAGTTCATCCGCTTTTCTATGAGCGGTGAGAATAAAAATTTGGAAAAGAGCACACAAAAGGATGAAAGAAAATCGAAAAAATAGTCCACTTTTGCATTAAAACCGCTGAAGCTTTTCACATTCGAATGTTCCGCCAAAAAACGCGAAGTTGTTGGGCACAACGTGCGCCTGCGTCAATGAATTTTAATTGCATTAGACGCGTTTCGCTGAAAGTAAACATATTTAAAAGTTTTCTGAAAAACATAACAAATCATCGATGACACATCACATATGGACATTCGAGATGGCGCTATCGAAACGTCAGATGAAACTGGACTGATAGGCATCACATTACGTTCGTTAGAGAGGAAAAGCTCGTCATGGCCAAATATCAATGTTGATCGTCTCATTCTCAAATTTGCATACGTTTGCGTGGTACAGAAAAGTCGAACGATACAGTTGAGTATCTACCCTTCACTAACGGTAAGGATCTTCTTTGAAAGTTTTTGTGCATAAAAACGTGATTCGAGCTAAAATTTTGCTTCGATGTTAGTTTATAGTTTTGCTCATAAATTTCACCACCGCAACTACAATCGCTTCTTAGCTAAAGTGCTATATGTGCTGAAATACATGGAAGCGATCATTTAATTCTACAGCGCAAAATTGCAGTAACCACTGAAACACTGAGAAGAAAAATAGAAATGTCTCTTTCTCATCTTCTCGTTGGTTTCTGAAATGGATTCACTAAGTTGAAGCTATTGCTAAGATCAGAATGCATAAATTTAAGTTCAGGTTTATGGACGATAGAAAAGGAACTGCTAAAAAGTTAAAGCTCTCGGCAAATAAGCAGGTCTGCGCACTGTTTACACCTCTGTTTCCTCCATTTCCTCTACAATAACCTTTTGTCTCCTTCCAGTGATTATTAATCGTTGGATCCAAAGAGGCAATCAGTATGAACAATTCCAGGCTTTTCTAAGGAAATTCACAGAGTGGACAATCTTCTGCTTTCAAAACATTTGTTCACTGAACAAAAAAAAATTGAAGCTTTTTTACGACTTTCCCACCGATGGTCATCAGGCAATACCGCCCTGCTATCATCATCGAGGGCACATCGCAGAATTAATCACCTTCAGCTGTCTAGGCGGGTGTGGAAAAATTGCAAAAAAGGACAGTGCGATTCGCTTAAAAAATGTAACCCTTATGGTGGGATCTAACCGCACATTCATAAGCACGTTTAGCAAAACTGTTCGTATAGACAATACCCCATGCGCTTGATGTGACTGTGCAACAATGTTAACAAAAATGTGACATGGGAATGAGAGTTATTAGGGGTCGTTAATGAATTGGGGCTGTCTGAAGCAGGAAGGACGCGGGGAATGTGAGGATGTATTGCGCCTTTATACAACACATTACTGTGAGTCATTTAGTAACACAAAAATCGCCAATTTTTAAAGTTTTCTGCATAAGAAAAATATCACATTAAGCCGTCAGCAACACCTTTCCCCGAAACAGTTCCACGGCTCTTATGGCTAAGGCGCTTGCGCATCCATGCCTTAAGACGCATGTTTCAGATCCATTGGTCGCCTGTCACATAGATCACATTTTCATTGGTGCGCATGCAATGTTCTGCTCGACGGACGATCGTCTATAGTGGCAAAGTTGATCACGATAATTATCATTGTGCTGACACAAACATTGAAACAGCAAACGATCGGATCAACCGATAAAGTTCACTCGTTTCGTGTGCATGCATCGCAACCTTAATACTGGTGACTTTTGCGCTCTCTTTTATACGCTTTTATACTATCCTTCTCCGTACATAAACTGCTTCCGCTTCAACCGTTAATAGTCAACCATTAATTGTAAGAGGCGCTACTAGAAAACGTCACTCCACCGATCAACATGGACGTTGCTTATTGCAGATGAAACCAGGTGTCGCCTCTTGCAAATTCAACACCCGCAGCGAGCAGTAATGAATTCTTAATTGTAACAAGCGACGCTTGTCGATCATTAGTGCGGTATTTCATTGTAGCCCATTTCTATATGATAAGATCGATTTTTGTTTGTAGTTCGCGGGTTTGTTTCACCCTTGTGCGATTTTGATTGCATTTTTGGCAGTATTGGCTATGGTGATATTGTTTCAACAGCAAAACGTAGAAAACAAGATAATTGAGTCGGTCATAACTGCTTGTTCTATCTTTCCCAGCACACTGTTTTTGTCCTAACGCAATAAGATTTGATGTCATTGCCATTCCACAGGTGTTGAGCTGACAGATCGAGATATGTATCACATGCTCACGCCAACACTGTAACTTGTTCCTTGATGAATTCAGTTGTTATCTGCTGAGCTAGACACCCTGCGCAGCTGAAAACTGGGTGAGGCTAAAATAACACATTTCTTTGTTATGACAGAGTGAGCAGTTGCTATGAGCTCTGAGTTATAAAAACAATCCTTTCCTGTTTTTACTTAACATAGTTATTCTCAACCAAAGTGAGAGGTGTATACTTAGACGAGGTACGCATAACCTCTATATTTTCAAAACAAAAAACATTCGGAATTATTCATTGAAGAGTAAATCTTAACAGATACCAGTCATAACAAATGTTTTAATTTAACGCAGTTCTCCGTTAAATGAGACTACAATGGAGCAGATTATAAAGAATGCACCGACATATAGTCATATGGTAATACGTTGGTCAAATCGTTACGAATGTGATATAAAAACGCCTTGTAACGCTTAGGCTTCATTATCTTTTCATCTAACCAAAACAGATTAGCTAGCCATTTAATGAATTAAATAAAATATGGGTATATTCCACGCAGAATGTAGTAAGTTAAAGAGAATTCGTGATGTGGATTTCTTGATAAAAATTGGTGGTTTTAGGAATTCGACCACGAGAACTCTCCCAAAATGGGCAGCTGTGATCTCGTAATCGTATAGTCCCGTCACCACCACTTACCAACAAAAGTGAATAAATAAACGTTTAATAATGGATTGAGTAGAAATGTTTGTGCATGGCTAACCACTTCTCATTTCATTTTCGGTCATTCATTAAATTGTTTTAAATGATATCGCAGTAGGCACATGTCTTATCAGTCCTCTAATGCACGTTGCAGCGTATTTTATTGGACGATATACGTTGAACGGACAATCGAACAAAACTATTTTTATGATACAGCACTAACTTCTGTACTGTTAAAGCAGAACCATGATAGTGAAAAAAAGACTCCTTGTGGGATCCGAGAAAGATTATCGATAAAAGGCAATAGTTGTGAGCATGAAACATATGTAGTCTGTGGATTATTTGCTGATAACCTTCGTTTGCGGACGACGTCTATCGGAGCACAATTCACTGAGACGTTACACTCTTTATTGAACCTTTTTTTTCCCGAACATACCATTAGCATCTATCGTTACTAATGGCTATCGTACCGTCACAATTTATTATAAGTACTTTTGTTGTCGCTCGAAAAAAAAAAGCCCAAGAAAAGCCACTATAAACTTGAGCACTCATGTAAGCAATTATGACTTAATGCGCCTGAGAAAAATTACTGATTTGATAGAATTTCACTGAAATGTAGGCTATGTGAAACGTGAAGCTTAAACACTGCAGAGATTATTACAGTGCTTTTTAAAAAAATGAATATAAATGTTTTGATCATTGGCTCTTCGTTGTCGTTTTTAAGAGTTAACACCGAGTGTGCTTGTAGTTTATAATAAATATCAAAAATACGCAGCTTAGCATTTATGTTTGATTACGAAGTGTTAGTAGTAGAGAAAATAGAATTATTAATGAAAATATTATTGGCATGCGCTTACTGCCCACATGGAGCTTTAAAACTTAATAAATGGCAAATACGAAAACATGCAAAGGAATATATATTTTCTTCATAGCACTATATCATAATATCACCTAAAAAAACTTGATAATTTGTCGTTATAATATATGACAAATGATTGTTAAGCAGAATGTCAATCTCTCTTCCATGTTTAATGGACAATTGGATAGTGTGCGCCTTATGAAATGGTCATCATGAAATTTGCTCCGATGATTACAGTTGTTTTAGCTTTTAGCACTCGAAACTTGAGTTATCGTAGAGTTCCCATGTGCTTCTGGCAAATTTGGATTCGCAAAGTGCATTATGACGCAAACGCAACTTATAAAATTACTTAACTATTACCTAACTGCAGAAGCATTATGCCTATAGTTAAGTAATTTTATAAGTTTGTGTTTGCGTGCTTGTGCCTTCCTGCTTGCCGTGTATTTTCAGCTGCGATTCACTGATTCGTCAAATCCTTAGAAAGTCTTATGCAGGTAAGTGTGCAAAAAAAACAAGCAGCACAGTAAAAGAATATTTCCTTGGTCGAGGATTTGCACGAGCGGTCGAATTAAATACAGTGAGAATGCAGGCATCTTAATTCGTAATTTATCAACTCCATACGAAGTATTAAATATATTACGAATTGAGTGCCATTTACGAAATCGGTCGGTTCAATGCGGAACGGACAAAGTGCACAATGTTGTACAAGTTGTCCGCAACGCACTTTACGGCGATATGATTTTTGGCTATGCACATAGTTTGTGAGAAATTAATTTAGCTAAAAGGTTTGAGCGAATGAGCCGGTGCTTTATCGGTTGGGAAACCATTGGAGCGATTGTACAAATTTGCCTCGCTTCTATGAACTATTTATTCAAAGCATTCAAGCGAAAATTCATAGTGCTAAGTCCAATCAGTAGCTCTCGACACTTGTGCACTGTCGTATCTATGAATGGCAACGCAAATTCGTTCTACTCTAATGCTTAGACGGCATTTCGGTCTCCATTGATCACATAACAGTCAGTAAATTGAAGATCACCGCATCTGATCGAGTGCAAACGTTCGGAAAACAACCAGCTATAGTATAGCATAGAATAGAAACTTCAACAAGCTAAAGCTTTATTGCGCAAGAAGTTTTAAAATAGAACTATTTAGTTCAAAGTAATTGAAAGAAATTTTAGGAGAAACAAAAACGATTAGAAAAGGTTCGCACTCTGAAGGCGAATGATCAAGCATGAACTTTTTTAAGAATTATTATGTTAAACGGATGCTTCGTCAAATTTTTTATTCAATGGAAATTAAGGAGTAAGACCGAATAAACGGGTTACTTGCCTAAACCAATGGACTGCCACTAAAACAAACGTTTACATATTTAGGAAAAGCATAGCTTAGCTTCTAACTGCCATATCCGAAAAATATATGTATTAACTCTGTTTGAAAAGGCTGCATCAAGAGAAAGGAGTAATTTTGCGGGATCGTTTGTCAAATCCGTTGACAGGCAATTGCCGGAAACCGATACTGCATCAGCCTGGTTACGCGCTCTAGCCTGAATGTTTCCAGCAGAGACTTCTGAAGGAATGTTACAACAAATGAACGAGGCGTTGAAGCTCTGAAATTTCGCCTGAATTTTAGCCAGAAACAAACAACTCCTCAAAATAGAATGCTACATTTAACAGCGCATCATTCTGAAAGCTCCGGAGCAAAGTAGTCATGCAGTATCATTCGACTAAAGAGAAAGGGACAATGTAATCAGTTATACTCGCAAGCATTCGTCCTCCAACTTTTCTTTACTTCCATCAACTTTAAAACTCTGAATGGTTACATCATCCTAGAGTGAATTCCACTGTTTGTTGTGCACAACGAAAATCCACACGTAGTATTTTTCGCCTTCTTTTATCATTTGCTGGCTTTACTCGATCTCACTCTTCTTAGAATTTAACTTTTGAGTTGATTTTTGCTTTCAGCACAAAAAATTGTGCGTTACTCGCGTTACTTTATCCCAAACGTTCATGGGTCGCTCGCACAATTCACGAGAGGTGGGCAGAAATGGAGAAAACCTTTTTTAAGGAGCGTTCCATGTTGTACATTACAGGAGCAAAAATTTCGTAGCCATGACCCGGTTCGATGGTTTTACAGTTGTTTAAAGGTAGTACGCAGCCAAGTATATAAAAGGTGTAAAAACATTCAAACATATGTGCGTAACAACGTCTATGAACGATGTCGATACGCCTCCGATTATAAAAATGGAGTAGATCGACTTATGCTTGCAAAATTAAATAAATGCGATGCGCGCACTGAAATTATGAATGGGGACATCGATGCAATCACATTTCGCATATTCATCTCATCCTTCAAACCCATTAAACTTCATCATAGAGCAAACAGAAGCATTCATTATCTTTGAAAAAAAGTCCCATCAGTAAATTATGTTTAAGATGCTTCGTATTTCGAAAGCGATATTAAAAGTTTTGAAAGAAAGTTCAAGAACAATTTGACTGGTTCGATGTGAGGCACTAAAGCACATTTTATTAGCAATATCAGAAAAGAACTGTTACTATAGAAATAAAGACTATTTCAATACGCTTAGGGCAGGCTAACGTGTAAAATTCTATTGCAAAAAAAGAAACTCCTTTTTTTCGTATGCCTGACTGCTTTCAACGAATTTAATTCCTGGTTATTTGTCGCGACTTCAATAATTTATACTTGAGATGAACGCCCATGACGGTAAAAATGTGAACAACTGGAATGA
>JPKZ01001646.1:225776-253335 GCA_000803305.1 Toxocara canis
GTCACCAACTCGAACATTCGAACTACTCGGATTGTCAAAATCGCCAAATGCGCATGTGGTGAATATTTATTGTTCAAACATGAACCTATGAGTGGCTAACGGCATTTTTATACGCGTTGGCAAATTGACATTTCTAAGCGCAATTTGACGACGATGTGTTTTTTTTGTGTGCGGGTAGATGCTGTCCGGATGCGAACTAGCCCCGCTTCCAGTTTCAGCAGTTGCCGAGCTCAAACCACCGCACAAGCGAGTCGGCATCCACATAGACACGTACTGAGCTATGTGAAATCTTAAACGCAGAGTGCGAGACCCGATATCTATTTGTTGACTGATCTACTGCATCAATCTCGAGAGGAGCTGTGGTCATTCGAAACTGTCCATGTTTCGGCAAAACTAAGGTCATTATACAGCGGTTGGGTCACAGAAGACACGAGGCAGCAAGCATGAGCAAAATAGCTGACCGAGTGCACATTCAACTTAAGAGTAGATAGATTTATTATTGTGGGCGTCGGCAAATTTGCATTTACTGAGCGCGTCGCGCTAACGTCGCGTTTCTGCGTATGTATATGTGTCTATTTGTTGGGCAGTTCTTGCTAGCGAATCGCTGTAGCTTGTTGAATTTGATAGTTATGATTTATGAAGAATGACATCCATGCGAGAAACGCAACCATACATAAAATGAGCAGTCAATCAATTATTTAGTCGAATCGGCTGCTCTACTAAAATGGTTATAACGACATCCCCTTAAAGCGCATCCTACTTGTTTGTTGTCGTATCCTAACGTTTGTTGTCAGATTATGTACAAAACACACATAAATATGCTACATCTTGCATGTCCTAAGATATTAACAAATATATACATCTGGGCATTATGTTGCAGAACAAAAAAGTAGGGAGTCACAACAAGGAGGATGGTATGACGAAACAAAAGTGTCAGCTAAATTTTTGTTGGTGGATATCTGCTGGGAAAGGCGGTACGTTGTAATGACAATCACAGTGTGCATTATTCGCTCTTATGATCTGTTGAATTTGGGCGAACAGCTGTTTGCGTCCGTCAAATGGGTATCCATCTCTCTCTGATCGGACGTCTCTATTTCGAATCACCAAGAGTTCAACAAACCGGATTAAACTATCATCATATCAGACGTTGCCTAGGGTTCTTGTCTGCAAAGAAGATGAGCAAAGCTCTAACACTGTGCATTTCGTCAAAACGAAGAGTGGTCTTATGCGGAAAGTATGAGGGAATTTTATACTTGCGCAAAAAGACAACTGCTGATTTCTACTACAATCTAACTTTCCTATGGCAGAATTATGCGTTTTTCGTTTTGTTACTGAATGCTGCCAATATGTTTGCCGTAATAGATCTCACGTCAGAGACCGTTCATCTGGAGCGTGTGCTATTTTTGCTCAGTTTGCGTTCCCTTTTGTTCTCCTTGTACTCTTTTTGCTCCCGTAGTGTCGCAGCATAACTGCAACCAAAAAAGCAAAAGAGCTAAATAAATGTCATCGCAATCGTAATCTATGTTGTTTGTACAATGAGGCATATTGGGAGACCGCAAGTTGACTTTTCTTTTCGAAAGTCATTTTTTTTAAAATTTGTTAATGTTGGTTTAAAATAAAGCAACACACAAACAAAACTGCAGAAAATTAGTAATCCTTAAACGTTTATGTCAATGATTTATGACTCGTTTTCTGAGGGCGATAATGGTGGTCCTCCAGAAAATGAAAGATATTTTTTGTGCTTTCTTCGTGCCAAGCACACTTATATTTCTCAGAGGCACTAATTCAATTTCAAACGTTTTCGAAAAAATGAAATTTCACATCGTTTTCTTTTCGATGCGCCTTGCTGACATTTATGGACACCGGCGAAACGATCACGCTCCGTTAATCGACAGGTCGTTTTCTTTCACCGAGTATTTATTATTTGCACCTTCTCAATTTCGTCTTCTTTTCACTCACTTATTTCTAAATGTGTGAAGAAAACGGTGCGCAATCAATGTTTATGGTCTCAGTGATCACTGTGATCTCAGTAGCTGATATATTTAACCTTGAGATTCGTAACCATAAATTTCGCCTAAANTTTGTTATAAAGTATATATGTACTTTACAGATATAGTATACATGTTCTATATATATACTATTTATATGTATATGTATATTTTATGCCAAAGGGAAATTTCATTCAATTTCGCTAAAAACATTTAGCTTAGGTGAAATTCCGACTACATATGACACCCCTGTCCCATCCCAATTAGTGAGGGTTTATGTGCAAACTTTGGAGTAAACGAGAAATCATCCTGTAAGTTATTTAAGCTATTTCTAAGGGAGACGCCAGTGCTGTTTCTAAAGGAGACGAGTTTGAGAGATGAGAAAACAAAAGATTAGAATTTTCCTATGCCACATTTGAAGTGTCTTTTTTGTGAACAGAAGTCATTAATTGTAGAGAGGAAAAATTTTGTCTGGCTCATTAAATTATTTCTCCTCTCCCATATTATTCCGCTTTTCCACTGGTCGATTATTAATTTGTGACTTCAAAGCCACGAATAAGCGAAACGCGTATTCGCAGTGACGCATTTCGAAATGGAGTGGTTGAGGATGAGTTACATCAGAAGAAATTGGCTATCTCGTGTAATGCAGCTGAATATCAAATTTTTAAACTTTTAACGTTTCACTACTGCTGATAAATCATCGACCACGGATATCCAAGTTTCATCGGAAGGTGAAGAAGTTCCTTTGTATAGCGTATTAAGACAACGTACAGCACTCTTGCTCATGAAAGCGTACAAAGAAAAAACTGGGTTCTCGAAGACCTTTGCTCTTTACTTCATGCTGTGAAAGAGGAAGAAACCAATCCACCGGCTCCATAACCAGTTAAAATGCCCTGAAAGAAACTCGAACCCTATGCTGCACTCATCAAAGTGGGCTGCTGCTTAGTTAAAAAAATGACGTAAATCGCTGCATCTCCTGATGTAATTTCTTTCAAGCCTCTCAAAAAAACATGTGTAGTCGTAGTCGGTAAGATCGCTGACTGGTTGTGTCACTACGCCTTCTAAGATGAGGAAACACGCGAAACAGCCTATCAGGCTAAGTGGTCGTTCCACCGTGGACTGTCTATGGCCAAACATATCATGCTGTTGCTAGTGGCAGCCGTTCAGAACCAATACCTCTATCAAACCCAAAAATTGGTGATATTGGTAGGACGGAAAGAAGCTGGCAGTGCCAAGATTGCCAATAAATGCACGCATCAACGATGCTGGTGCAGATCCGCTGTTAGATTTCAGCCTAATTTCACTCAACACTGGCGCTCATCTTGGCAGTTCCTGAAATTTTCCAATAATTCTTGCAAAAGAACATATGATTGAAAAATGAACGTTGCTGAATAATAATGCTCATTTGATGTCCTAGGATGGGCACACAGAAAAAAAACGTGCGGCATTTTCAAGTACGTGGCCGTATGTTTTTGATGCAACTTGACACGTTGCTGTAACAGCGAGCAAGGCTACAGTTAAGGCATACACATTCACATTCATATTTCAAAAAATATCCAAAAACTATTACATTGCACAGCTTAATTGAAGAGCAACTTCTTTCGCGGCCTTTCAATCTATGCATAATGTCATAACGCAAATTGCGTAGAAAGCAAAAATCCCTTTCCTATTGTCGGCCTTGAGTGATCACCAAACTGCGCAAAAACGTTTAACGATATTACCTCTACGTTTACGTTTTAGCTTTACGTTACTGGAAAGCGGTTAATTACTATCGCTTCGCTAAAGTAGCAGAATTGTTGAAGACTTAAGCAGATCTCATAGGGCTCAATCAAAGTTTTGTAAACAGTTATCAGTAAATACTTTTCTCAAAAACCAAAACAATGCGTTTGCGATTAAAGTAAACGTTGATCAAGTGCAAGCTGATAAAAATTCAGTGCCTTCATTGATTTATTCCATCTAAAAAACTAAATAAATAGAGGAAGAATTTTTGTAGAAAAAATTACTTCTCATGAGACTTTACTGAAGCGTGCTTACAATCGAGACATCGTTGTTTGAGGTAACTGCGAAAGAAATGCTGCTTATATTATGGCTAGACGAATATAACGACAAATGCGGTCATCTCTTCAAAAAAATCTTTCACCTATCTCATTTGAAATCGTTTCCAGTGTTTGATGTCTCACTATTTTGACTTTACCAAATCGGCCCCGATTAACAAATGTACTAAGAGGAAAATATACCAACAAAGCGCTCAAAGATGTTAGCTAGAAGACGACTCATGCAAAGAATTTGCGAGTGCTACATATTTTCGACTTGCTACGATTTGCGATGTTTCTGAAGATTGTCTGGTTCTCTTGCATCTTGATCTACTTTTAGGAAATTATGTTTGTTTTCAGATTTCTAAATTCCTCATGACTAAACGTTTACGCGGAAACAATGAAAGGCACCTCAGAAGCTGGAGCCTATCAGTAATTTGCTCAAATACTCCGAATACGTCCGATCAATAGCCCAATGCGTATTAGCCAACATTAAAAGTTTCTTTTTACAACTGCGCAAACCGTAGCTATTGAGCCGGAATAGCCTTAATGAAGCATTCAAGCTAATACAAGCTAATGACTTAATTCAAACGAGCAAATGGATCACTAAAGAAGTTCGTCTGAAAAGTCGTCGATTATTGATGTGGAAGCGAGAATTTAGTCGTTAACATGTCAAAACTATCCGTATTTCAAATGACTGTGTCGAAAAAGGTACTCCAATCACAATCATTAGTTGTTTGTTTGCTCAATTCGGAGTCGTCTATGGTATAACCATTTATAAAAGTGCTTTTAACTCATACATGCATTACTGCATACTAATTTCAGAAACTGATGATCACTTGAAGTCGGCAGTTGAAGTAGGGTGTTTTCCTTATACAGCAAGCGCACTGTTCTCTATGTTCTTCGTATGGAATTTCATTGAGCTAACGAATATCAATAAGTATGACGAGCTCCGAGTTGTTGGAGGAGTTCGTTGCAATGCACTCCTCGCGGTGAACACAGAGAGAGTGAGGGTCTGTGTCACACGACCCATCGAATAGCAAACCCGCTACATCTATGCCACTCGATTTGCTGCTCCCTTCAACGCAAACATCTAATGAATAGTGGGGAGAGGGAAAGACGCAGAGAAGGGTAGAAAGAACGATATAACATGGCTTCGGCGTTAATTTGATAGCTACAAAGTCTCGCCTTTCTGTTCTACTTAATTAGGCGATGTACGTTAAACAAAACGTCATTCGCTGGTTCTTTTGCAGGCGTCACTGATCGCTCGATAAACAGTTGTCAAGCGGTGAATGAGTGCGAACACTGGATGAATCAAACAACTGCTTCCGTGACAAATCGTCATCGAATCGTTTGCGATGTTGGGAAGAATTTGCAATAGCAGTTCTGATAATTTATTGATAAGCCGCTGATTTGGAACAATTTATGAATTTCTAAAAACATTTATTGCATAGGTGGAATCTTTTATAATTTTCTTTGACCAAATCCAAATTGCTCGCTGATATTGAATTACTCAGCTGTGTAAACGAAACCAATAGGCAACAGGCAAGCAGATTTGTCAATTCTGTAAAGATGAAATGATGAAAAGTTTATGCAAATTCATTTGGGCACCGTTACTGCTATTGTTGCGTCAGTATGTAACAATGTATTATTTCAAATATACAAGATGATGACATTACATAGGATTGCTTTGTGACATATTTCCATGATGCTCGAAATTTCTAAAAAGAGCGATCATGAGCTGGGTAGGCCTCATCATTGCTCATCAGTGGCGTCAGATGAAGGAAAAATAAAATTAATTATGGCGTTTATGGTTCTGACGTTGATGTATTCGAGCCAGCTGTCAAGCGAAGAAATCGAGTGCTTAGTTAAGACATTGTTTAAGAAAAGAACCAATAAGGTTTGGAGACAATCTAAGCTCTGCCATATTGAAAAAGGATGATTCGAGCTGACCGAGCAGGAAATTTTGCGTCCTCCAGAAGGGTGATGACAAAGTAGGCTGCCTCGTCGTTTCCCCCAACATTCTTTTTTTCAAATAACGTGCAGAGACAGTTCATTCAGTTCTTTTCTTAAAGATTAAAACGTCCCTCAATTGATATTTCGAAACTTTTTAACTGTTCAGTGCTGTCGTTTGGAATTCATAGTTTTTTGCAATCGTATAAGCCCGAAATCACATTAAAATTTCTAATTTGCAAGGAGAAAATTTTGACGGTGAGATGCACAGAGTGAAGACAAGTTAAGCAAATAAAGGAAAAATGCTTCAGAAGCCTTCAGCAGCGTCGGCTGAATGCATTCGTAAGCAGTTGCAAAGTAGTAAAAATGCATAACGTGCAAAATTGAGGTCGATAATATAAGTGAAGCGATGCTCTCGTTCAAGTTTCGGGTTCCTTTGACGCGCTTTTCGAGTGCAAAAACATTTATCGCGCAGGCGTTCGCCCTGATGACTTTTTTTTGCAAAAAAAAACTTTTACTTTCTTTGCAAAAAAACTTTTTTTTTGCAAAAACATACTCCATCGGCCCCCCTCAAACGTTGCAGTTGAGTATAGAGACGTTTACAAAAGCTATAAACCACAGCATAATCACTGCACACAGCTGAGATACATTTGCTTAAATAACACAAAGAAGTTGTCTCGTAAATGCAAAAATTTCACATATAACGTTAGTGACGTTAGCGAATAGACAACACGTTTTGTTTAGAGCACCTAACGAGAAAATTTACAAATGTCGCAAAAATAATTATGGGATTATAGAATAAATTCTGCATGTAACAACCTTGCACAGAACGAATTTGCGTAAAACAAAATTGTATGGAACAAACATGTGTAGAATGAATTCGTATAGAACAAATTTCACATTAACATTGTGGAGCTTTATAAGAGTCCTTCACATTGCATAATATCTAGAATGTTTTCAGCGCGGATCATGTATAAACAAAACTTTTACCGTTGCCACATGGTGAAGAAATAAGCGCTTTATTCGAAAAAAAAAAACAACAAAACAACTGCGAGTGTAAGTGTTTTTTTGCCGCAAGAAAAAAAACGCGACAGGTTTCATATAACGACCAAATATGACACATTTTTTGCCGACAATGAACATTGTTAACTTGGATTGCTATCGCTTGCATACGTGGATGTGCGCAAGTGCATTTGCATAATCGCAAATGACCGTTTCTTCATTCTTGCACAAATTCCTTAGTGTGGTTTTTAGGAGGACTCATATTTATGCAAAGGTCGCGTCGCATATTTGCATACTTCCTCTAAATCTTTATAAACTCGGCAATGATAATTCCGAAAAAGATACTGAGCAATAGAGAGAGGAAAGTTCAAGTAATTTGAGACGATCTCTAAAATATTCTTTGAAATGAAATGAACTTAGTTCCACAGTTATCAAAATTGATTTTTATAGGTCCAACATTTCCGAATGGGAATGATGATGGTGGGGAAGCGACCGGTAGAAGCAAAACGAGAAATTTTCAAGAGAGAAAAGTATATATTGCAAAATTCAGCAATCGCCTGTTGAAGATCAGCAACGTTTTCTATGGTGTATGATGGACGATGAAGTTGGTTTAATCTCTTGCAACTTGTCTGCATTCAGTTCGCGGAGATTCTCACAACCATAAAGCCTTGCCAAATTTTTAAAAAACTTTCTTTTGCTGGAAAATAATTTCGTGAAAATTTCCACAATAGAAATTTGTTGATGAAAGCATTTCAGTTTTACAACCGAATGAAAAAGCTGCACTGCAGCAAAATTTTATTCTAACATTTGGAGTGCAAACTTTTCTATTGTTCAGCGGAAAGAATTGTTTTTTAAGGCCATTCTATTGTTTGGAATATGTGATCACATTTTGAAAAAGTTTTTCTCCTAAAGCAGTTCGTCTCGTAATTTAAAACAAATATGAAAGCGTGTTAGCGGACAAACGAACTGCCAAAATAGGCCATTCAGCTTCGTGACAATTCGATTTCATAAATCACTCGCAAATGATGAAAATTTATGTTTTCAATGATCTCACCATTTGCACAAATCATCTATAAAATTCATTTTCTGTGAATCGATCAGCGCAAAATGTAAGTAAAACGTACGCTGAAAGACGTTTATTGGTTGAGAAATGTGTGTGGTTTTTTGACGCCTGCAGGTGCCCTTCCTTCCTTCTCTTTTCCCTGGGATGGAGGATTTGGGAAGAGGTGTGGGGGGAGGAGGGAGGGAGAAGTGAGGTGGGAAAGCGATGATCGTCTTGAAATTGGGTACAGGATGTCACGTAGTGCGTCGATTATATTAATTAATCAAATTTTACAAGTGCATCTTCAGTGGTTTCCGAGGTGAAACTACCACACAGGTAGTCAAAAGAAGACAACGAGACACACTGAAACGCTAAAACACTTTCTACTACATCGCAACAACACTACGGAAACTCATTGGACCGAAAATCAACGTTGAGTTATTGGCGAAGGCGGAACTTCTACTCCTAACGGGTATGGTAATCATGGTCAGAATAAAGCGTAGCACTTATAAAACACTGTTGTGTTGAACGAGGCACTCATCGAAACAAGCATGCACATTGCTAGGCACAAGTATAACAAAAATTGCTCTATTGTATTATTATTTATTATATTACTATTATTATTATATTATATTACAATTATATTATTTTATAATTATTACTACTATATTTATAAATGTACTACTGTTATCCTCATAATACTCATACTCATAAAAGTACTTATGCACCGATTGCACAGCCGCACCATATGCTGTGGGAGTTTTTTAAGCACCATAACAAGTTTCGCATCCAACTGAATCGTAACACTAAAGCCATCAATATGTTCATGTGAACGCTAAAATAGAAGCCGAATAATGGTGCTGCTGTCAATTGTATGCTGCCGTGAAATTTTATTTTTTTCACTCAAACTTCATATTCGTTGCCATGCAAACGCTAGAAAACAATCGAATAAATGGTAGCTAAAACTTGGATCTCCCTTCTCTACAGCCTTCATATTATTTTATAGCAATTTAAATTAATGGGGGGTCATTTATAGTTTGCTCTCAGGGAAAGCAACCTTCCTGAATATACGAATTTGTTTTTCATTGAAGAATATACTTATCACTTTTGAATTGTAAAATTGCTGAGAGCAAATATCGCATTGAAATCCTAATAATGGTCAGTGTGTGTTTCTTTTGTTTTTCTTTCTTCCTAAGTAAGCGTGCGATTAGAATCGTCAGCAAACGGATTTCCGAAGAAACTTACTAGTATCTAGGACAGACTCAACGAAAACTGTTTCAAAACTTTGAGAAACAATGAAAAACTTTCATCACTAACGAGCAAAACTCTTTCTCAATCAGACCAAATGAAGTTGTTCTGAGGTATTGCTTTTTTTTATCGTAAACGATCAAATTACTGATGCATGAGGTGGCAGTAAAATGGTCGTCCGTTTTGGTGCAAAAACACCAAAACCAACCCTTAGCCGACCCACATGGAATATGTGCAACTAACTGATCATGCGTACATGAAACTGTTTCATGCACAAATAGCATAGAATAAATGGAACATTCGCCAGCAAACATGCACCGTTACCTCATGGTTCTGTCACTGAGAGTTAACTATTTGGTTAGCAGTCATGATATAGGACACCTATACATGACTATAATTCTGCATTATATATCAGCAGAATGATCAGGAATGCCGTGAAAGAAAATAGTTATTTTGTGTACTCATGTCAACACCTAGGTGAATTTGTCAGTTCTACGTCATGGTATTCATAACTACACTTGTCGGTTTAGAATTATGCCCATAACTGCATATTAAATATAAACAACATTGGCCAACAACAAGCTATTGCATCTATATGCGCATCTGTTGCATCGTTATTGAGGGCGGGCCAAAAAATGAATTAAAATATAACGAGAAAATGATGAAGTATAATATGAAAATGCTTAGAAGAATCAAAACGAAATGCTAAGGCGGCTTAAAATGAGCTAATACTTTCAGACTGTCGATTCGCATTCGACATCAAAAGTAGACAAAATTTTCAGCGTAATCAGCAATCAAGGCAGTTTAGTTCTTTTTTCTCTTTGTTTTCATAAAAGTGTGCCTCGATTCTTTAAAAAAATTCCTCATTGTGTTCAAAGGTATTCAATGAACAACATGAAGCCTCGTTATGTATCAAAATGTATAAACTTTTTTGAAAGGGATATTATTGAAAATGGCAGTCATAATAGATAACTTCAGATTCAATAGAGCAAAAGCGAGTGTTGCTGGCGGACAGATCCTTCTTGTATTTCACAAAAAGTTTATTTTTTTCTGATATGCGCAAATGCTAAAAGAGCATAACGATAAGTATTTTCCGCTACCACACCATTTTTGTTTTATTTTAAACGCCGCAAACATCAAGATTGCTAGAACGAAAATGGTATACGCGGCATGTTGAGAACAGTGAAAGTGAGAAGGACACATGATCGCATCAAATGTCGAAGATACGACAATTTAACGATCCTGGAAGTAAGCAGATTGCAAGTTAGCGACAGTGAGTGTGATTTCCTTGCGCCCCTCACCCCCCTCCAGCGATGGCAACGGCTCTTAGGCGCTGGTGGTCAGTGGTTGCCGTGGGGCAAATAGGCGAAGCTGATGAGATTTGCCACTCGAGCTACTTGACGATGCGCACTTAAAACCACGATAAGCACCCCAACTCCTTATTTACTGCTTACGTACATCGACTTCAAGAGGTGACGACAAACATGCGGTTGAATAGACTGCAAAACTAGCAAGAATTCGGTTCTCAGGGGCGAAATTCGCCGAAAGTAATGAATTTCATTTGTATCTTCGCCAATTCTCCGAAGACTTTAACCAACCTGCTATGTACTCAGTTACTCGGAAAGAGAGTCAATTAATGTAATTTAAGGAGACATTCTTTCTAGTTCTTTCTACAATTGGGTTCAGTATTTAACGATTTCTAGCGCTATCAATTATTCTTTCTGTCGACATTTAAATACCAAATCGGCTTTGCCAATTTCAAAAACCTCAACTTCATTCGAACATATCTTGGCCAATAATCGTCCAATCACACCTACGATAGCATCACAACTGCACACTCTTTCAGCCTTTAGTTGAATGAAGTCTGATTGTTGAGAATGATGGCAGGCAGATATGATGCAGCCATTTCCTGCGTGTATTCCAAATTTGCCGCAGTTTACTGAAACGATGTCAGAGTCGGAAATAAATTTCATAGTGATATATCGGAAGCCAAGAGCTAATCATACAAGCAAACTATAGACTTTTTGCGTAGTTGTTCTCAAATACGGACGAGGCGCTCTTCTTCGCATTAAGCAATTTAGTAAGCCGAATGCACATCCGATAAGTAGAGATGATCGGGTGGATGGTTGCTGAAAGCAATGGGACTTGAACCCTCAACTCCCGACACCCAGCTGAGTGTTATCAGCGGTCAGCTGAAGACAATATTGTTCGGCGAGTTTTGTCCTACTTTCGTTTTGCGAAAACTCTATTTACCGCTGAGTGTTATCAGCGGTCAGCTGAAGACAATATTGTTCGGCGAGTTTTGTCCTATCAGTTCAGCTGCGTGGATAATGCAGTGAATCTAATGAAACCATGGTTTAAAAAACAGAGCAAGACTGGCATAATTTGGGATAATAGAGTGCATGCGATTAACATAGTACAGATCTGTGTAAATAGTGATACATCGATCTATTTAAAATTATCTATTTGTTTTTGCTTCTCAAAAAGAGGGTCAGAAACTATAAAGAAGTGTCACGAACAAGGCAGCGGTAATATGCATGACTCGCTTCAAGGATGCTTATGCAAAATATTTTTGCATATCCGCGAAATGAGTGCTTTTGGCGCATAGTTGGCGCATTGTCACTGTATTAAGGCCCCCATCGAGCAGTGCCATTCACAACTTTGCATGATCTATGGCAGCACTTCGTGATTAGAAATTTTTAATACAGGAGGACTCAAAAAAAAGGCTACAAATTGCGAAAAGCCTTTTGAACGTCCCTGCTATCTTAAGCTGCATAAGGGTAAGTAATATGTCCGCTTTCATTTGTACTGTCCGTCGATGGTTTATTGTGTTCACCTTTGCATTGCTGCATGTATGTGTCTGCAGATGATTGCGTTCTGCACCTACAGTGACCCAAGAAAGCATTTCTCGGCCTCACTCCCAAGGTAGCCTGAATCCTATAAATAACTGGGCTAATTCTACGTAGTTTGATCTACAGCCAGTCAAACCGTAAGCCGCTGATATTGACTGATGGAAAAATTTGAATTTATTGTTCAAGAACAGAAACAAATTTATGGTTTCGATAATTGGATTGGCAGCTAGATGACAGCTGCCAATCACTATTTACTGAAATAACCCCAAGCTTATAAAAATAGTTATTTTCATAGTTCGGGCGCTAAAAACCACTGGTATACAAGTGACTGTTGAAAACATTCGTGTTGGATAGGCTCATCTACGTCGAGCTTTAGGTTTTGTTTGTCTTCAGCGGCATTTGTGAATGAACTAGTGGAAAAGAGCTAAGATGCCATTTAGACAATGTTGTTACAGTAACCGTGCTGTCATCGAGGTCTACAAAAACTGGTCATCGCGCACTAACGTAAATACTTGAAATCAGGGTTTTTAGAGTGGGCTCATTCAGCACGTCTGCTATGCAGATGGGGAATGACGCTGACAGTGAGGAATGTCATTTTGGTTATGTCCTTTCAAGATTAAGGTTTATGGGTTGTTTAGCATCTAATGATGCATGCGATGGTTTCCCTTTTTTTCTTTCTCACATTCCTTCTGTTTTACTCGTTTTGTTATGCTAAGACGGTTCTGGCTTCATTATGTTATTTAGTAAGAAAATAAAAAGCGAAAAAAAAACTGAACTCTCTCTTCAAAATGACTGCTGAATTTGGATGATTGCCGATGAACGACTTTAATGGCGGAAACGAAATATAAAAGCGGCGTCTTAAACTCGTACGTTTGATAGCATTTCTCAAATTCAGAATTCCTCAAATGTCACGCTCTAAGCATCAGCTCTATATTCAACAGTAAAAGTGGAACCAGCTGATGTAAAGCTGCTTTAGCAAAAAGCAGTCGCATAATAGATTATGATGGACTTGATTAAATCATGAAACATTTTGGTGCATTTTTGCCCTTCATATTATTTGCCCAATTTTTGTCTAACATTTGTAGCAGTGATTTTGCTTCGATTTCATTTGCCGAATTTAGATATTATGAACTATTCATTTGGTCGTTTCTATCGGGGTTCTCCGTAACTGATCATCAGAACTATTATAGTTTCTACCCGTAATGTATAACGGTGGACTAGTCGAACGTTGTGACAAAAAGAGCTGCATAATGGCTAAGAAATTATCGAGTAAAAGTGCTGATGAGTCAGGTGCCTCGCATATATGGATATATGCTAGCCTTTTCATAGAAATCATGTTCTGCTAGGGGGCTTCAGCTAATCTTAAAGCAAGCAATTCGCCGGTTATTCGCTTCCAGCCTTTTCCGTCGAGGTCCCCTCCGGTCGATTTGCTTCATGTCGCGCCTGCTGCTGTCGAATTGCTACCCGACTTTTTGGGTGAGAAGGCCTCAGACAAAACGGCTCACGATGAACTCGTTTCTGAAGAATCGCTTCTCTGTGAGATGCCGTGTAAATAAAGAACAGCCCTTTCGCATCTCGTTTGTCGACCGGTTCCATGCCAAGACTGTTTAAGAAATAATTCGCCTACTTTCAATTTCGTTCGGAATCAACAGCCGACAAGAACATTCACTGGGATGATCTCTAAGCGATTTGCATCCCGTCTTTTCGTGAGGAACATTCTTCGGCCATAAAACAAACGCGAGTAAGAGCGAATAGGATTTACTTCTGTATCGTCGACCAGCACCACTGTTTGACAGAGCAGCTAAATACTGTACGAGAGCAGCCACGGCATTACCTCGACTGAAAGGCGATTTAACGCTCGTGTTTGATTTGTTAAGGCAGCAAAAATGTTCAAAGACAACGTGCATCTTACAGAGGTGTCAACCAAATGTATATTAGACAGCTGTTGAAAATTTCAATAGGCAGTGTGGTGCCATGATCAGTTCTGTATGGCTCGTTTACAGCATAAATAGAATTCTGAAATAGGAAGTTAGTAAAACAACGCTTCAACGCGAAGCTCTGTGTAGTTGACCTAAAAGTCTGCGCTGTTCTCA
The DNA here is from genome assembly GCA_000803305.1 of Toxocara canis. Classification (NCBI taxonomy): domain Eukaryota; kingdom Metazoa; phylum Nematoda; class Chromadorea; order Rhabditida; family Toxocaridae; genus Toxocara; species Toxocara canis. The sequence goes on from JPKZ01001646.1 coordinate 239,988, forward strand.
TCACATTAAGTACTGGGACGTAAATGGTTCTTTTTTCTCATCGCACACTCGAATACTGAGTTTGGTTCAGGTATTGAACCGAGTTTGAACTACTCGTAGAAAACATTTTCAAGACAAATAAAAGACCTTCATCCTTGAGTTATGGAAGAAGAAACTCCATGCGCCATATTCCTTCGAAGAGGATTTTGAGTTTATGAAGCTCATCAGTTGATAAGAGTGGGACGTATTCAAAAAAGCTTATATTAAGAATGAGACTTAAGCGTTTGGCAAAATGCTTAAAAGATGGATGTATTGAAGAGAATTAAATGGAAGAGGGATTCGTATTCGACAGAGCACACTATGCCCGCCAAGCACCGCTAAAAGAAGTGGCGCTTAAAATTCTAACAAATAAAAGAACAAACATCGATCAAGCGTGCTCAATTTTTTGATGTGGGTGAAAGTGTGCCATCACAGCGCAAACATAAAACCTTTCAAAAGAACGAATATCAAAAATAATGGCTGTCGAACAAAAACGACCGCTGAGCCGAACGACGCTGCTGGTTGGCTTAGTGGACACGATTTATTTATGGTCCCATCGGTTCAAGAGGCAATTATTTGTGACGAAACACACACCACCAAGTAGTAATCATTCGCCCACACGACAACTGCCATTGCAAAAGATATTCTCCTCTTGCCACACTTGCTACTCGATCGAAAACATAACACAGTGCTTACCACTTCGTTCCGTTTTTATTTTTTGCTGTCGAAAGCTTTGAAGCACATTTTCGTATCTCAAAGCTATCAGTTGTCAATTCCGTATTCAGTTCCGTATCCCGTTTTAAGTATCGTACATTGCACATGCCTCTGTGACCAAATAATTGCAGTAATGCAAGTGCAACCAATGAGTCTTTCGGTTTCTGTTTCCGTTCCTCGTCACCACTTTGAACTCGAAATGTACGCAACAATAAGCCCTTATTAACCCCTTTCACGCAGCTAAAGAAGATGGTAACGAACACAAAGATCCTGGAACGAGCTCAAAAGATTATAAAAGAAAGAGAAGCCAAACGTAGGTATTCACAATGCGGAAAGTCTCGTTGCCGTATTATACGCTTTTTAGTTATATTTTTATACGCTTTGGCAAGTCTGCGTTCACAAGGTGTGCTATGGCGGCCACGCGTATGTGAGTATACATATGCTTTGCGTTTGTGTACGTAGGCATGGTTATGTATGCGTGTATGTGCATGCGTGTGCACATGTGTGCTGTTCGCTAGCTTCAACTTGAGAACCACAGAAACTGGAGTGACGGATTCTGACATCTACGATCCTCAGCCTAGTGCACATCTGATATACAATTCCCAAGCGACTCATAGATCTTATGGAATTTATAGGCATCTAAAAGTACTAAATAATCGACTTTTACAACAACACAGGTTGCATTTGTGCCGGTTGAGCTGCCGTAGAAAACGGCGTCTTCCATTAAAAATTTCTGAAGGTGATCGCACCAAATGAACAAAATTTTTTATTATTTCTAAGCGGCTTATGAAACGGTTGCGCTGACCAGTGGAGTGGCCGAAGCGCAAATCCTGCCACCTCGCTGAAACGCATTTTCTTTTGTTTGTTGTAGCCAAGGGGAACAGGCTAAATTGTGACATAATATGTTTTTTTTGTGTTTCCGTTCGTACCTAGAAAACTTGCGCTGGTAAAACACCATGAATACCAACATGATGTTCTGATCCCGTCAAAGATGTCATATACAAATGTCTACCTACCTCTTGTACCTGTAAGAAAAGGGGTTTTCTCGTTTCCATAGGACACCAGCTTACCTTCTAGTTCTAGATGCCATATGATAATTGCCGTAATAAATAGCATCTCTTAATTGGTCTTTTCGGTCTATTTGTAAACAAATGAGAGCTCTCAAACTTTGAGCAATCAGCCGAATAAACGCAGGTTATGGACAGATATGTATAAGAGGTGCACCTAATATCCGGTGTTATCATGCGATTTGGAGACTTTGCAAGTTTGCAAAATCCGTATGGCGACACCATGCTCGTGCGTATGTTTGCATGTATGTCTGTTTCTCCGTCCCGTGGTTTCGGCTTACGTACCATTAAAGCTATAGTTGCGAAATTCGGTAGTTTAATCTCCATCTTAGGTCTACCTCCTACACCAAATTCCAAACCAGTTTGCGATACTGGGACTATTATATTCTACTAAATGGAGCAAAAATTTGCATGCATCTTCACTCGACCGGACTACATAATAGACTGGTCCGATGCAAAATAACTAATCTCTTGTGGAAAATTGGTACGAGCGATCAGATCGGATGAATATTAAATTTTCGAGAAGTTACTGAAATTTTATAGGCAAGTCGGCGCGTATCAAGTCCGCCAGCTTGCACGTACTCCCACGTGTTTAAATTCTCGTTCTGGTTGCGGGCGAAAATTTTTTCTCCCAAATTGGACCCAGCAAAACGGAAACCTTGTTTTTATTGCGCATTCTACTATATACTCTAAATAAAGGAAAACCGTCCTTGAGAATTTCACCTCCCCTTTAACAGAACGACATCTTCTTCAGGTGCGTTAATTGCTCTGAATTTTTTAACTGTGTGGATAGCAGCATGCGCATTCACTTGCCTGGCAGCAATGAACGCTAAATGGATATTTGAAAAAGAATGGAAAGAGGACTGGTGAACAGGTATCAGTATTTGTTAATGTACAGGAAAAAGACTTCGTTTGGGCATGGAGACAAAAATTTCGGCTACCCGCAAGCCCGAAACGAAGCCTTGATTCGAGCCAATGAGCATTAAAAGTATAAACGTTAATGATCTATTAATTTTCTTGCCATTGACTCATTCTACAGAAAAAGTAGTTTTGCGACGGCGTGCTTCAGTACTCTTCAAATTCTCGCAGCCGAAAAAAAAAATATGCAAAAAAAATGTTCATGCATTTTATGCGCTTCATGCTAGTGCTCATTCGCTCATGTACAACGCGTATGATGCACTCCGTGCGCGTAGATACATGACGCGTTCCTTAAATTTCCGCTTTGCTGTGGATTCTTGTGACATATGAAAAATGTGCAAAGTTTTCAGAATGATGTTTTGCCGTTCATATTATTTGCCCAATTTTTGTCCAACATTTGTAGCAGTCATTTTGCTTCGATTTCATTTGCCGAATTTAGATATTATGAACTATTCATTTGGTCGTTTCTATCGGGGTTCTCCGTAACTGATCATCAGAACTATTATAGTTTCTACCCGTAATGTATAACGGTGGACTAGTCGAACGTTGTGACAAAAAGAGCTGCATAATGGCTAAGAAATTATCGAGTAAAAGTGCTGATGAGTCAGGTGCCTCGCATATATGGATATATGCTAGCCTTTTCATAGAAATCATGTTCTGCTAGGGGGCTTCAGCTAATCTTAAAGCAAGCAATTCGCCGGTTATTCGCTTCCAGCCTTTTCCGTCGAGGTCCCCTCCGGTCGATTTGCTTCATGTCGCGCCTGCTGCTGTCGAATTGCTACCCGACTTTTTGGGTGAGAAGGCCTCAGACAAAACGGCTCACGATGAACTCGTTTCTGAAGAATCGCTTCTCTGTGAGATGCCGTGTAAATAAAGAACAGCCCTTTCGCATCTCGTTTGTCGACCGGTTCCATGCCAAGACTGTTTAAGAAATAATTCGCCTACTTTCAATTTCGTTCGGAATCAACAGCCGACAAGAACATTCACTGGGATGATCTCTAAGCGATTTGCATCCCGTCTTTTCGTGAGGAACATTCTTCGGCCATAAAACAAACGCGAGTAAGAGCGAATAGGATTTACTTCTGTATCGTCGACCAGCACCACTGTTTGACAGAGCAGCTAAATACTGTACGAGAGCAGCCACGGCATTACCTCGACTGAAAGGCGATTTAACGCTCGTGTTTGATTTGTTAAGGCAGCAAAAATGTTCAAAGACAACGTGCATCTTACAGAGGTGTCAACCAAATGTATATTAGACAGCTGTTGAAAATTTCAATAGGCAGTGTGGTGCCATGATCAGTTCTGTATGGCTCGTTTACAGCATAAATAGAATTCTGAAATAGGAAGTTAGTAAAACAACGCTTCAACGCGAAGCTCTGTGTAGTTGACCTAAAAGTCTGCGCTGTTCTAATCACATTAAGTACTGGGACGTAAATGGTTCTTTTTTCTCATCGCACACTCGAATACTGAGTTTGGTTCAGGTATTGAACCGAGTTTGAACTACTCGTAGAAAACATTTTCAAGACAAATAAAAGACCTTCATCCTTGAGTTATGGAAGAAGAAACTCCATGCGCCATATTCCTTCGAAGAGGATTTTGAGTTTATGAAGCTCATCAGTTGATAAGAGTGGGACGTATTCAAAAAAGCTTATATTAAGAATGAGACTTAAGCGTTTGGCAAAATGCTTAAAAGATGGATGTATTGAAGAGAATTAAATGGAAGAGGGATTCGTATTCGACAGAGCACACTATGCCCGCCAAGCACCGCTAAAAGAAGTGGCGCTTAAAATTCTAACAAATAAAAGAACAAACATCGATCAAGCGTGCTCAATTTTTTGATGTGGGTGAAAGTGTGCCATCACAGCGCAAACATAAAACCTTTCAAAAGAACGAATATCAAAAATAATGGCTGTCGAACAAAAACGACCGCTGAGCCGAACGACGCTGCTGGTTGGCTTAGTGGACACGATTTATTTATGGTCCCATCGGTTCAAGAGGCAATTATTTGTGACGAAACACACACCACCAAGTAGTAATCATTCGCCCACACGACAACTGCCATTGCAAAAGATATTCTCCTCTTGCCACACTTGCTACTCGATCGAAAACATAACACAGTGCTTACCACTTCGTTCCGTTTTTTTTTTGCTGTCGAAAGCTTTGAAGCACATTTTCGTATCTCAAAGCTATCAGTTGTCAATTCCGTATTCAGTTCCGTATCCCGTTTTAAGTATCGTACATTGCACATGCCTCTGTGACCAAATAATTGCAGTAATGCAAGTGCAACCAATGAGTCTTTCGGTTTCTGTTTCCGTTCCTCGTCACCACTTTGAACTCGAAATGTACGCAACAATAAGCCCTTATTAACCCCTTTCACGCAGCTAAAGAAGATGGTAACGAACACAAAGATCCTGGAACGAGCTCAAAAGATTATAAAAGAAAGAGAAGCCAAACGTAGGTATTCACAATGCGGAAAGTCTCGTTGCCGTATTATACGCTTTTTAGTTATATTTTTATACGCTTTGGCAAGTCTGCGTTCACAAGGTGTGCTATGGCGGCCACGCGTATGTGAGTATACATATGCTTTGCGTTTGTGTACGTAGGCATGGTTATGTATGCGTGTATGTGCATGCGTGTGCACATGTGTGCTGTTCGCTAGCTTCAACTTGAGAACCACAGAAACTGGAGTGACGGATTCTGACATCTACGATCCTCAGCCTAGTGCACATCTGATATACAATTCCCAAGCGACTCATAGATCTTATGGAATTTATAGGCATCTAAAAGTACTAAATAATCGACTTTTACAACAACACAGGTTGCATTTGTGCCGGTTGAGCTGCCGTAGAAAACGGCGTCTTCCATTAAAAATTTCTGAAGGTGATCGCACCAAATGAACAAAATTTTTTATTATTTCTAAGCGGCTTATGAAACGGTTGCGCTGACCAGTGGAGTGGCCGAAGCGCAAATCCTGCCACCTCGCTGAAACGCATTTTCTTTTGTTTGTTGTAGCCAAGGGGAACAGGCTAAATTGTGACATAATATGTTTTTTTTTGTGTTTCCGTTTGTACCTAGAATACTTGCGCTGGTAAAACTCCATGAATACCAACATGATGTTCTGATCCCGTCAAAGATGTCATATACAAATGTCTACCTACCTCTTGTACCTGTAAGAAAAGGGGTTTTCTCGTTTCCATAGGACACCAGCTTACCTTCTAGTTCTAGATGCCATAGTGGAGTGGCCGAAGCGCAAATCGTGCCACCTCGTTGAAATGCATTTTCTTTTGTTTGTTGTAGCCAAGGGGAACAGTCTAAATTGTGACATAATATGTTTTTTTTGTGTTTCCGTTCGTACCTAGAAAACTTGCGCTGGTAAAACACCATGAATACCAACATGATGTTCTGATCCCGTCAAAGATGTCATATACAAATGTCTACCTACCTCTTGTACCTGTAAGAAAAGGGGTTTTCTCGTTTCCATAGGACACCAGCTTACCTTCTAGTTCTAGATGCCATATGATAATTGCCGTAATAAATAGCATCTCTTAATTGGTCTTTTCGGTCTATTTGTAAACAAATGAGAGCTCTCAAACTTTGAGCAATCAGCCGAATAAACGCAGGTTATGGACAGATATGTATAAGAGGTGCACCTAATATCCGGTGTTATCATGCGATTTGGAGACTTTGCAAGTTTGCAAAATCCGTATGGCGACACCATGCTCGTGCGTATGTTTGCATGTATGTCTGTTTCTCCGTCCCGTGGTTTCGGCTTACGTACCATTAAAGCTATAGTTGCGAAATTCGGTAGTTTAATCTCCATCTTAGGTCTACCTCCTACACCAAATTCCAAACCAGTTTGCGATACTGGGACTATTATATTCTACTAAATGGAGCAAAAATTTGCATGCATCTTCACTCGACCGGACTACATAATAGACTGGTCCGATGCAAAATAACTAATCTCTTGTGGAAAATTGGTACGAGCGATCAGATCGGATGAATATTAAATTTTCGAGAAGTTACTGAAATTTTATAGGCAAGTCGGCGCGTATCAAGTCCGCCAGCTTGCACGTACTCCCACGTGTTTAAATTCTCGTTCTGGTTGCGGGCGAAAATTTTTTCTCCCAAATTGGACCCAGCAAAACGGAAACCTTGTTTTTATTGCGCATTCTACTATATACTCTAAATAAAGGAAAACCGTCCTTGAGAATTTCACCTCCCCTTTAACAGAACGACATCTTCTTCAGGTGCGTTAATTGCTCTGAATTTTTTAACTGTGTGGATAGCAGCATGCGCATTCACTTGCCTGGCAGCAATGAACGCTAAATGGATATTTGAAAAAGAATGGAAAGAGGACTGGTGAACAGGTATCAGTATTTGTTAATGTACAGGAAAAAGACTTCGTTTGGGCATGGAGACAAAAATTTCGGCTACCCGCAAGCCCGAAACGAAGCCTTGATTCGAGCCAATGAGCATTAAAAGTATAAACGTTAATGATCTATTAATTTTCTTGCCATTGACTCATTCTACAGAAAAAGTAGTTTTGCGACGGCGTGCTTCAGTACTCTTCAAATTCTCGCAGCCGAAAAAAAAAATATGCAAAAAAAATGTTCATGCATTTTATGCGCTTCATGCTAGTGCTCATTCGCTCATGTACAACGCGTATGATGCACTCCGTGCGCGTAGATACATGACGCGTTCCTTAAATTTCCGCTTTGCTGTGGATTCTTGTGACATATGAAAAATGTGCAAAGTTTTCAGAATGATGGACTGGAAGGAGACAAAATTTTGTTTGCCAACTGGGAGGATCCCAAAATTTTGTTTACCGGCTGGAATGGAATCATGATCGCGTTAACAAAGTATTCAATTGTCATTGCATAATAAAGTTTTTACAGCCGAGAATCCCTAAAAAGAAACGTTTACTGAAAACCGAACGCCTATGTGTACGATTCTGAACCATGATTAATTCTTTCATTTCATAAAAACAGTTCTTTCGTTTCGTGAGGACAATTCAGTGTATCAAATTCATTTGTCATCAAAGATTTGAGACATTACATAAAACAGAGTAAAAAAAAATCATTCAAAGCTGGGTTGTTCATCAAAAATGAGCGATGAATCTTGAAGACGCGGTGCGCTGCTGATGGTCGGTGAGCATAATCGCCAAGACTGCGATTTGCCAGAGAGCGTGTGTGCATAGAGGCCGGGGGCCGTTACTCTGGAGGCAATAACGTTGAACCGAGATGTCGTAACGTTTTAAACCACCGTGTTTTATAAATTCGTTCTTAGATAATCCACTCTTTTATCTGTCTTAGCCTAAGAAGAGCTTTTCTCCCCCCCTCCCCTCCATCCTCGCCTCTCTTGCCGAATATCAAATTTACGTTTACTTCTTACCTCGCCAATTGTTCCACCCATTTCTCCTGACTCCCGCTCTTCGAATGCTCCGAAAGTTCCTGCACGTCTTAGTTCCTTGTTTTTCTGATTAAAACGCTTTTTACACAAACGCTTATTTGTTCACTTAAGTTTATACTCTTCTACGTCAGAGCGTTTATTTCAACTGACATAAATAATGCTGATCCAAATTTGGTATTGCAGTTCATCTACTGCGGCTTTTTGAGAAAGCTGTTTTGCGTTGAGTAACTTGGTGTGGTGCAGTAAATAATGAATGTTTAATCCGTTTCTCTTCGTTTATGAAAATGGCAATGTTGGGACGATGTACTCAAATGACAATCGCTCTCATCGCCATGTGAATCACCGATCTTCATCTGGCAAACATTGTAGTGTGATGTTGGCACTATAAGAGAACTGCAGTATTTTTACTTTAGTAGCCGGCCTGCGTTCCCAACGCAAAATTTAACAACGACCTATACGGTTCGCTTTGTATGATTTTGCCGGAGAGTCGAAAGAGGGGAACACCATCCAGTTTATGAGATGAAAGACTGATGTAATATTTACATCACTTCGTTCATGCATTTTGCTCAAAACGACGAACGGAAACAACTTGCAAATGATTGACACGACATATTAACCAGATTATCTTTTTCTTAATATTTACGCACATCTCCGTTTCATATGCGTTCGTTTTCCTGTTTGTTCGTTCGGTGTTCCAACTTGGGAAGCAGTGAAGCTAGCGCTGCAAAATTTGAGAAGCATAACGCCGTTGACCATAAAGCATAACCTTATGGTCAATGGCTATTTTTAAGACGATTTGTTGAGGCCTGAGAAATTATGGGTGCCTGACGCAGAAAAACGATTTTTCTGCAGAAAATTTGTAAGGATGGTAGAATCAGCTAACATGTGAGATCCGTTATATGCGAACTGTTCATGAAAAAGATTGGCCCGGCAAGCGTCGTCGCCCGAGGTGCATACGTATTAGCGCCTTAAAAAGTATTGCACTTGATATTACTATAAGATATTTTCAAAAAGACGAAAATTTTGGCACATGAATAGGACGTCGGCTGGATATTATAGAATACCTCAATCTAGGCAAATTACCGTTTAAGAATAGCGCTGAAGAATGGAACTTAATAACGGAATGACAATACAGTGAATGACGTTGCTTATGCGCTTCATCGCCTTCCCAGTGCGCTCACCAATCGACATGCTTTGTCGACTGATTGCATGTGAGGCGTTCAAAATTGACCCTAAATGCTATTTGAAAGTGAATTAACGGAATGTCCCCCCTCGTTTTGATTGCGCACAATGTGTCATTGTTGATCTATCTATGCGCTTTTGTCCGACGCATGACGTTTTACATCAGAATTCGTGCCAAGCACGAAATTAGAACAGGACACGATGGACGTAGGCTTGAAGGAGTGGAAAATATCGAATTTTCGATTCAATCAGCAATACACTCGCTTTGTGTTGCCAAAACTGACCTATACGAAAAGACCTAGCAGTACCCATAGCAACTCAAAGTTTTGACTAGCAAGGAGCCTTTGAAGAAAAAAGTTCGACCTGAGCAACCATGAGCGATTATAGAAGCTTTAGTGATATGCAAATTTCTAAAACATCCAAACATCCAAAAAAAGCTTTTTGCCCAGTTGATCGAACCTAAAATGGTTAGCATTTTTGTAGCCAGTTCGTCTAGCTCTTTTATTCTATGCCTATTCGAGTGGAATTAGAGACAAATTTTTTTTTCTTTTCAGAACTGCTAACATTGCGAACTTCTGAGAATATCTGAGCAGCTCTAGAAGTAATTTTTGGTAAATTTTGTGTGCGTAAGTTGTAACTCGACTGACAAAAGAACACCGCGCGTGTCATTAAATAATTCCAAAATTCGGTTTTTCTTTTCAAGGCGCCGACACAAAATAACTTTAAGCTAAAGCAACGCATCAAGCATATAAACGGTCATAAAGCTGTTGATTTAGAACGTTGAGTCCAGCTGCTAAACTGCCAAAATTTTGTTTCATCTCTTATTTGGATCAATAGCTGTTATATTACCTCAGGTTCATCACCTACCGTCAGTCATGGCTTACCGAAGCCCTATTCGCATTTATATACTTCCCATAAACTTCGGTGCTTGACTTTACGATTCGTATTCCACTGTTTTATACAACACCTTGACGAAAACATGAAAGTGTCAGCAAAACTAGAGGTGCAAAGTTTATTCGAGAAAAAAAAAGGTGTCGAAATTACAATTCAATAATTGTTGAAAGCTCAAAATAGCTGTTTTTTTGAAACAGTAACCGTCCCTGTAATTTGATAAATTTTCACCATAAATCGGCCGCCGGATCTTGCACAAATTTCAAATCTCTTTCTACTTTTGATTTATAGGGTCACTTTTTCCTATGCAGTTTGACTGCTTTAATTACGCATTGCACAACAGCATGCTTCAAAGAAATGATTCATAAGCTCCAGATCTTACGTACTTGCGCTTCAGCCTAGATACTCTTTGGACACGCACGCTTGCATCGAAAGTCTAAAAGCTTCGCCACTGAAGCCGTGCATTACTAATGCAGTCGACGGGGGTGAGATGGGGGAGGGGGGGAGTGGGAAAAAAGGAGGAGGGAGCGGGAGGCAGGGGAGAGATTATATCGGGAGGCAGGGGAGAGATTATATCTGTGGGTGTTTTTTTTTACTTCAACCTCCGAGCATGCACTCGCTAATCAGAATGATTGGATAAGGCGCTTTTGAGCTGTAATGCTCACGACGGTTGAGTGCTATGAGGGATAGAAGTTGCTTTGTTCGCAACGTTCTTGTTTTGTGGTACGACAACCTGAGGTGAGGTGTACGAGCGCAACCGGACCACAAACAAAGCGCAGCTGACATCATGGAACGTTATTGAGCGGTTTGTCTTTATGGGGATTGCCTTAGAATTGATGTGATCATGAATTCACTAAAGAAGTATGCAAGCTTATTTTTAATTGGTCATGCCCTGTGATTGAGATAAGGCAAAAGCTTAGATGAGCAGTGTATACAGTGCACTCACTACAACACACACATATCACTTGTTGATTTGTAACCGCGTTGCTCGGTCAATTGTGCTGCGTCCGCGGCTTTCCGGAAACATATCTTGATTCGATTGTTTTGTTAATCGCAGAAGAATTGTCAAAAATCAGAAGGTGTGTGACGAAGTATGCCTGTTATGAAGTATGCCTAAAAAGATTTTCGCAAAAAACTGTTGCGCGTTTCACGCGTGACCGTTAACTTGATGGGAAGCGTTTCAATTTAGAACTAGCTAGTCTAAGCAAGTTCAAATGCAAAATGCATCAACAGTAGTTCATTGGTGTTTACGACTAACGCCAATCATTCACCAACGAAAAATTAAGCATCAAATTGATATGAAGAGATTCCCTCTTTATGATGATAGTTGAAAGCGTGGACTGGTTGTTCATTAACAATAATATTATCACAAACAACACATTCATATGAGTTCTTCTGGCAAAAATATAAACGTGAGCAAATTGGGCAAAAAGAGATAAGAGGAAATTTTGCAGCGCCCAAAGGCTGCTGAATGAAACAGTGTTTTTGCCTTGGGAAATTATTTAATGCATATCTGCAAAGGGTTGTTTATCGCCATAGAGTCCAGAAAACAATCGCCTAATTAAACCGAAGTGTTCATTAAGACCATCAAAGGGGCAACCGGATGCAATATAATCAAAACAATTTCCACCAAACCACACAAACTGCCGATTTTCGACGGTTCAACGAAGCAGTGCATGCAGCGCTCGTTCTTCCGTGAAGAAAACCATTAACTTATTGAAGTGCGAGTTAAAGACATAATCGAAACAAACTGTGCTGGAATTTAAAGAAGAAAAGGAGAAATAAAAATGCAGAAAAAGACGTAAGGAATAAAAAAAGGAAAACAGAAAATTCAGAGTGCAAAAGAAAGATAGAAAGAATGATGGGAGACGTTTCATTTGAAAATGTGAGCAGTGACATAGGAATGTCGATGTTGAAGGCTCAAAAGCGTGGCAATCTTCTTATTGTTCGCGTAACTGCGACGTAAAAGGATTTCTATTTACTTAAATAGTATAGAGTAGAGGACATAAGAAGCGCACCTGCTGTGTGGAACAAGTTAACGAGTAATGAAAAGGGAAAAAAGCGTTTCGTTAATTTTTAAAACAATTTTTAAATGTCTTCTTAGTTCTCAGCATATTTGTTCATTCATCGCATCCTCAATTTTTTCAAATAGTGACTTTTTTGAGATTTCGAAACATTAGAGATTAAAGGACCACGCGATCAGCCGTGACATGAGGAACTGAGCTATGCTCATAATTTATGATTCCTTTATTGATTCTCTACGATGAAGAGTCAAAAACAATGTGCCGACTGCGTCAGGTAAATTAAGAAAAACGATTTCGATATACCTGCCCCTAACAATGGTTTTTTGTTACACCAACCAAAACAATAGTCGATGGGAGCGCAGTCTCGAGCAAAACATGTTTTTACTGAATTGGAAATCACATTGGTTGTCTATGATTTGTTGTCTTTAACGATTCATGATCAACGATGCGCTAATGAAAAAAGCGCATAAGATCTCAACTGACTGCAACGAGATCAAATGGTTTAGTTCAAGTGGTTTCAGTGCGTACAAACTATACGTCAGTTTCTTCATACGCCTCCCTCCACTTTGGGAAAAAGAGCACATGCAGAAGAAGGTCATGAATTCTGCAGAACCCTAATTAATGTTTATCTTGCAATAGCGTGCTATCTTTCACCACAGTCCATAGAACATTCACCCTTTTCAACGCTTTGGTGAAATTGTAATTGCAAAGCGCATTAAGATAGCATCACCTGCGTATGAGCGTATGCATGGCTACTTGTTTGTCCGATAGCGCCATCTCAAAAACTGCTAAAGCCAAAACCATTAAAATTAATGAGCGTGATCTATATCCTAGTCCACTTGATGCACTCAACTTCGAATCAATTCACTGATCCTGTACTACTTTTTAGCTACTTAAAAGCGAGCAAAAATTTCGTGTATTTCGCATCCGACCGAGTCACAGGAAAACGAATCTTAGGTAAAAATCTTCAGTGATCACTTAGGTTAGTTGGAATCTGTTCGATCAGTTCGCGCAATCGGCTGCTTTGATGAATGAAGCCACCAAAGCGCATATCATATTGGCTTCCCGGCACACAATTTCTCTTGTTTGATCCGTCCGAGATGAAATTTTTTAAATACGGGGGGG
>JPKZ01001646.1:262071-305947 GCA_000803305.1 Toxocara canis
TAGTACCCTCTCCCCTTGCAGGGACCTCTTCACATCAAAAAATATAGTTGAACCATTCTCATCTACTCACAGATGGAAAGATATGAGTTGGATGAGCTGCTTATGAGCTGCTTATATCCAGTTACTTTTATCAGGAGAAAGAGGTAACTGATGGTGCTGAGCTCGCTTCAACCGCTCAACGAGTCTACAGTAACGAATGGCACGCTGAAGAGGCGCTTCTATGAAATCCGCTACGAAGCAATCCTTTGTTGAACGATCCTCGTCGACAACGTCAGCAAACTTCAAGAAGAGAATAACGAAGTCGAAACAATTCCAATTATTAGCAGTATATTTCTGAAAATGTGTTATAATAATACCAAACGAAACTTTAAAAAAGTACAGAAAAAATGAAACCGGATCACTTATGCAATTTGCCGGTAACAGAAGATACGTTTGCGACTCTCAATATTTAATCAGCGGATCAAGTGATAGGTTTGACTTCTATACAGTGAGCAACAAAAAGCGCTGTGAAAGTGATGCAGTTGTGTTGAAAACCGAAATGCTCTCGTTCAATCAAAAAAAAAAAAATTGAATCAAAACTCAATACAAAGTGATCTGAGTTTCGAGAAGAAAAGACACGCATAAGGTTGCTTTCCAACGGATCTGATGAATGACCGCAGCAGAATCCTGCGATATTATGATTATACAATATTCTATGTAAGGGCGAACAACGAAATGTTGCCGCAAACATGATGAACTCCCATGAAGGAAGGGAGCAAAGATAGGTGACACTGAATTCGAAGAGCTTATGCGAATTACTATCTCCATATAGGAGGACTGAATTTGAGGATCACATTAGTGGAGACTGAATTCGAAGAAGGTCGCGCAAACTATCATCCTCAGGCGGCAGAAGTGAACATGAAAAGGAAAGGATTGAGAGAACCGTATTCAGGTAAAAGAGAGGAGAAGGGCTCAATCTAAGTTATGGCATATGTACTAAACATAGAGAATATCTCCTATCATCTACTTAAAATATGTCGGAGAAGGCACAACAGGTATGGATGAACTGTTTTTGTGCTGAGAGCCGATCGATAACTGGTGCCAAAAGGGATAAGGGGAGGGGGAGTGAGACATGTGATCAACTTTCCCTGCTGTCCAAGGGCTCACTTGTTCATGACGACTGATAAAGTTGGCGCAGTTCTCATTATTTCGCATTATACGCTGTTCTCATTATTCTAAGCTAACAGCTGATCTAGGCCCGAATGCAGGAACGCATCCGGCAATCGCGCCATCACATTCTCCCTCTTCCCCCCTTTCTGGACTATGTAAGGATAAGGGTATTTACCACTTCCTATAAACACCTCAGCCCAAAGTGATTTCGAAAATTATAAATCGCGCTGCGCAAAAAATAACGCACTCATACAATGGCAATCGATGTGAAAGGGCGACTTCATGAGAAATGACGGCAAAATGTGGTTTTGCTCAACAGCATTACTCATCGGTCACCGAGACGCACGAGGAAATCACGTTCCGACCGTTTCGTTTAAACTTAGAATTCTTTCAGCTGCATAAGAGCCAAATGAAAAACGAGCAAAAATTTCGGGGCCTGCATGTTATTAAAAGCTAAGACCCATGTCTTCATGTAATTCAGTTAATTCACAACTTTCCTCATATAGGTGATGTAACACCTATTTTAAAGGCCGAGGTAACCTAAGTAAACCAGTAATCAGATGATAACGCGATTACGCAAATGAAATTCGAAATCATCCCGTATCTTCAAGCTCCTAACAACGTCATTTATTTCGTTAAAACCTTAAAACTTCCGCATGTATTTCCAAACAGCTTCAACAACTACAGCCAATTAAGAAGCGAACTTCACGTGAAAAGTGTGTGGCGTTCTCATCGATAAATCTTTGTAACGTGTCATCGAAGCACGCTTCTTCGAAATCATATATGCTAATGGCATTTTTCCAACCGGAGAACTCTGCCACGATTCCATCCTTCCAGTACGAATAAACCATCGACTCCGAATTCGATATTCCGATATGAAGATCATCACCAACTTTGTATCTGAAAAGGATCGAAACACTGCAAGTCATCGTTAGGACGAAAAAAAAAGAGCGAATGCGTGCCAGTGGGTTGCCATGATAGATGATCTACCGGTTTCCCTCCAGGCAACCAATTTCATAAGCAACCCACAGACAACAATAAGGTGTCACCAAATATATAAGGAGCAATTTTGTATAAGAAGCAAGCCGCTTGAGAACATTTTGTATATACGAAGCATTGGCTAAGCTGTTTTCCTAGATAGAATTTTGAATGCTTTTTGACAGAACTAAAAGCATAAAAGCATGACATATTTCGGACAACCTCCCCTATCTCTTTGCAAGTCATCGTTAGGACGAAAAAAAAAAGAGCGAATGCGTGCCAGTGGGTTGCCATGATAGATGATCTACCGGTTTCCCTCCAGGCAACCAATTTCATAAGCAACCCACAGACAACAATAAGGTGTCACCAAATATATAAGGAGCAATTTTGTATAAGAAGCAAGCCGCTTGAGAACATTTTGTATATACGAAGCATTGGCTAAGCTGTTTTCCTAGATAGAATTTTGAATGCTTTTTGACAGAACTAAAAGCATAAAAGCATGACATATTTCGGACAACCTCCCCTATCTCTTCCCCCCCTTCCCCGCCTCATACGTCCAAGTCCGCAACTTTATCGGTGAGTGGCTGTCAAATTCAGTAATGCAGCACAGGAGATCCTCCAAATCTTCTAAAGCGCTTCCGGTGTGATCCTTATAAATAAAACCTCGAAATCCTGAATAAAACTTGCCTGATAACGCATTTGACCGAACAATCTGCAACACAACCGCATTGCTACGAATGTTTCCTACTTGCTTTAGTCTCGTGTTCTGTCATCGCCGATCGATTGAATTTGTCCCCAATAAAATTTTAGGTGCCTTCAAGTGTCTATAAGTTCTTCCTCCCACCCCACGTTGACGATTTGATTGGAATAAATAAGTTATCAAAGCTGTCCTCACGATACAGAATATATTACTAAGTTTTAAACATTTGAATTACCGAATCATGAGTTAAAACTGCCGGAAGATCAGATATATGCAACACCGAAGCGAAATATGCCGTTTGCAAAACTCCGCCTTGCAAGTATAAATTCGCCAAGGCATACTTTAAACCCCCCCCCCTTCTTCGACGAATGCTTAACAGTCTATTACTCTTTTAGACCTTTCAAATGCCAAAGAACTTTCGTATAAAGCAGCTTTTTGTTACCATTTATCTAAACAATCTGGGGCAGGCGTACGCATGAATTGATGTTTGCGTTATTTTAGAAATTTCTGTTTTAAAAGCTTTTTCCAACCATCGAAATCAACCTTCTCATAGGAAGTATACTGTGAAAAGTGAAGCAAATATCGCCGAAGAAATTTTGTGCATGAGCGAACCACGGCTCAGCTCAGCGCATAATACTATATTGAACGTTCTGGTACAAAGCCATCATCGGGGGACAGCATTTCCCTGGTGATAACTCGCTGCCGAAATAACGAGCAACATATTTTGTGCAGCGCTGAGTTTCACCAAAACATGGCACTCAACTCTTCTATGGCAACTTGGTGCACGCAATGCACTAAAAATATCGCTTAAGCAACCTTCACGCCATTACGGCATTCACAGTTTCATCACTCCACCGACTGGCCGTACAAGTCTTCGGCTAGAAAGCGTTTATTTGACGTTGCGAGATAAGGAGAGCAAACGGCTTTCATTCAAACAGGTTCCAGTTTGTCCTTACAAGGTTTTCGTAACCGAGAAGACGATTCTGTGCTCGGGGATGTACCCAACTTATTATGATAAACCACAAAACAAAGTCTGATGAGCCCAAACGGTCTGAAAAGACACTAAATTTTCTTTCTCTCTATGGTCGAAAGTAATCTTTTCATAGATTTAACCAGTATGTCAATGTTGCTTTCTTCGCATCTGGGTGAAACTTTCATCACACTCGACCATTCTTGCCTATAGGGGGCCAAATCTTCACCTCCACTATTCCTTTGCTGAATTCGTAGGAGTGTTAACTGCTCAACCCAGTGAGTACCTTTCCCTTTGCGTTGAAATGCCGCTACCTTTTGTTTTAGTGATCCCTCTCGATAATATCCTCCAACCTGTTTTGCACGTTCTCCCGTCCTCCTCCCTTGGCCTCAATGCTTTGCTAAATAAGATGAGTTTACAATTTGTTCTTTTACGTCCGCAAAATATAAAATAACCTCAGGGTTGCGTTTGTGTAACAGAATAACAGTAATCTAACTTACTCATTAAAACCTCCATACGACGGTTTCAGTAGAATGCAGCGTGGTGCATTGGCCATAAAAGGATTGGGTAAGTTGACGAGCGACATCTCTGTATTGGTGATAAACCGATCGCAGTTCTTACAGTGACATATCGCTTCGGTTGTAACGCAACGCCATCCACAACGTGTATGTGTGAGCACCTTAAGTGTCACCGCTGTGAATACCATCTTAAACTAACTTGATTGAGTACTCTTACAAATACCCAAATAAGGGAGGGCAAAACTTCTGATCTGCTATACCTGAAAACTATCGGCACGGCTATGGACACCTGGTTAACAGCCATTAGAAACATGCAAAATTTTACGCTACATTGACAGCAAAATTGCACGACGTTGATATCAATGAGTCATATCTCATTCCACTGACAATAAAGCTTCCTCTGAAGGCATAACGTAGAAGAAGAATAGTCATTATTCGCATGAATAAAGAAAACTGCACGCGGCAGTAAGATATTTAACAAAACGGTACCGATATAAATGCAGTTATACAAGCACATGTTAAGGTGAATTGAAAATGTGTACATTAAAGAATAGCATGTAGTGAGCAAGGAATGGCAAGAAAATGAGTTGCACATGTGTACATAGAAAAAGCAGAACCATTCAACAATTGTTCTAAGTTCACTTGAGTCGAGGAGGTTCATGAACATGGAAAGATTCTGGGCCTTAGCGATTCTACGGGGAAGAACATTCCAAATACGGACTGCTCCGAATTGGAAGCTGTAGAAGACACTGTTCACAGAACAGTTTTGCGTGCTAATTGGTAACGATGGGGTCGACGTTCACGCTGATCTAGAAGCGTAAAGAGACTTTCTAAGGGTATATCAGAGAAACCGCTGACAATTTTGAAACAAAGGGCCAGGTCAAATTTAAGTCGGCGATACTCCAAGGGCCAGGTGTATATGGCCCCACGAACAATTTGCGAACTGACATATGGCAGGAAGCACTCGTGATGGAGAATAACATGGAGAACCCGGTATTTCTTGTATGAAATATCAAGTTGCCATGATTTAGACCAAGCACTGAAGGCACCCAGATCACTTTTCAAAAGGTAAAAATCGATAGCGGGGTTTTGCAAAGAGCGATATATTTTTAGATCACCTGCGAACAGTTTGCAAGCGCAAAACGAAATATCAGACACGTCGTTTATATACAGTATGAACAACATTGGGACAAGCACACTTCCCTGAGGAACACCGCTGATTTGATGGCTTACGGTGCAGCCACGATTCAACAGAAAGCTTCTTAGCCACTTTAACAGTGAACCACGAAGACTATAAGCCTCTAGCTTGTTCAGAAGCTTATTGTGGCAGACCACGCAGAAAGTCTTAGCAAAGTCAATATATACTACATCGGTTTGAATTTTCTGATCAAGTGCACGAATCCAGTCACACATTGAGGTTGTTAACTGGGAAATGGTTGATCGACCTGGCAAGAAGCCCTACTAGCCTGGGTTAATTAGACTGTTTTTCAGGAGGTGCTGAAGTAAGTTATCCTTTACAATAATCTCCATTACCTTGCACATTGAGGACGTCAGACTAATTGGTGGTAGTTCTGAATGCAGAATGCAGGTGGGAGGGGTTTGCTTTAGCAAAAGGATGATTACAGCGGTCTTCCAGGAGTAGGGGAGTGAGCAGCACGAAATACCTCTTTCAAAAATTAAACTCAGTGGAACAGCGATAGTGTTAGCGGTGCGTTTTATGAAATAATAAAGTGTTCTATCGGGAGTAAGCGAGGTTTTGTTGCTCGACTTACCAGTGGCGTTTCTCAATTCTACACTCACATTCACCGCTGACAGTCGTTATTTTGTTCTAATTGGGAATTGTGGCAAAAAGTTGTCCTCTTCCTTATACATATGACAGAAAAAGTCTGCGAACATACCACACTTGACACAACCGTCTACGACAGGGTACGAATTCTTCTGATCTTTTAAAACGCTTACATCTTGCCCGACGATTAATTTTCCGTTATAAAACAACTTAACATTCTCTGAACATATAAACGCTTTTCTTGATTTCTTGCAAACTGCTGATAAGCCTGACTGAAATCTCTGGCATACTTTGAAAATGCCGCTGGCCCACCTGGCCGCCACAAAAAATGTTTTTTGGTTGCCATTCGCTGTATTTGGGTAGGGATTGGGTGATTGTTTTCATTCTCGCTAATCGGATGCAAGCGTCAACAATAACGTTCAACAACTTAGTGAAACGTCCATACATTGCCTGGATATCGAAGCATTCAAAAACATATCTATTCCAATCGATCGTTGGGAGCATAGCACTAGCCTTGACCCAGTCACCCCTTCTAAAATCTCGGCAACTGTGAGGCGAAGAAACTGGCGGTTTAACCATTACCTCGAAATGTATGCTTGCACTGTCGCTTGTGGAGAAATTTTCGCTTATGAGTGCTTCGTTTACAACGGTCAAATCATATGTGAGGAGAAGAAGGTCAAGCATATTGTCCCAGCGAGTTGCGCTGTTAACCAGTTACCGTACACTGCACTTGCGAATGAATGCCTCAAGCGAACCCGAGACATGTATAACACCGATCTCATTCGAACGCGCGTTAAAATCCGCAACAATAAGGCATGGCATGTCGTCGAACACAACTGAGCTAGGAAATCGAAAAATTCTTCCGTTACATTGGTTGTACAATAAGAATGAGGATGAGCAACGATTAAATGGAACATTTTTTCGCAAGCAAAATCAAGGCACAGCACCTCGCACTCATAGGAAAAGGTCATCGTTTCAAAAAAAAAACGCGATACTAAGACCAAGACGCACAAGAATCGCTACACCACCACCTCCTTCCCTTTTTGTTAGAACGCGATCACATCTGAAAACATTGTAGGCGGATTGCAGGTGCACATATAACATATCCGGACGTAAACTTCGTATACAGATAATAAAACGCACTTTGTAACAAAACCTTAACACCTCCCTTGCCCTCCAAGCCTTTCCTCTCAGCCCGATACCACATTGACGCTATCCTCGTTCTCGTGGAAATGGCGCTCTGAAGGAGAGCTCCGAAAAGTTCAGCGTAACGAACATCGACGATAGGAAGAGTTTTTCGCGCCAAAATAAGTAATCGAAACGGGAGAGCTAGCAGATCGTCAGTTCTGTCGATTGCTCTGTTTCTGAAGGCTTTAAAAGTAATATTGGCGGTGGTGATGGCCGTATTTTCTTGCACGTCTAATTATTGTTTCTTACTTAAATACATGCGTTTAGATAAGAGTGATCAGTTCCGTTTCGGCGTTTTCATTTGTTCGTTCTCTTTTGAACATCAAAGACCGACGTTTTAATGCGTCTCATGATGTTAGCTATATTTTTTTAAATGCTTTCGACTCGTCGTTATGTTATCGTTTTAATTTCAACTCATTTCATCGCTTCGTGCAGTTTCTTTTGTTTCGAAGAGATGACGATTTTTCCGAAAATATAATTTTGAATTTTCTTTTTTGAAAAAAAAACAATTGTTTACAGAAATCGTCTTTGGATATAGTGAACATCGCTCATGAAGTCCTATTTGTTAAAAAAATAATAATAATAAAAGAGGGAAAGCGATACAATAGGCTGAATATCTCGTACAACACACGTCGTCGAAGTAAACGTGTCGTACGCAACGAGTGAACAAATGGACTCCAAACTTATGGGCTACCTGCGACATTTCGTAAAGATTGGCAAACGTTTTCTTTTTTTTTTTTGTTTTTCCTTCTCCGATCTTCAAAAACTACTTTCTTTTGCACCGCAATGCACAACTGCTAACTGATAGGCGCATGGTAGCTTCACATTAGAAATTTCATTAAACTTTTTGATATGAAGTATCACTATCGCTGAAAATACTTGTATCGTTGTATCGTCCTCTCAGGCACGAATATCTTTCGGGAAAAGTGATCGATTCGCGCAGTGCAAATAAGTCTTATCCGTCCATAACTGTTGTTTTTTTCTTTTTTTGGCAGAACATTATGCAAGAAGAGGCGGCATCTATACCCGCCTTCAGAACACAACTGCCTATTTCGAAGGTCAAAAGGATATGCAAGTTAGATCCCGATTCGACGTTAATTTCATCCGAAGCTGCACAACTCATCACTATGGCTACGGTAAGCTTCTCTTTCGACTAATCGGACATCGTCGCGAGACAGAGTAGTGTAGAATTCGGTTCTATGTTTCATGATGTCTTGGCTCGGGGGAATGTTATGGGCAGAAAAAACAAATTAGGGAAAATAAGGGAATCGCTCCCTTTCTCCTCCTCTAAAGAGTCGGAATGGTCCGCTGGAGGCGATCGATCTCGTGAGGAATTCCGTTTCAGATGACTCCGATGAATAAAAAATTGAAAATTACTTTTCATGAGAGTCCATTTATCACACGTGCCGTCGTTTTTTTTGCACGAACCGTATGCACACTTTATTGTCTGCATTATGATTAAATAGCCGAAGCAAAGTTTGTTCGGTAATGGTTTCTGTACCCTTTGCGCTATCGAAACAGTCAAGTATTGTGAGAAGAGGGCAAGGGGAAGTTTACTGTGGTGGCTGAGGTGGTGAAGAAGATGTTGAGAAGAAAATTGTAGTTGTAGGTACTAACGTTGGTCCACGTATGAAATTTCAGGAGCGCTTTATTGGCATTCTTGCTAAAGCTGCCTATGGACAAGCAGCGCTTCTAAAGCGGAGAACAATACAAGCGAAGGACGTTGGTTAGTTTTGCTTATATTTCCAGTGTGTAAACTAGTGGTATCAGGAGAAACTACCTGAAAGGGAGGGAGGGAGGGACGGAACGCAAAGTTTTCAATTATCTTGGAGATTATAAACTCTTTTGGTCGAAAAATTATCTTTTCATTCAAATATTCGCTTTCAAATAGGAAAAAAATTGGAAAGAATATTACATGGGGCGCTGAGCATTTAAAACATCCAGCGAATTACGCAAAATTTCGTCCAATTTTGACTTATTCCACTGATAAACTCTACTGATTTTTTCGTCCCTTCTCCCTCTCGCCAACTGGAGAGTAATAGTTGGAAGTAGTAACCGTTCTCGAGCTAGGTTCTTAAATTATTCGACAAAGAGAGGAAGAAAAGAAAAAAGAGTATATCAGCAAAAATGAATGGAGTCGCAACTGGAAGTGGCTGAAAGTTGAGGCCGCAACCGTCTTCAGAAAATCGGTATGCTCATTCCTCTATAACTTTTTCCTAGCGCGGAATTTTCAAGATCTTCTCCTCCTCGAGCAGCAGCGTTATAATCGTTATTATCAAAACTTGCTTTCAGAAAACTGTATCCGAACTCATGGGTTATTTGAATTTCTCGAAGGTACCCTTGATGGCTGGCCTGATATGGATAACGCTCGAAGGAAGGGTAAAACACAGAGTTCCGCTGAGCAGAAAGAAAATTTACCCAATTCACAAGAGTTTCCCAGCAGCGAAATTGTTGCTGAAGGGAAGGTTTGTATTCAGGTCTGTACCAACTCTCCGAGAAGTGTAGTTAAATGTCTCGTGAATTTTTGCATGTCTATTTTCCTGCTCATTTTTTGACTAACCAGAGACGAAATTTTAAATTTTTAAAGATTTTCGGTTTCCAAATTGTTTTGACGCAAGAGGACCGATTTCGAATGCTGAGCCGTATTTTACAACCGAAAATTTCTGTGAAAATAAGAGAGGCGTGATAAATAAGATTTGAATTTCAGCCGTTTTTAGTTTCGATAAATTCGTGAAGATTATCTGTTTAAAACGCTGTTAAGTCACTTCCTCTAGTCGATTGTTTTTTTGGTGAGTTTCTTATTTTGACGAACACAAAATTGACCGGAAAAAACTAAAGCAACCTGATGCGGGAAAACTTCAGTTTGCTCTTAAGAGAAGAGTAAACAACGTTAAATACTATTGCCTTTTGTTTTCTTAAATATTGTTTATCCGTTATTCGCTTCTAAATACAGGAGTACTACACGTGATATGAAAATTCTTTCAGGATTCATCTGCGGTCGAAGAAGAAACAAGCGAAATCGACGCTTCTAGTTCGTCCGACGTTTTGATTGCCGAAAACGAGAGTAATTTGTAATGATGTCGGCAATTATTTGATTTTGAGATAGCTCGTTCCTGAAGGGTTTAGGGGACGGGCTCCAAAAGGGGGAACGGGAGGAGAGAGATGAAACAGAGAACTGAGGGTATGAATCCTTTACATCTTTTTCGGTATCGCCGAGCTAACTGTCCAATAATTAAACTTCAAAGTCTTGTTTGCGAGCCTTTTTGAGGGTGCCGCCATATTTATTCGATCAGCCTGCGTGACATTAAAACATGCAAAAGAACAAAGGTACATACGCATACGCAGTGCCCACAATAACCCCTCAGAGTTATTTGCCATAGTTGCCTCGTAAAGGTATTGGCTGTAGTTACTTCGCAAAGGTATTGACTATATTACCCCCACAAATTTATGAGAGATCATCAGCTTCATAACCCCCGGCAGCAGTCGCCGCGTTATCCTAACTGCGGCAACAAATCCATTACCAGGAAACAATGGTATGAACCGTTGCGGTGTTTTGCTATCGCGCTGAAGCTCAGTCGGCGTTCTTGAGCATAACGGATACTTTTCGTGCAAACCCTTATGCATTTCTTACCAATTGATATCAGCGTGCCTAGCCAGAATTGCCGAATTGGCTTGGACAGAATAGGAGGGAATGGGAGAGTGAAGAAACGGTGTAAGATTCTGTTTTTAAAAAAATGGGAACCTTTTACTGATAAAGATGAGTTTGTAAACCCCTGCCAGCATTTTTCTACAAAGTACCACTCTTCCGCCCGCCTCCCCCTCCCCCCATGTCTCGAATTTTTCAACTGAACCAGTTACTTGGTGAATAGGGCATATTGTACCCTCACAACTTGTTCGCTTCTCAATGAAAGTTGTGAATGAAGGCTTTACCTTGCATATATGAAGGGTTATGCTTTGTAAAGATAATATAGGACGTGGATATTCATTTGTAAATGAAAGTTGACAGAATGCGGTATGCTGGGTCAAATAAGCAATCACGCAGTTCAGTTTCATTTTACTTTCGAAGTGCACACCGGATTTCGTTTGGGCCGGTTGCGAGTGGCGGATGTTTCAATGATGGAGGAGAGGAAGTAAAAAGTGAACGACCCCTACGTTGGGTTATTTACCCGCGAACACCACAGCCCCTTATCTAGATCGGGATTTGATTGCACCACAGCGCTAAGATCAGCAGGTCGTACCTGTTCCATGAATTATCGTTGTTACAGAAAAAAGAAAAAGGTTTTTATTCGGTGAAGACATTAGAGAACATAGAAGATAAGAAAAAAACACATTCAATCTCAAGGTGTAGATCATTCGGTATTCCGGTGCAACCTGTTAAATGAAGGTATCATAACAGATTAAATACCATAAGAATCCAGACGAGTTACCGTACTAAACGTCACGCTCACTTTAGAATGTAGCAGAGAATAAAGTGGGCCTAATACGAGGTAGTAGGACCATAAATTAGGCAGTCGGAATGCGGATGATGGAATAAGGCAGATTAGCTTGATAGAAAGATGACACAACATAGAATGGACTTTGCGCAGTTAGCCTACATCTCCATGAACGAGAAAAATAGAGGATCAGCTCGCAGCTGAAATTATGTTCTGTATCGTTCACAAGGAAGGTCGTGACAGAGCGCGTCTTTTCTTCCTTCGAAAGAGTGGTGCGACTTTTATAATGATTCCAGAGTTTAGCCCAAGAATTAACAAATACCAGCTATAGGCTGGTTCTACGGACTGTGCAGGAATCAATCATGGCCGCAAAAAAATAAACCTCATTTCAGCTCGTAGCTGAAAATGAATTCTACATGGATTATATTTGGGCACCGCCTAGACGACAGGGGAACACCAAGATGAAAGAGTTGTACGTTCAGCAAGATTCTCAAAACTACGACGCTGTCCGATTCACTGGCTGCAACTTTGAGACGAACAGATTTTGTTATTTGTTCGTAAAACTCCTTCCCATCTAACTTATTTACAAAAAAAAGAAGAGATTTCCTCAAACAACCTATAAATACCTATGCCGTTGCTGCCATCTAGATGCTTCATAGAACGGAACAAAGAAAGAAGTGTGACGGTCATTAATAAAGCCCTTTTTATCGCATTCTCACATACTAAACCACGCCGTATCGAAATCTCGCAGACTACCAATAACGTAATAATCGAAACAATTTCATGACTTAACCAATCTTAAATTTACCAATCATTGACGGTATCCATTGGTTCTGAAAATTTTTCCCGAACTAAAATATGAACACTTTTTTCATGAAGGCCACACAAGAGGGGGATTCAAGTCATTATCATCTAAGTTCCCGTCCTCCATCCTCGTTCGGTAAGCCAATATCAACAAAAATCAAATATCATTAAAATCGGGCTTCTTCTTCGACATTGCCGCCATTGCTGCGCGGATAAGATCCTCGCTTTGCAACTGTGACTGGTTCCAAGTGCGTATGAAATTAATTGAGTCTTCGATAGGGTGATCGCGAGCATAGTTCAATGTCAATTTGCTGCCTTGAACTGCGATCGGACTTCGCGCAGCTATTTCAACGGCCAACGCCAACGACGCTTCCAAGCACTCTTCGGCGCTAGCGAATTGCCGGGAAATTAATCCTAAAAGATCAGCCTACTATCAGCAAAACGCTTTTGGTCAGATGTGCTAGCCTGCCCCCCTCTCCTTCCAGTTTTAATTTCCATTTTTTATTATGACCTCAACAATCAAATGCTTACGATTTCATCTTCTCTCTCTGTACATATTAATTTCTAAGCGTCTTCTTTCGATATTATTTTTGCCGTTTGACCTTACTTTCTCAGTTGGTAGCACCTAACCTCGAAGTGTGAGTGCCGCTTGCGACTATGTCCTTTCAACTGCGATACGAGAAAGACAGCAGTCTTGTCGAGGAAATGAAGGTAAATGAATGGTGGCCCTTTCCCCTTCGAAAAAATACCATCTAAACACTCCTCTCTAAGTAAAAGAATTACCTCATTAACCAGCAAAAACAAGGATAGAGGATTATAAGGGAGATCACGAGGGAGTGACTGAGCAATATGAATAAATTAAATATTTAATAACTTGGAAATCTATCAACTAGTTTCAAATATTATGGGTAGCGTCAAATTCAAATTCCCTCTTTCAATGCCTTTCATCATTCATTTATAGCAAACCCGGCGACCATTTCGCTGTTATTTTTGGGAGAATCTACGGCCGAATCTCTCGATACTCTCACTGTCTGCGCCTCATCGACAAGCGCATCTCTCCTTTAACAGTCATCTGATATATTTCGGTGAACTTTCGATAACAGACTAGTTGTAAAGATGCGATTGTAGGATGAATTTTAAGCAAGAGGCATCCGCAGAGAGGGGAGCACGCTGGCATTAAAATCCCTTCTTCGCTCCGTTGAGTATTCTTATTGTTCAAGAATCTAAGTAAAAGAATTACCTCATTAACCAGCAAAAACAAGGATAGAGGATTATAAGGGAGATCACGAGGGAGTGACTGAGCAATATGAATAAATTAAATATTTAATAACTTGGAAATCTATCAACTAGTTTCAAATATTATGGGTAGCGTCAAATTCAAATTCCCTCTTTCAATGCCTTTCATCATTCATTTATAGCAAACCCGGCGACCATTTCGCTGTTATTTTTGGGAGAATCTACGGCCGAATCTCTCGATACTCTCACTGTCTGCGCCTCATCGACAAGCGCATCTCTCCTTTAACAGTCATCTGATATATTTCGGTGAACTTTCGATAACAGACTAGTTGTAAAGATGCGATTGTAGGATGAATTTTAAGCAAGAGGCATCCGCAGAGAGGGGAGCACGCTGGCATTAAAATCCCTTCTTCGCTCCGTTGAGTATTCTTATTGTTCAAGAAAATAGTTTGCAAAAACTGCCGACTACAATGCGCACTGCCTATTCTACGGCCCAAACACAATCAGCAGTGAAACTCTGAGCTATGCTGAGGTTTTTTTCTATCATGGTCCTTAGCTCTACCATAATCACATATGAGCAACCTCCCTTACAATTTCCAAGCGACTTTTACGTTTCAACGCTTACAACTCAAAATTTGCGAGTTACTAATTTTCGAGTGGATTTATTGACCAGCGTTTTCTAGAACGACATTGTGAAAATACTGAGTAAAACTTTAAACAACAAAAATAATCGGCGAATAACAATCTTTACCGAGCAACAAGTATATAAATGCGTATAGAGCGGAAGCGGGCCAAAAATATTACGTTACCAAGTTATTTTCTTTAAAAAGCCCTAAAATTTTCGTTTTTTTCCTGTGCATTTTCAGAAGTTTCAATTCTTTCCGTCAGTTCTTTAACTGCCACTTATGGGTCATTTTCTGAAAACCCTGAAATGTTCCCCTGAAATTTTCCCTTCATCTTTCTGCTCCCATTCAGCTTCGCCAAAAAGATGAGATGTCTGCTTGTATTGGAAATATGTTCTAAAGAAATCCTACCGTACTTAAGGGCCTCCGAGCTTCCAATATCACGGGCAGTAAAGGCCAGTTCACGCGTAAGGCTATCGTTACCAACCAATTTATTGATTCGATTCAAAATACCAACATCTGCCGCAAGACCGATATCCACCTCCTGAAGCACAGATATCTTTAGCAGTGCCGAATTTCTCATTTATTTTATTAAAATACTATATTTTAAAAACGGCAGAATAGGAAAAGAAAACAAAAAAATTTTTGGCCAATAATTCGGAAAACAAAAGAGGTCAAATGAAACGGATTAAGAAGCGACTGAAAGTTAGCTGCAACCACAGCAAAATTTATAAATCTGTTTTAAAATTTAATAAAAATGTGACTGTTCGTCGTTACCACGTAATTCTCACACTTATTGCATTCTGTCATATTGTGTTACACGCTTTTTGTTAACAATGCGTGCGTTTATCAAGCAATTGCTGAAGCGCACTAAAAAGTGACAAACCGCGACCAGCAACCACAGCGAAGTTCACAAAGGCAATCTAAAATTTCAACAAAATCTGATTTAAAATATGTGATTATATGAACTTTTTGGTCTCTAAAATGGAGAACAATCATCATCTTTAGGTGGCCAACAAGATGACACATGAAATATCCCAGTGACTAGGCATGAGTGGTTATGACCAATAAAGTGCGTCAAGATGTATAAGATGCGTTTCAGAAAAGACAGTACCTACGTCCCGACCCGCCAGTTATGTCATTGTTGCGCAACAAAAACTATCCAGCTTTCATTCACTCTGAAGCTATTTATTCCTCTTGTGAGAAACCGAAAGAATAGTTGAAGTTTGAAAACCACCAATTATTATGCGCCATTTCAGACAACGATTCATTACTGTCATAGCTATGCCGAAAACCTTGTAAACTGCAGGTTTGTGACGACCTTAATTTTCACTTGCACCGGTTTCCGCCCCGTTTTTCTTCCTTCCATCTAGTTTCATCCTTTGTTTTTATCCCTTTTCTCTCATTTCCACTACATCTTTTTTTCTGAACGAATCGCGTCCTCCCTTCGAAATCGGATGGTGAGTTGTGGCTCCCTTTCAAAAATGAGATATCACTGCCCTGTTCCATGCTCTGTTGAAGCACCCGATGTATTGAAAGGATACTAAGAAGAATACAGAAAAACATACCCGAATCGAGAAAATAGCATCGCTAGAAGCATAGCGAATATCAGCCGATGCGATTAGGCTGATACCAGCCCCAATGCAATGCCCGTGTAAGCTGGCTATCACAGGTTTTGTGCATTGCTCCAGTGAACTGAAACTGCCCTGGCAAGCACCAATCAAATCTCGTATCCGTCGCGATTTACGAGCCACATCTAAGGACTCGTCTTGCACTATGCTAATCAAGCCCTGAAATATTTAAAAAAATCTATTTATATGCAATCATCTGAAAGCCTGGTTGAATACAGCTCCATCTTGTTCCCACTACAAAGTTAGGCATTAGTTTCCTTTGTTATTTAAGCTTCTTCCATCTAAGCAAACAAAAAATAAATGTTTTGCCAAGTTCAACTACAAATGCCTCAGATTGTGCAGACTTAAAAAAAACAATCAACCGTAATGCCTTCTTGCAGATCGATTCCAGCACAGAACGATTTACCAGCACCCGAGAGCACGACTGCACGACATTTCGAGTTCGATGATAAGTGATCGAAAACCGAATGCAGTTCTCTAGAACAAAATATGCCTTAATGTTTTGCGACAAAAAAAACCAAAAGAAAATCCTCCGGAAAAAAAGCGACAGAAAAATCGCAGTTTTTTATCGTTTTCGAGGTAAAACTGCTACATTCGCTACAAACAATTTCACCTATAAACATTAATATTTAGTGTTATCCTCAACTCTCCATAAATTCATATTACGAAGTGGTTCGGAAAATATTTTTGTTTTCCATTTCATTCAAGGTGAAGAAAGGGTTCGGTGGACCGAATGCAACGAATTTATGGGCGTTTTTGAATAATCCCGAAATTTGCACATCATTAAAAGGAGTAATTATTATATTTGGCGAGTAGAGTTGAGCAAATTAGTGACATCGTAATCAGCCCGATGGACTACTTCATCTGATGAAATCACTCTTTGAGCCAGACCTTGAGTGACTGGGTGGGAACCCAAGATATTAGTTTTCGGCCAAAATCTTGTGACTTCAAGTGGCAGTGATTACCAAGTGCTGCACTTCATTTATAATCCCGCTAATTAACATTGGCTGGACTTCAGTGCGTTACCACTTCGAGTAAAAAAGCACAGCAGTGGTGGGATTCATGAAAACAAAAGTGGACATGAGAATTTAACCATACGAGTGAACTGAAATATGGGACGAGAAAAGGGCGAATAACTCCGCTCCCACTTATTCACGCTACTGTGCTTGTGCTAATAGTATGAGCGAATGAAATTTTGTTTAGCTATCACCACCGGCAGAGCGTGTAATTCAGGAAAATGCGCAAAGAAACTGCGAAAGCAAAGCGATTAAGATATCAAGACCAACCGAGTCAACTATTCCTCCCCAACTCCCATTTCCTCTTTCTACCCATTCCCTCAACCATCATAAAAACTTTAAAAAAAGCTAACTCCCAAAGTGGCAGTGTGAAAGCGTTCCTTCGTTCGGGCCTATTGAGGCGCACATGAAACACATACGGCTTAGGCTCGGTCACCTCCAGGAACTGTACTGCCGGCAACCCTGATGAGCACAATGACCGTCGTGAACGTATCAGCAATTTAGCAAACCTCTGACAAATCGCCATGGTCGTTGGCTATTCCTGTAAATTTTTTAATAATTAGAAAACATGAATTCTATCGTTGAAGACGCCTATTTTTCCTTCAAAAAAAATTTTTATAAGACCATTAGATTATTAGGAGTGCAGACTCCATGCTCTCCTCGTTTCATCTTCGACTATTTGAAAACACTCACGGTCACAAAACCAAACATAACAGTTCGTTGAACAACGTGTATGGCGCCAACACAGCACACATCAAAACAAGGCGATAGAACTCTGCAACGGCCAGTCACTTTCTGAGAGTGAGAACAGAGAGGCGGAAAGCGGTCGTTGCACTAAACGACAGAAAGTCGAGCAATGTACAATGTGCAAAGGTTAATGTTTGGTGCATGTGCCCGTGCCCTACCATGCACGAAATCGATGAGGTCAATGAGCGGCCAAATCTGAAATAATACTTTCAAGGGCGCAACACCTTAAATGAGTGTTATGCAAATATACACATTCAGCAATACGACAAATTGGAATTCAAATAACGAAAAAATTTGTTGGATAAGGTTACGAGACCGTTACGAAACCGTTATGAAACCGTTACGAAACCATTACGAAATCGTTACGAGACCGTTACGAAACCGTTACGAAACCATTGAGAGACCGTTACGAAACCGTTATGAAACCGTTATGATACCGTTATGATACCGTTACAAAACCGTTACGAATCCGTCACGAAACCATTACGAAACCGTTACGAAACCGTTACGAAACCGTTACGAAACCGTTACGAAACCATTGAGAGACCGTTACGAAACCGTTATGAAACCGTTATGATACCGTTATGATACCGTTACAAAACCGTTACGAATCCGTCACGAAACCATTACGAAACCGTTACGAAACCGTTACGAAACCGTTACGAAACCGTTACGAAACCGTTACGAAACCATTGAGAGACCGTTACGAAACCGTTATGAAACCGTTATGATACCGTTATGAAACCGTTACAAAACCGTTACGAAACCGTCACGAAACCGTTGTGAAACCGTTATGAAACCGTTGTGAAACCGTTACGAGACCGTTACGAAACCGTTACGAAACCGTTAAGATACCGTTACTATACCGTTACGATACCGTTACGAAACCGTTATGAAACCGTTACAAAACTGTTACGAAACCCTTACGAGACCGTTACGAAACCGTTACGAAACCTCTTGCTGGCTACGACAGCGTAAAAATTGAAACCTCTACTGTAGAAACCGCAAAGTCGCTTGCGCATTTCCCAACTCGAGTAGTATAGATATTTTCGAAAAGTCTGAGAAACAGCAAAGGAAAACGGCTTTCTGAAAATCAAGTGTTTAGAGTAGAGTTTATATTGACTACGGAAAGGGCATTTTTGGGCTTGTGCTCAGTTTAAGTTTTAAGTATGGAAGCCTATAGTATTTCGTAGCCTTCTTGAAAGAACGCGGAGTTTACGCTTTTTTCCATGCCCAGAAGGATAAATTTTTTGGAGTGCGGAGGTTTTTGAAGGCTTTTTTTCTGTGAAAGAGTAGCAGTAGTAGTAGCGGCAACAGTAGTAGTAGTAAAGTCCTTAGTAGTAAAATCCTTATTCTGCCAAGCAAAACAAAGAACGAACGGAAGTAGGAACGAAACAGTAGGAAGGAATAAAGCATACGATCACGATCACCAAAAGTATCTGTAAAACTGAACACAAATCTATAGATTTTCCCGAGATCGAATTGCTTTACACGATTTGTGAACGCAGAATATTTTGCCGTATTCAACACCCTGTGGCACACCGAAGACTCTTTTACTAAATTCGATGAGAAAACCGACCGCACTTCAAAATATAAGTACCAATGAAGTATGCAGAAGAGGCAAAGAAGTGAGCTCAGCGAAAACGGCATAGTTGCCCTTCGAGTACTACCAATTACGCTACCTTTTTGTAGCGTTCAAGCTAAATCATTTGAGAACATCAAGAGAGGTGACGGAAATGACGGGACGGCCTGGTGCAACGAGATCGTGTTTTCAAAAGTGAGGTTCGCCCGCAGACAAGTCATCTCTGCTCTGCTTGCACCCATCAAATCGTAGTTTAAAGCCTTGTATCGGCGAGTTTAATTGATGCAGTTCCGCTTTCAATTGTTCATTTATCTTAACGGTAACTTCTACGGGCATCATTAACGATTTATAGCTTTGAGCCTTTGCAACGTCTCTTTCCACCTTTCTGGATATCGACTGGTGCAGCACGCTGTGCTAATACAAAAACACAATGCCGCACAAGCTTCATTGTTGCGGCTTATCTTTTTGTCACATTTTTAAGACAAGGGGAAGCTGCAAAAAGTCAGTTCGAACTCTATTTTAATTAAGCATGACTGCTTCGCTTCTCTCTTCCCTCCTCCCTACCCCCTCACCCACACCCTTCTCTAATTATGGCGAGAGTCACACGCAAATTTCGGTGTTTTTGAGCAGAGACTTGCAGACGACAGGGCGACGAAATAGGAGAAGCTGGGAACGCCGGTGTTTTGTGGAAATGCGGCAGTCTTGAAAGGCGACAACGACAGGAATCGAAGGCGGCGTGCCCGGCTTGTCATCCTACAGCTTTGTGTGATTTAGCTAAAAGACTGTACTACATGTATTAAATGTCCTAGAACCTAGCCATACTTCAAGCCTCACGCTATCATATTACTATCCTAGCCTAGCGGAATATGTAGCTTCTCACCACTCTTCACGCGCCATACACAGCTTCTCGACAGTAGCGTCCAGAGATAAAATTGAAAAAATTACAAATGATGTTGAGAAAAATTGTCTCAAAATATGAGAATTCCGGCACATTCGAAACCAACGGTATCGCCATTTATTCATCTTCTAATCCAAAAGTTATGGCTGGTGAAATTTTTAACCAAAAATAGGGATCTGCGAAATATAAACCGAAAACGGCATTTCACTTACGAAAAGGGAATTCTCTTATGAAAAGGGAATTAGGAGACGAGCGGAACTGATCTGCTCCTGCATGATCTGAATATCTGAGCCTTTTTTAACTTTGCTTGACGTCTTGAATTTTACTGACTTTTAAGAGTGGACTCAAACTATCTGTTACATGGGCACCAAATTTACATATTGCAAATAATTTTTCTTTTCGTGGCTGATGAATTTTCCGTTTCAATATTGATATTCCTAATATGCCGTTGTACACGAAGATCGTATCGTTGTCGCTCATTTAATAGATCTTCGAGTGGCCAACTTCAGTTTTATGCAAGAAATGGTCGCTCATTCGACGTTGTTTCCATTCGAAAATTATCACTGCGAATCACAAAGGCGATTGTTCATACTGCTCCGATCGCCTTTCAATGCAAAGTCGGCAAAATCAAACAAAAATTTTCCTTCTGAATTGCTGCGTCCTTTCCCCAGGTGTCTATTTCATAGAAAATATTAGTTTTCTTGACTTCACGCTATAGCATCTCCATTCCGTATATACTTTAATGGAAAACATATTTTCCAAACGTTCTATAAACTCCGTCTTTCTCTGGCTATCATCGGATTAGCTTTTGCAAACAAATCATAGTGTATTCATTTCTGCTGTTTTTTGAGCGATAAAAACACTCTCATTACGTTTTAACACATGCCATTTATCTTACTGATATCAGAACGATAGTTCGTATTTTCAATGCTATTTAAAATACGAATCGATCAGTTTTGCATGAATATTTTCGCCACAGGCAATCGGCGAAACGAGTGAAAAATTATAAACTGTCAGAGCAGCTATCACTTTGTTCGAAAAAGAAGAAAAAGCGATTTTTACACGACTGTTTGCAACGATATCTTTTCAAAGCAATTTCGCCTGATCAATGTACCTTTCAAGATCCCAGCAGATCTTTTTCAAGCATTTTACACAGCTTTCAAACGTTTAGACCCTCATGTTCTTTAAAATGTGATTACGAATCGTCAAATCCTCTTCGTTTTTCCAATCGACCAATTTTCTGAAAGATGGAAACGCGTATTCCGAACTGTCAATTATTTCCCGCATAACTTTGACTTTTGTGTTTCTCAACATTTCCGAAATAACGTTTCGAGAGTGAATGCGAGCGCTGTTTCAACATGAATTTAACAGAAAACCACACGTAAAGAATACACCTTACTTATCATTACTGAGCAGATTTTGAAAGTTATCAATAGGAGTTTGTTTACAACTGCATACGGCGTTCACTAGGTGGTTTTTTGTATTCAAATCTTTCTTGGCACTAACTTTAGTCTGGTATTGCCCACCTTAAGCCGTCGCTAAAGTAACTCGGCATCTTGTTTGTCGAGATTGTGCCCTACCGAAAAACGAGCTTTGTTTTCCACTTCGATTCGTGCTTATGAGCAATTTTTTCGAGAGATGAGGCTTTTAATTACGTTACTTCCGCAGGAAAAGGTAAAACTTTTCGGTTGCATCATCGTGTGAGAAAGTCCTCTTTATGGGACGCGAATGATTGTGTGTTCGATGGACCGAATATCATGCAATTATGGAACAGTTTTAAAAGAACACTTCTTGCTATCCTAATTTCCCGAGAAATTCATGCAAATAATTCGAAAGTATCGATCTTCAAATCTCATGCTGTTGTTGAAAATTGCTCTTCAACAACAGCATGAGCCCTTAAACTTTCCCCAATGGTCATTTAATTGTGCCGCGATCAGTAACAGCACAACCCTCTTTAGGCGGCATACACTCGACGGTTCGCGAGGGACAGCTGTTTATGAATGTGTACATAGTTGACCTAAACTACATTTATAATGCAACATCAACGATAGCCAGCCGTATGCATACTGCGTCTTTCTTATGCGAGCGCTCTATCGCGCTTGCGTTACGCAAAAGACGCACGCCATTTGCATGAAGACTGACGGGTATTTTACGGTTTCAATTTCTTACAATGTCAGAGGTACTATGTTCATGGGCACTTCAATCCAATTCAGTCTGAGTGTTCCGGAATCCGTTTAAACAAATGCAAAAGCTGAACGATTGAAAACTTCATCAGCAAAACAGCGAAACAATAAAATGCCAACGTCGACTTCACTTTAAAATCATGTGATTCACAAGGAAGTTGCAACAATCCAAATTTACTACATAAAGTAAAAGTGAATTCAGTTGAGTTCTGCGCATTCCTCCAAGGAAGTACGCGATCTTCATCAAGACATAAACAGTTAAATGTGATCAAGCATTCTTGCACTGTTATTCAGAATTTATGAAAATGGAATTTTCGAAAATGGAAATTTATTTTTTGAAAACAAATGAAATTATTTTCTTGGCGTGCTTCCAAATTTTTGCAGTTGATTAGCTAAGTGAAGTCGGGTTTTCGTGATCGTTAAAAAAAAAACAAGAAAGAATCTTGCTACTCGTCGACTTTTACGAATGCAGAACAAACGGGAATGCTAGCCAGACAGATGCAGGGTTTGAGCTTTGGTCAACTCATCGATTAGACGACTGTTCTGCAAGGTGTTGTACTACGATGTTGATGTGAAAGAAAAGATTTTTCGGCGATAGACACTTCCCGAAAGCAAACAAATCTGAATGTGTTTCAAAAGGCCTGGCACGATATGCGCTCGAAAATGGAAATTTATTTTTTGAAAACAAATGAAATTATTTTCTTGGCGTGCTTCCAAATTTCTGCAGTTGATTAGCTAAGTAAAGTCGGGTTTTCGTGATCGTTAAAAAAAACAAAACAAGAAAGAATCTTGCTACTCGTCGACTTTTACGAATGCAGAACAAACGGGAATGCTAGCCAGACAGATGCAGGGTTTGAGCTTTGGTCAACTCATCGATTAGACGACTGTTCTGCAAGGTGTTGTACTACGATGTTGATGTGAAAGAAAAGATTTTTCGGCGATAGACACTTCCCGAAAGCAAACAAATCTGAATGTGTTTCAAAAGGCCTGGCACGATATGCGCTCTCGCCATTCATTCATCAGATCAGTCCGTTTCACGAATTATCAAACATTCCTCTCCTCGAAAGTATTTTCCGACATTCCTACAAACAAATTTTCTCATTCGCTGATGAACGTTAGTACCAAACGCATGGTTTTCAGTTTTTGCGTAAAACGCTCTCCCAGCGATACCTTTTACGGCTATTCTTATTGAATGATTCGCATATGAAAATTCATCCTGAAAATATCGTTGAAGCGCAAAACCTTTTTGTTTTCAAAAGTAGTCTCGACTCTCTCGACATGATTAATTATCCAAATTATGCAAAAATGATCTGCTTTGTCATATCAAATTAAGCGCAACATATAAGTGTGTTTTATGAATGCTCAATTTAATTTTGCTGTGTCGCTGTGTCATCTCACAACGAAATTAGATTGAACATTCGTAAAATACACTTGCATGTTGCGTTTTGCAAATTGCAAATCTGCCAAAATGCGTATTCCTATTCCAATTCAAATCATCTTCGCTGTGCGTCAGATTCTTTGTGCATCAACTCAGCATTAAGCGTTTGCCTTCATTTTTAATCCTTTCATCACTCCGTGCGCTTTCCATTGTTTTATATGAACAAACACTTCTCTTCGTCTTTCTCTTCTTTATCACGCATTCGAAAACGATGAAAAATTCTTATTTGTACTGATCCGAACATTCATTTAAATCCTATAACAAACATTCACTTGACACATTTTGGCTGATATGCAATTTGCAAAACGCATTATACCGAAAGATCATGTTTGCCTGTGCTTATGTATATATGACATTGCATGTCTTCCTAGCTTGTGAAATCTGGTAGGTAAAATCGACCCTCTAGGATCATGCTACACAACGGATTTCTAGCCAGTTCATCGACCCTGAATGGAATGGTACTTTCTTGAATGGTAAAAAAAGGCCTCATCACTGATCGCGTTGCAATTTAACCGGTATAATACTTTCTTGGATGATTCATTGGAGTAGTCAAGTCAGACGAGATTTGGATTTTCATCACTTGCGAGCAATTTATAAAACATGACCGGTTTGATGGATAAGTCGCGAAAGGGCATATCGTGCCAGCTTCCTGGCGGTCAGTTTTGCTTGTTCTCGCACTCAGGCGGTGTAAAATGCAACCCATTTGGTTACACAAAGGCCTATCAATTATCGGCATGCTCCAGTTCCTACAATTTCCTCCTCCCATGGACTGTTCGAATTGTATATTGGCAGTCATGCAAGCTCCTAGAATATACTATCCTAAACATAATAACTCCTTCAGCAGCTGCCCAGTTTGAAATTGTCCGACAGGCAGACAGACGAACGCATACATATGTAAAGGCACAGCGTTGCTATTATGTGATTTACATTGCCGAAACTCATAAAAATGACACGGAGTAAGAGTGCAGTCTGCAAATGCTGGCTAAGTGAGCGTTCTGGGATTCTAAGCCTACACGAAATCAATATAAATTTTATTGAAGAAGCTATGAAAGAATCATTTAGGGCAGTTTCATCATAAGCCAAAATGTCA
The DNA here is from genome assembly GCA_000803305.1 of Toxocara canis. Classification (NCBI taxonomy): domain Eukaryota; kingdom Metazoa; phylum Nematoda; class Chromadorea; order Rhabditida; family Toxocaridae; genus Toxocara; species Toxocara canis. Next base: position 287,042 of record JPKZ01001646.1, read on the forward strand.
CGATCGGGAGATCAAACTGGCAGCAGTGGCAAGGAGGTCAAAAAGGTTGACAATAACACCAGCGCTGTGCATTCCCTTTTCTGAATGGCGATAAACGATGCATGCTGCTGATTATGAAGTATCTAATGCATACACGCGCCTTACGTTTTTGAATTGGTGATAGCCTAAAGGAGGCTCGCAGCGATCCCCTCCGACTATTTATGCTGTCGTGCAAAGTGCGACAGCGAATTTTTAGGAAAGAGCGATTCGGAAGTCGAAATATGGCGTCAGCGAAGTACGCGGAAGGCAAAAGCAGAGGAAGGCGCTTATTTACGCTTGGTTGATGACCAAATGAGGTGCCGACTCCAGCGTTGAACGAAACATCATTACACAACAACCGGGCAGAGGAAGAGTCTGTAGGGCGCTGTTGTAAGAAACGCATTTTTAAATAGAGCTTTGATTATAGACAACCAAACGAAACTCGTAAGACATGAATGAGTTTTTGTTAGGAAGATGTTGAACTATGGTTGCAGCCACTTTAGGACATATGATTAACACCGTTATATCGAAGTTTCGTTATATAGCGTAGTGTTGCTGATTTCCTTTTTCTCCAACATTCATTTCTCGAAGCCGCATTGAGCAATACACAGTTTTGGCGGTGTCTCTTTTCGTCTGCAAACTTCTCTTGGCGTTATTGTCGTGCATAATTATGAGGAAAATTATTCCCCTCTTGAAAGACAAGGGGGAGGGGATTCGATTTTTGACTCTTCGCTATCACAATGTTTTGTATGGCTCTGCTTTACAACGACTGATGTCGCTTGAAACCTGCATGGTTAGTCCTCATTAATAAATAATAGGTAAAATTATTTGTTTATAACTGCCGGAATGTCAAATATATTCGCAATAAAATGCAAAGACAGATATTGAAAAAACATATGAAAAAAGCAAGTGATGACAAAAAGCTAAACGATGTGCGGTGAACATTCAGCAAAATTACACAAAAAAACAAACAAGTCAGCAAAATCAAAATCGATTTGAGTTGGTTTTAATCATTCAACAGCCACTTCATGATTTTGTTGTTAAAGCCAAGCTCACCTTTTACGTTTGCAATGCTGCAAATGTTTTCTCCAAGAAGGCTTCTTAAAGTCCGCTTATTTCTCGACTATAACACACAACTGTGAATGAGTGTTTTTGTCAGTTCGAGAAACTATTTACCGTCAATCTAAATCAACTGGCGTTTAAGACAATTAAAATCATGCGATACCCCCTACTTAGTGAAAAAAAAATCAAGGAAGACCAGAGCGAAACTCTTTTTATGATTTTCTGATCTTCGTCGCGCTAAATAAATTTATGCCTCAGACTTCATTGCACACCAATAATTAGACTAATTCACCGCTGCTTCTGCTGTCTACCGTAATAGAGCAGAACCTTTATATTTGTTCCCTTTGGTGTCAAAATACCCTTTATATAAGTTATGTTTTATCCTTTCCATTTATATGTTGAGAACTGTTAAAGTGATATTCGCTTACGAACGAGGCCACAAATCAAGAAAGTCTGAAAGAACGTTATCTCACAAGAGTTTCGAGACATGATGAATGACGTTCCGGTGAGGCTACGTCACAGTTGTGTGCGCATTCTTGGTTAAGAGACACAAAAAGCACAGCCTTTAAATAATACGCTTTGTGAGTTTATTTCTTCATTTGTCAGAGAAAATGCGGAAGAAATATTCTCTATTGTTTACACACATATAACGAACAGCAGCGGCAGCTGCTCGACGACTTTTCCGTTGTTTTATGTGGCCATAAAAAAAATGAAGTAAATTCGTCTCTTGTTTTACGCCTACGAACAATCGCATTCTCTCGATACGGCTTAATAGTGAGTCGCCTCATTATGCGTATTCGATGCAGCAATCCTTCCTCGTTATCGATTCATATAAGTGTCATTAAATAAACATTCCGAAACTTTTAAATAGATCTCTTCCATCTCAATACTTTTTCAAGTATTTACACCAAATTTTTTGTTATATACTTTCAACACTGCAATCATATCCTCTATTCGATTCTTCCAAAAATCGTTCTTGTTAACTGCGCGCTTACAGATTTTTTACATTCATAAATTTCGCGTAAGAAAGCCTGTAATCTACGCTACTTGTGTTCTACACTGCTTTTCAAAAATTTGGAGAAACTTGCACTTTTTCTTCAGTTATTTGTTCTTGTTTTAATGTATCGCTATTGTGAGTAGCTTTCAAGATTTTACAGTTTTTTAAATTGTCAAAAAGCGTCCGTCATTAATGACCTCCCCCTTTCGCTCTCCCCCCCACCCCCAAGCAGATGATTGTAATAATGTTACTGAAGTCGATTGAATTTGTTGCTATAATATTTAGAACAACTAAAACTAATCATCCATCGAATTGAGAATGTTGCTTGCCTGTTTACTAAATGTGCTGAGAAAATAGGGAGTCCATGGAGAGTGTCATACTGAACGCGTCGTAAAGAAGATGGCTATCATTTTTGTTGAATGTTGCAAATTACATGCGCAACGTGCTTTGATGCGGAAAATTCAAGTTGGTTACTTGTCTTGTGCGATTTTCCTCTTTAATTTGCATAATTCACGCATAAGTGAGACTATTGTAAATTATTAATTGCCTTCAAACTAAACAAATTGGAATACATTTTATCATTGATGAACGAATCAAACGTTCGAGCATATAAACGCCGCACTCGATTAAGGAAGAATCAGTGGAAATGATTCGGAATAAATCATTTCTCACTGGAATGCAAAAGTCATTAAGGCGATATTCATTAAGGCGATATTCAGCGGCCAAAATTTATTCACGTGATTCGTTTAAATTTTCAAAGATGAGACAACTTAAAATGTTGAAAGTTAAACTAAGCGTTCACATCGACACTTTAACAAACTTTTGATTGCACAGCTTCGTTGCATCGATATTCCGAGCACAGTGTTACGAAATGTGAAATAAACCACTGCACTAAGAAATCACAAACAGTGAGCAAGTGATCGTATCGAATAGATGCCCAAAAAAAGAATTATGACGAAAATTTAGAATTTTCGAAAGAAAAAAAAAGAAAAATTTTATTGGTAAAGATGAGCTGATAATTTGAGATTTGCAAATGCATATTGGTGATTATGAGTTTTATGGAAGTATTACATTTTCTCGCCACAAAAAAGCAAACCTGTCACTCGAAAATCAAAAGCAATTTTTCTCTCGCCAGAGATTAAGGGCCAAGTAGGGCTCAAATCTCAATCCCGTTCATCGATCCTGTTCATTCTGTAGGTCGACGGTTAAATTGTTGAAGAAATTCGCTAACTTCTTACTGCAAGTATGTCAATTAACCGTTCACATACATCGCTATCGTTGCACTGGGAAGTAATCAGCGAAAAACTGAAACAATAACTATCTCTATGCGAACTTCAATGACTATTTTTTTTAATGCTATATTGATTGTGAAAAGCTAAATCATAATGCCTGCGCTATATTCTGGTTGTTGTTTGTCCCCGTCAAGCTAGTAGAAATCCCGCATTTCATAAGACCGCAGTAATATAGCATTGCTGTGTTTTAAAGGTGTGCTGACTTGAGTCAAAATGTGGAAGTGGTGAGGTTTTCGACGAAACTACAATTAGTTATTAGACAGACGTTTATTGCTATCGTTTTATTTGTTTTAATGACAACTTCAATGTGTCGAGCTTCTTGTCGATAGCATCTTTTTTATAGTCGATTTGAAAATGAAAAACACTCAAAGCGAATGAGTCGAAACTGCTGTGATGTTGCATCGCCGGTAATACTGTAGAATGTTTCATTGGTAGACATTGGCGACAAATTCACATAACAACAGTAATTTTCATAAACCTCATTTGAGGCGCAAAAAAACTATGGCAAAGTACGATCAGTGGAACTCATTTTTTGGCAATCATCCATTGACATATTTTAAAAAAAAAGCAGCTAACTGCCTTTGAAGGTGCAACATTTTTCTATATGTTTGCTTAAATCTGATAGATCGCTGAAACGAGAAGCTTCCTAGGCACTCATTTTGGTAGCGTGAGGTTTTTTCAACATCTCAATTATATCAGTTTCCAGCGTTCAGATGGAGAGATACGTACCATGCAACCTCAAACTGAAGCCTTTCATCAAAAGAGAATCTACTCCCCGAAAATTGAAGTTTGCAGCGCTTTAAGGGCTTAACTTCTTTAAAAGAAAAAAATCAACTTGACACAGCAACAATTCTCTGTTCACTATTGTGAAAGAAAAGCTACATATCGTTTTAAGCTTCTTCGAGGAGGCGTGGTAAGTTCTTGTGTAGAAGATGAGACGGTTTTGCACAAATGTTTATTACAGTTCCATGTCGTTCACTAAGGAATTTTGCATGCGCGTAATAAATTATTTTCTTTAAAGAAATGTTCAAACCGATATCCAAATTTTTTTTTCATACTTCATTGCAGCTTGAAGAATTTGAAAAAATGGTAATAACCAAGTTTGTACCACTAAAGAATCATTATTGTTGAAAGTCACTGTTTCACTTTTTGCCTTCGGAGTTTATGGCAAAAATCCCTTTTCATTTGAAATTCGATAAAGTGCAGAAAAAACGTCGGAATTTGCATGTGTGTGTTTGCATGTAAGTAGCTGAACCAAATTTGAGCACACAACTTACACCCGTAAAACTATCAAAATATAACGGCACCATAATTAATATGCTTCGATGAAAAAAAAAATTATTGCGATATAAGAAACAGGACACCTCTCAGGTCTGAGGAGCTAAAATAAAGATTTTATTTGTGATGTTTCAAAGAAGGCGAAAAAAAAGGGAATTATTGTTGTACTTCATGGACCGGCTTTAAGCATGGTTTTTTTGCTAAGTGCTCTATTATATTGTTGATCATGGCAGCTGTGAAACATAGGGGGGGGGGGGGGGGGGGGGGGAACAAGCAGTTGCTTCACGCCGTCACATTTTCCCTTCAGCGGACAAAGTGGAAATTTTGGCTCGGATTTTTTTTTTGTATATTTTTGGTTTTTTTGTTTTCTGCATATATTCCCGAAAGATTTTTGCATATAAGGGATCTGCGCATATTTTTGCACATGCCGAGATTGATTTCAGAGTTTGCAAAGCAGGACAGCAGCGATTGTTGGAGGATGTGATGAAAGATACTCGCGTAACACATGAATGCGCACTGTTCCTCCTCCCCCCTCTCCCCTCTCCGTCCTCTGGTCTGGCGTGGCCCTGACAGATTTGTTTTTGGGGAATACTTGATCGGTAGTCCACAGGCTGACAAGCGTGGAGAAACTGTTTTTTGGTATTTCGTATTTTTGGTATTTATTTTTGGTATTTTGGTATTTTGTCTAGAAACGAGATTTTTGGCTCATCTAGCATCATTTTTGGGTCTGAAATCATGGCACAATGTTTTGACCGAGAAGTAGCGTTATGCGACATTTTGTCTGAAAATTGGTGTGCTGCGATAATTTTCACAAATTGAGTGGTGGAAGGAGGAGGGGATAACAGACCCAGTAGAAGCACCGAGCGTGCTCAAAATCGTGTCCATTTTATCCCATACAGCGCAGGTAGCATGTGCGTTTGATTATGGGGTTTGTGTCCCGCTCACTTTTCTTTTGTTATTTTACAACTTAATGTTTTATTACTTGATGTGATTTGCTTAAAAGATTTTATACCCTTCTTCCTTCTAGCAGCCTAATAACATCTTTCAGCGGAATTGTAATAGTTAGAGATTTGATAAAATCTTTTTTTTTAATGCTTACATGAGACGATCACCTCTTAATTACAATGAGTTGGAAAAGTGATGGTAATGAACGACTCAGAGGCAAAGGTGAGTGACGTGCTTTTCTCCAAAACGGATTTACAGGAGCGAGTTTTATGTGTCTGTTGAAAGGCAGTTTTATTTATTAATTCGCATATACACAACTGATGGGATGTATATTTTGATGTTGTGTTATAGGAAACACTGTTGGGCCAATTCCACTTTTGTGGTTTGTGAGTTTTTGTGAAATAAATATATCAAATTAACGTACTTGTTCATGCGCTTTCATTGTTTCGCCAATTAGTCATGTAATTGTGCTGTATCGCCGTTGTGTAACGCGGTTATGTTACTGTCTGAGGTGCGATTACTAGTTTATAGCAATACACAGCAAAACGGACACATAAATGAGTCGTTAGTTCAAAACTCGACGCCTTCAGTAGAGCTGAACTGTCTTTTGAGAACGGGGTTAAATACGAAGCGCGTTTTGAGTGACGACGTGAGGTTGTGTTCGTACCTTGAGGGATCGACAAAGTGAGGTTGCGAAACGGGTTGGAGCCTTTTGTTTTTCGTTGTTTCGGATCGCTTCGTAAATTGAAATAGGCAAACTGGCATGCTGGCAGGTTCATCCGCTCATGTCCTTTTCTTGGCCGCTCACCCATTTTTTTCGCGCCTTTGCTGCTATGAACTCGCCACCTGTTAGATGTAAAACTGAGTAACTAAACCCACTGTTGAACGACGCCGTATGAGTTAAATGTGAACGCGAACATGAACGGATCATAAACAACTATGCGGACATTGTGACGTCCCCATCACTATGTCATTTGCTGAAAGAACGGCAGCTCAAGAAGGAAAAGAAAGAAGCTGTGGTTTAAGAACTGAAGGTAGCATTTGAGAAATATCGGATGTGCTCGTAGCTAGGGCTGGTAAGCAGGGCATCACGCTCCGTTGGTCGCTTGTTGGTAAATAGCGTGTGCGCAAGTCATTGGCCGCCGTGCACGTACGTCATGAGTGGATTTCCGGCTGGAGGTTCTCGTTGCCGTGTGGTCCATGCATGAATGGCACTTCCGTAGTCCGGGCGGACGCCGATGGCATTTCCGGTCGAAGAGGTGAATCGGCATAGTGCATTGTTTTACGTTTTTTTTTTCCCCTTCCCGGTGATTGGTGAATGTATTGACGAGCAACATTTTTAAACCATTCCAACGTGCACTTCCTACGGAATGCCAACCAAATATTTCGTTATATTAACGAAACGCGCTTCGAATGCGTGTCCAACGAACAGAGCATATACTGTTTCAACTAACGTGTACAATTGCGAGGAGTAGTGAGCGTGCATTTATCATATCACATGCGAGTTGTGCACAACATACGTACCTCGGTAAAGCAAGAAACGCGCTCCGATACACCTCTCAATTTCACGTACGGCCAAGGTTGGTTGGCTGGGGGGATTCCAATTACCACCGACCTCCATCCTTCTTGGCTTCCTCTCTCTTCATCATATGCATTCAGTATTTGCGCCAAAGCGTTAACCTAAGTACAAGTTCAGTTTAATGAAACACTACCTCAGCGTATACAATAATATGACTGAGGATGAAATGATACGATTTATGAGCGCAAATGATTAATGATTCTAAATAAAATAAGCTTAGCAATCAGAGAGAATCTTTGGCATTGCATCTGTTTGGGAAACGCAGACCAATTTATCGCACAGCTACGTTTAACAAATTTGCTCACCATAGGTCACGTTTTTTCTAAATCTTTATGACTTCAAGTCTGCTTATATGAGTCTTTCGACCCAGAAATATGGTACGAGCATGGAAAATTTCTTCGCTTAATTCTCTTAGATGTTTTTCTTCTTGTAAGAGTAAAATTTGATAAATAAAAATGCACGTAACAATTGCCGCATAATTTTTAGTGTAGTTTGACAGCGGCATTAAGATAAGCCGGTAAGGACAGTTGAGCACAGCTACTCTCTGCCAACAATGCCTTCATTTTTTGGTGCACACTATCAGCGCTTTTGCGGGCCACCACTTAAGCCACACCACTGACCTCCAGCAATGGCTGATGGCCGCCTTTTGAACGATTTTGTTCTATCTTGATGACGTTTGAAATCGTTATTGTTGCCGTCCTTATACTTGTCTCAGCGATATTTTTTAGCGTTTATAAAACGATCCGAACACGTAGAACGTTGATAAGAAATGCTTTATCGTACAATTCGAACCGATAGCTCCTCTGTCGTTTTCTATCGCGTTGCATGCACGCTTAACAAAGCAACGTTTACAGTACCGATTTGTTTATAACGATGGTTGATGTCACTTATGCCAAAAAGTATTTGCATTTTTCTTGTCTTGCTGTATACAACAATGTAAACCGTGCGTAAAACTATGCCACGTTCTCTAGTCTTAAAAAGCAAACAAACTGCAAACACACTCTCTGTTTTTGGATGTGCAGTATAGTATAGGTGTCCTTATGCAGATTTGCATATACAGGTCGCAAAAAGCAAGCAAAATTTTTTCTGCCTATCCCAACTCGAATTTTCATCGTCCGACTTCTCTCTTCGGTTTGCTTGTCTCGATTGTTGTGTTTTAGCAGTGCTGCTGTACAGCGAGTTGAACTGAACTAAAACGACTCTTTTTTTTTTCATGGATATCAATTAGCTAAAGTGGGTCGACACTTGTCCCTCGTTGGCTGTAGAGAAAAATCACTTTCATCTGATTCGCATAAGAATTCCAATAACCCATGCTATATTTTCCGCTCCTCTCCTCTCCCCTGCCCCCCCCCCAAAAAAAAAACAACTACCTGAGTGTTGTCCGCAATTCTTCACTGCATATGCATTACTTGGACCACATCTGTTAAATGAGCTCTTGCGTGTAAGCATCATATGCCTCAGCAAGCTGATTAATAGTTTGACGCCATTTCCGTTGCCAAAATGTGCGGTAAACTGCAATAAACTTATCATCATTGTAGTGCTCATCGATATAACAAACGTCTTTTTTTGTCGCATCCCTTTCTCCACTTCTTTCTCTCTCCCTCTCTCTCTCTCTGCCTCATCATCTCTTTCGTATTATGGCACCCATTCAGCACATTTCTTTTAAATAGTAATATATTCTCATATCGCAACGGTGTCGTTCATGATGAAATGTCGTGAAATTTTTCTTGAACGTTGTTTTCGAAAAGAGAGATATACTAATTTCAGCCATGCAATTAAACGTAGTTTCAAATTTGTTGCATAAGATTTTTCTCGGGAGTCTTTAGCGTTTCCCGTCGTCGGAGAGTGAAGTAAAGCGAATCCATTCGTTTATAATTTCTCAACCTTGTGTCTGTAGAACTACTGAGCCATTTTTTCTTTTATTTTTGGCTGCTCGATGAAATATTCGAAAGCCGCGATTGGGGCCAAAAAAAACCTTTCTAATCGTCTCATCGCCCACTTCAACCACTTAACGATTTAATCACCAAAACCGTTAGTCAGCATTATCGGATGTTACTGCTGAAGGCTTATTGCTTGACTTTAGATTTGTTTGCGATCCTTATACCTCACATGTGGCTTTCTTTAATAATTAACAGTTGTTCATTTTGGAGCGCTCAAAATTTTGTTGCGTTCGAATTTGTTGATGTAATTCGTTAAGCAAAGCAAAAATAGCGTTTACCATTTGTACTACTAACACAAACATTTATTATGGCTGCTTGGAAATTCGCTATGCTATATGTTACGATTAAGATTGCATTTAACGTTCGTTAGATGTTCACAAAGCCGACATGTTTCATCGGGTTTTTAGAAATTTTGGTGAAGAAAAACTCGGAAAGCCAAAATTTTGCACCCCCTTAACCATCAGTTTTTTAAACCTTAATTTTAGTATTTAACAATCTTCACGTTGACTTTTTAAATGTTTACTCAAGCTTTCATTCGTACGAATTGCCCACTCATTTCATCAACAAGTTCGTTCCGCATTTTAATACTCAACAATCGAAAAACGAATTTCTGTTCTTTCTCTTTCAAAACTGAGATTCATTCATCGTTAACGAATGACAAAATTAACTTGATAGTTGATGCCGATTGCATCAGATAGACGCTAAATGTGCGAAAAAAAAAAGGAAAAATGACAAAATAGCGCACACTATTCTATGGACAAATGACGCCCTCACATTCCCACTGAATTTTTGTATGCTGCAATGACGCGAGGTTATATAAACACTAGTAGTGTTTTCTTTAAATGATGTTAAATGGCGCTATGAATGTTACAGCTCGCATCGTAATGTTCAATCGAACATTAAAACGACGATTTTTTTTTTTGCAAATGGACAAACAAACAACCTATGCATAGTTCAGCGTAATAGCGCAGTGCCAATAAAGCCGTATGGCAATCTTCGGTGATTGATTGCATGTCGTATTTTCTTGAGGTGTTATTCATAGCGTTCATTAAGAATGGAGTTTGGCAAAGAAGTAAAGTGACTCGTATGTGAAGCGGAGAAATACATTGAAAATGGTTACAACACATTGACATATGTGATGCCGATTTTGTTTTTGCAGATGAGCACATTTCCACTAATTTCCGTATGAATCAGACGAGCTCCGTGTTCGATTTTTGTGATTCTATTAGCGCCAACTTTTAGAGATCATTTCGTAATGTTCACATTTATCACAACTAAGCAAGAGTTAATTGCTTAGAGCACAAAAGCGAAATGTTGCTTCTTTTATTGTAAACGTTAGTCATCGCTTCGTTTACTTCCAGAATTAAACGTCACATCGCTCACAAAAATGTCGTACTGTGCAATCCGCTTAACGTTACCAGCAAGCGTCTCCAAGGCGCCTTACGATTATTTTTGTTTCGTACAATTAGGTTACGACAGCGCTAACTCACACTCGCAATGTTTTGTTCGCGAAGATATTAACGTCCAAATAACGCGCGTTCGATTATTGTGCTGTTCGTTCGTTACGATTGCAATTAACAACAACCTTAGAAAAATTTTATTTTGTATTTATTATTCGTTCATTTGAAACGAACAAGAGATTTAATTCGGCTCGATTATGTCACTTTTGTGTGAACAAATTCTGAAATGATTTTTGTGCTTCTTCTTCGAAAGTTTTTAATGAAGAGAATAATAAAAATTTGGTAAAGTATATTTATCATGTAGAAAATGGCTTTTCTTAAAATAGTCGGCTGTCTTGTGCGCATTTACTTTCCTCAGATGTGTGCTTACGAGCAACATCTAGTCTTTTTTTTTTTCGACAATCCTCCTCAGCCTTCTTGAAATAAACTTAACGACCTTTCGGTGATGGCTTGTTTCAAAGATCTTCCTTTAGCTTTTGAAATAATTTCTCCAGATATTCCTTCTATGGTTCTGGTTATGCTGTAAATGGCATTCCGTAGAATAATTAGAATGTTTTTTAGAGCGTTTGCAAGTTAATAAGCTTTCAACAACAGCCAGTCAAATTGATTCTAAAGGTTCAATTGCTAAGCATATTTTCGCATGAGACGTCGTTTGCTAGGTGAGGCGAGCGGGAGTAGCAAACCGACAACTAGTATGCCCAATAAATTAGTACGTATTATTGCATATGAGCAGAAAAATTTGAATATTTATAGAAAAAATCTCTCAGCGAAAAAACGGCACCCATCTACGTACAGAATACGAGTAAGAATAAAAGACTTTCAGCAATATGCACTTATCAAGACGCATTTCCATTCATTTATAGCTATGAATTGATTGGGAAGGACGAAAATGTTGCAAGAGACTAGGCTGAGACAAAATGAGGCTGGCTTCTCGTCTGGCAAAGGTTCACATACATCGTTATGAATCATACGTTTCCCACTGACTGTGAGTCGAACAATAACGTTTGGCTGAGAATAGAACGCCTTATAAGCGGCGTTCGGATGCCGCACCCCGGACACGCCTAGCACATTTGAAATTAGCTTAACAATGAACCAATGTCGCCACTACAATTCATCGCTCACCTTGCGAACAGTTCTTCCACGATCGATCACTAACGTACCCGAATACCGCATAACTTGAACTGGTTTTGGGATAGAATAAAACTTTTAATTTATCGATCATCGAAGTGGTTGACGAGCACTGAAATTTTAATATCGAACTTGAACAAATTATATGAAGTATATCTATTCCCTGCTCTCCTTCCTCCTGTCAGAATTATGATTGCCTAGGGAACAGGAATACATTAAGTGTAACATCTCTATGAATTAAGTAACCTGATATTTATATTAAGTAATAATTAAGCAAAAGTTTGCCGACCTACTCGTTTACTACTATAAAGGCATCGACGTTTACTTTTCCCTTGGGATACTAGCGTGGATACTTTTAAGTGTCGCAGAACTGGAACTCTTCGAAATGATCGATCATCTTTTAAGCTCTAGTTATTTTTTTCTGTCACCCAACTAAGAAAACAGTTTGTTATGTTTTCATAAACTTTAAAACTTTAGATGTTTCGTACAAGGTATTTAATTTTAGTACAAAGTTTTCCTTCGTTTCGTAAGCCGTAATTGTTGTATTAGGCGTAACTAGCGTAACACAGCGTAACTATTTGTACAACGCCGTCCAACAATTTTTTTGTTTAATTTTGTTTAGACATAGCGATCCGTTGAGATTATCCTAGCCACTTGTTGTGCTCGAATCGGAAACGTTTTCATAGCCCTTTTTTGCTGCATCCCCGTTTTATCGTGAAGGCTACGATGTGTGTGCTTGTGATAATAATGATAATGAAACGATTTTACTTAGATGGGCATATTTAGCACTTATCAGTGCGCATACTGTGCTACCGTTTGTTTTTCACTGTACTCAGCACACCAATTTGCACGCCATTGGCTGATGATAGCTTACCTCATTTCAGCTCGGAATTATCACTTCGAAATCGCTTATCTTGCTCGGCGTTGACTGCTCACAGGTTGTAATTGTAGATGAATGCATGGGAATACGAAAATTAGATATATTGACTGAACAGTTTGCGATAATTGGCTACATTTTGACAACACAAGCACTTATGGCAGGTACACTGGGAATTGTGTCATGCCATCTATTTTTGCGCTTTTGCAAATCTGCACCTGCAAAGCGAGTTTTAGCGGCGTCATATATACGCGTATACATAAGTGTATGTTTGTCTGTCCGTCTGCCGAGTAGCTGCAGCTTGAGAAGTTCTGAAGCCAGGGTTATGGAATTTAGCAGGTACAATCAACACCACTGTTCGCTTCCTGCATTCATTTTCAAAATGATTCATCCACCGCGTGATGTGCTATGTGCGCTTGAACGTACTACAAAATTTGCATATGTTTTTTTTAAATTGTTCCGGTTGCATAGCTCATTAAATCGAGCGAGGAAAAACAAAAATTTAATGGAAGAAGATTTGTGGTAATGGTCGGATAACGTAAGATATGAATTCTGATTGTTTGCCGTTAGTTTTTGAAAATTGGTGGTCAGGCAAATGCAGTCGCGAAAACATCGTGTGGCCTTCCTGATGCAGATTCTCACCTATTCACCACTCAAGTACCACTCATGTATCCCCAGAATCTTTATCTTTCATGAATTTCATGACTTCAAAGGTAGGAAGGATGCCGTTTCGGCAACATTAATCTTGAGGAAACTACCATTTACTCAGCTAAAATCAGTATCATGTTCTTTTGGTGGTTGAACAAGAGTCTTCATGCAATCAAGTCTGTCATATAAAGACGGCAAAAAAAACAGAAATCATCCATTTATTTTCTCAGTTTTCGCCAATGCACTGCTTACAACATAGTTTAGTTTCGGAGTGTGAGCATTAAAGGTTACGCTGCCTTTTTACCATTACCGTATTCACACAAGTAGCAACACTATTTATTTCGTATAGAAGCGCTGAGCGCTAACTGGACATAGGATGGATGGCTTTCAGTCATCAAAATCACTTCACCAGTATTTTGCTTACTAAGCCCTGTCCAAAGATAATAATATACATTCCCAACTATCTAAAATATGGAATAAAGTAGACTGGAATAGTCAAATGGTTCAGAATGCTCTTGCTAAGCGCACAGCTTTACTGGGGTTGGTCATATAAAAAAAGGGCAACTTGATGCTTTTCCGTGTTCCAATGTTCTATCAATGCGAGCCCATCATCTGCGTAGTTGTAAGAGCAAACTGATATCCCTTGATCACTACTTAAAGTGTAGTTTTGTTCACGTCATCAGTTGAACTGGATGTTGGTAGTGTTTCAGTTTAAAAAAACTGAAGGTGATTATTAAAAAGATATTTTTTGAATTGAGCTTGTCAAATTACACTTAGGACTCCTGCTGAATTGCAGGCTATACAATCCTTACTAGTAAGTGTTAATTCGCGCTAAAGATATGGCGAAAAAAAGACGTGAGAGAATAAGGTGCGCTACTCGCTGAAGCTGTCCTCGTTATGTTTGTCCCAATCTTAAGGCAGTCACGTAAACAAGTGCTGACGATTGATGCAGCTAAACGACTGAAATTAATATCGTATCTCCACTTGTAATCTCGATGCTGCAGCGATGAAAGACGAAAATAAAGAGAGGTTGTGAATTTCGATTTCAGACAATAATTCTACTAGTGTTCTGTTGCGAGTAATGCAAGCCACAACTAGTGCTCTCAGAACTCCATTTAGAAAAGTATTTTTTAATATATCCAGGTTAGTTAGCAATGACTCCTTTGAGTACACGAAAATGTTCACAAGAAAAGTTTCGTTCGTTTTGTACATTTATTTGTCAATTTTTCATAATGCGATTACAAGTGAAGATACGATATTAATTTCAGATTTCCGTCGATATCACCGATTGATATACCCCGTCATTGCTATCACTCTTTTGGTCTCATAATGCGCGCTATTCAAAACCGGTCTGATTGCAGTTGTTTTAAATGTAAGCTATTTTTCAGACACTCACTGTTCTCTCTCACCTTTTGGATTTTTCTTTTCGGTAATGAGATGTTTTGCAAAAATGCACGAAACAAGATAAAATCATGAAAAATACATTCGCGAGAGCCGTTTTCCCAATATGCAGGGAAAAACGATCCCGGAATAACACAGCTTCTAATAGAAGTCCAGTGCATTTCTTCATAGCCGCTCCTGATGATATAGCTTTAGTTGTTTAAAAATATTCACTGAGCGCAGGATATATTTGATCATAGCTACCGATCTGTCACACCTTCGATCATTGCAATTCGATTTCGTTCATACTCGATACACTTGAGATGCAGGTTGATGTTCTTGATCACAAATCGTTTGTCGTTTCTTTCCATCCCATTAGCGTTTCTTACCTTTCGGGTTGATCTTTCTCTGCATTGCGGTTTTTCTTCACATTCGATGTTTTATACTTCTTTTTTTTTCTTGTGACTTCGGAACACTCTCTTTTTCGTTTTTTTAATAAAATTCCTCGAAACTTCTCGATGAAAAAAAAAGCAAAAATAAAGGAATCATTTAGAAAAAAACAGCTACTTATTGAGACAAAATCTTGCAACATCTGAAGTGAATGCTGCAGAGTATGGTTGCCATAAAAATTTGTTTTTGAGCGTTTTCTGTGGCAGCACTCATTTCACTGAAGAAAATATATAAAATTTTCACTGTTCTAACCTATCAGTCCGTAAATGAATCGTTTTGTCGTGTTTTCACAGCGCAGTTTCATCATCTTGTTAATACTGTGGACATCTCAGTGGCAGCTATAACTTAATACTACTGTCCCCGAAAAATTTGTATATATTCGTTTAGACAGTATTTTGGAGCAAATATCTCCAAGATAGCAATTGACTCTTCGATGCCAACGGCGTAGCATTCATAATTGCTCCATATCAATAAAACATGGACAGTGGAATCCACCAGAATGTGGCGCTTCAACTGTGGTATTCTCACAAACTGAGTGTTATTGTTGTTCAGTACGTTAACAGACAATAGTAAAAGGCAAAAACGCTTCTCTTATCGAATAGGATGGATGAAGTGGAGCTGTAATGAGATGTAGGCGCCATGGCCTCAAGTGTAGGTATCATAGCCATATGTGTAGGTCGGTATCATAGCCATGATGCCTAAACTTACGGCCATCATACACAAGTGAAGATATTATGGCCATAAGTGCAGGCATCATGACCGTAAGTGTCATAATCAAAAGCCCATTTGAAAGATGACATGTCTTCAACTTCGGAAAGATGAGCGTCACGTTTAAGTGCCATAACTAAAACTGCCACTGCCAGTACCACTTCTTAAAAGGAACTCATGGTGCTCATTTCTGTTGCAACCACAGGATGCTTCTGATAGCTTGAGAGAAAAGTCATTAAAAAGCCAAGATTAAGTTGATATTTTGCAATTGCATAGCGTTCGTTCGTTTTAAAAATACCTCCACTTAGATGAATGGATTTCGCCTAATGACCAAACATTCACCGCAATCACAGAAATCAAACGGTCGTTTGCTTTCCATTCTCGCCAAAATTAACAACGTTAGACATAGTTGCGTAATAGAAGCTTACGCATGACACTTTGAGAGAAGGGATTGCGATGCGTTATTATTTACGCGATCGCCAAAACTTCAAGATTTGCTGATAAATACTTCCTGATGGACAAGAACCTCTGAGATGTGCATCTTCAGTTTAGTTTGGTTAACTAAAGCAAACGGCAGTCTAAGCAACTGTCACTTCTGTGTTCGCTCTCTTCTGTGGAAACCCATCGCGAGTGATGAGAGAACTATGCACAAAGTCACATTAAAAGAAAACTGTGCGCCAACTTGTTAAAAAGCAAAAAGTGTGCATCGCTTCACTATACTGACGCTTCTAATTTGGTAGAGCCTCTAGGCGTAAAAACACTAAAGCAACATTTTCAAAGCATGCCTGCTATCAAACCAAAGCAAAAGCTTTTTGCTTCTTTCAATCGGCACATGCTCGGCTCACTTCTGCCAGAAGGCACTAAGACGTTCAAGACACAAAAAAAAACTCAAAAGCAATTCACCAACACACAGCTGCGATATCGTTCATTTGTCAGAATCGGATTTTCAACATCGAGCTGTTTTATGCGTCGCTTGACAGCTCCATGATCGTTAGCTGCATTAGCTGACTTCATCCCACTGGTAATCGTCATTCTACTTCGTAAACGCTTAGCTTATACTTCGTGCTTGGCACTTAATTGCGATGCATAAATAGCTCCAAGGCTTGAAAAGCTCTACTCTACTACACTTGAAAATCGCCAACAATAATCCACTGAATTTTTGGAGTGGTATTCGGTGAAGGGTTTGGATTCGATGGCAGCGCTAACAAGTCTCATTTTCTTATAGTTTCACTTGATTTGTTCCATCTACGTAGTACTGCCGTAGTTTTGAAGAAGTATTTTAAGAATTGGAAAAACGTTATTGGAAATACTTCCATGACGCCAGAAAAAGTCACCTCATTTTTATGCGTAACCATTCTTATCGTTTTGTACGTTAAAAGTGGAAAAATTGCTGGCCATTTCAAAGATCGCTTCAATCGATGCCATAATGCAATCGGTAAGTGATAGTATGGTGTCATAAGTAGTATGTGTCGAAAGCTTCTTTATCAAATACAATCCGACTTCTTACTCGCTGTGTGCTGTCAGTGCTCCATACTCTTACTAGTACAACTTTGGGTAACAGTATTCAGCAGCGAAAGGTGAAAAGTGCCGAGCAATTTTAGAGCTCATAGAAGACGCACAAGAGTACTGCTCGTAGCAAAACTATTTATTTTCCCAGTTTTGTGCAATCTCGAATGCTTATTAAATGCCTCATTATTTGCCACTTTTGCAACTGAGCTGACTTCTGAATTTCCACCTCCTCCTATTTTCATAGCTCGAAACTGAGTTTCCTCAACTGTTCTATTTAGGCAGCGCGGTCTCTTAAATCAGTCTTCTCATGAACGCTTTTCGATGGTCCCAAAAAATTCTGACGACCAAAATTTTAGGGCAATCTGAGAGGTTGTTTTTTGCTTCGTGCTGAAAACAGATCGAAGATTGGCTGACATAGATGCTGGACGAGCAGATGAACACTGCTGTCTCGGCGCTGTTGGAGGAGTTTGACCGTAAGGTGGTGATGAATGAGTCCTCTTGAGGCGAAACCAAAAGTCTGCAAGTGAGTAGCAGTGTTAGAGCGAAAGAACGAACAACGAAAGGCTTCCTGTCGAATAATGAGAACCACTTAGACGAAAATGTGCGTAGTTGTGATATTCGCATCTGCAAAATTCATTTTTGCTTTATTCTTTTATTATTTCGACATCACTTCACCAGAATGTCAATGCAATGTTTGTAGGCAGCAACATATTGGCTTTGCGTGCTAAATCTGTGCAAAGCATTGACAGAATGCACAATATAATTTGGCCAATAGAGAGACATTTTCATGCGCAACTATCACACATTGCAACTCATCTTCCTCAACTATTTTTTAACAAGAAATTTTCACTTTGAATTTGTGAGTTTTGTGTGCACGAAAATTTTTAAAACATCTCGCAAAATATCATACTTCCATACCTTTTCTATTCACGTGATTTGGCCACAGTCTTACAGCAAGTGAATAGATTTAACTGAGCACCTTGATGTCATGTTTAGTGAGATATCAGTTTGCAGTGAATATCTTTTTGCAATTATTGTTTGCAACAAGCGAAAACTGCTATCGCCTGTTTCACAGAGAATACTCTGGACAAAATTCAGAAAAGCGCGAAGCCTCGTCGGCGCATTATGGGAACCTGTGCGGGCCGAAAGAATTTTTGATGTGGGATTGAAAATATCGAGGCACCGCACCGAGCGTCGAGAACGCAATGCAGCTGAACGCCACGCGTCGGAAGCTTCGACGTAGTGCGAATTTATGGCCGAGCACCGAATGTCGAAAGTTTTCGTAGCACGTCGTTTGCTAAGCCAAAAGTCACAGCTTGTTTTGAAACCATTTTACTCAATTAGTTTTCAAAAGTTTTTCTTGTGATTCAGGTATCATTCTCCACGCCCATTTAAGGCAGCTTATCATTTTTAAATTATTCAGTAGAAGCGTATTGAATCTGATTTTCTTGAGAATGGTGCATGATTCCTTCCTTGGCAGATGAACTGTATAGTGGAGGAAACGATGACAACAACTGTATGCGCAACAGTTTGAACGACATCATCCAATCATTGTATGAGGAGTTGAATACAAATGCAACACTTATATTCATGCCGACATTAACAATTATGTAGCTAATCTACACTCCGGTTAGC
>JPKZ01001646.1:309141-378188 GCA_000803305.1 Toxocara canis
CGGCATAACTCGTTTTTTCCTTGGTTATAACCGAATGTAACTAGTTGCATATACCGTTAACGCGTTGCACGCTTTATGAGCACACTTTCTGTACTAAACGCAAATTCACCGGAAAGCATTCAATATTGATGGTCTTATGAAGATTTCACGTCGCTTCCGTGTCGCGTTTTAACTCTCATATGGCGCCGGTTTTAGGCTAGCATATATAAGATGCGATTTCGTTGGGTGGAATAAAGTAGGATTTTAAGGCGTTTTTATGATTTTGTGACGTGCAACCAGGGCTGAGTTTATAAATTTTTCAAACAATGAGCCGAATTCGGGGCCCCATCCACTTGAGCGATCGAGCTATGGAAAGCAAGTTCAATCATTTTTCAAAAGTTTTGGCTTATAAGCCAAAAAAAGCATTTGGAAGAGCCTAATGACTTCCATCGTTCCGTTGAAACAGCAGCATTGTGTACGGTGCACCTTATAAATTATATTGCGCACCTCATTTAATAAGCGCATTTTGTGCCTCTGACAACAGCTTCAGAGAGATCAGTCTTTGCAGCAGTATCATCTTCAAAAACTGGTTCAGAGCAGCTTTAAGGTATGATGAGTCATACCATTTCGCATCGCAGACCGTGCTAAAGCCACATTCAACTTACCGATTCAGGAGCGCATTCCATGGGAAAGCGAGAAATGTCTTGCACAACTCACAGATGTTGTTGATTCATGCTATACTGCGCTCATGCTACCAAGTCGATGGTAAAAGCGTTTAGATTGCATCCGAAAGCGTCTCGAACTTAACCGAGATTAGACTCCAAATTCAATATCGCGATCTCATGAATCATTCAATTACAACTGGATTACTCAATTACGCATCCAGGCTCAATTCGGATTCATCATTGAGCTTAGACAGAAAAATTTTCTAAAAAATTTTTTCTATGATGTATATAAACTTAAAGGACTCGTTTCGATCTTTTCACGCTTTATTAGTTGACAAAAGCCGGGAAAATCGGATCGTTATCGTACTCAAGTAAGCGCCAAAGTAAAATTAACTGTAAGCTAAGCAGTTGAAAGAGTATTATGTAAGGATATCGTATATTCTTGAACGGTTCGCCTCATATCTAATGCGTATTACAGCTACCTGATGCATTCATCGAGCAAGAGAATGCGAAATGTAATATGTCGAAGTTGTGCACATATGATGAGATGAACGTGAAGACAATCTGTGGTACTGATGGTCGTACGTATAATTCTTTTTGCGAAATCAAACGTGCCATATGTCATGGAAATCCCGTTGAAAAGAAACTTGAAGGACCTTGTCCAGGTTTATTGTTCATTTATCGATTTATGTTGATAATTCACCAATCAGTTAATGAAAAGTATTGTATTTGAACGAGGAATTACCTGCTACAATGTTAGAGCTTGATGAGCTGGCATCCCGGAGTCCAGTTGACATTGCTAACCTCTTCTGTATTTTGTAGCATTTTAACGTTACACGTTGAATCTGTCAACTGAAGTCGTCGAACAGCTTTTTATCGTTATTCGATGCTTTTATCAGCATAGGCAGCTAGCAAACGTTACGTAAGCAACTCGGATTTGGAAACCCTCTGTCGTTAAATTTATATTTTTCGATTGTGGCATTTTCAAAAGAGAACAATTTCATTCTCATTTTTAATAACAATTCACATTTCTTACTGTGCAACTTAACAAAACAAATTTTGACTGCAGAGAGTTTGCGATGCTTACTGGAGAGGAGTTTTCAACAAAATTTAGCAGCCGAGAAGTTGAATAGTAGCGAGATCTTCATTCCCGAATGTAATGCATCTGATGGCTCTTATGCCAATGTACAGGTTTGTACCTGCCATATTATCTTGGCTAGCCATCTCTACAACTGAGCAAAATAAGCGATCTGAATTGAACAATATAGCACTGAGCAAAACTAACAAGTTGCGAAAAGAAACTCTTTTCGCAGTTCGTTATTTGAATGCCGTATAAGTGCATATTTTCTTGATTCCTTCATGTTCAAACTGCTATGTGGAAATTAATGTGGTTAGGCAAATTTAGCGCGTATGCTTTGATTTGTGATCGGCAAGCAATTTTATAACTTATCGCCTTATATTAGCTCAAATTCTCATGTTAGTTATTTTGCTAAATCAAACGCTCTTGGAGAGCTGGGGTAACTTTTTGTGGGTTTTCTAGTAAAGCTGCAGTGCATGATGTGCCAATTGTAGTCAGTCTACGAAGAAATTGTCCAAGTTAAGGACGAAGTTATATGAATCAGCAGAATTTGTAATTCTTGAACCGTCGACATCTAAAGATCATTTTGTTTTGTGAAATTGCGGAATCACCAGTCTCGTGTCAAAAAATCCCGGTAGTTGTTAAGCAATAGTAAGCATATGATAACTACAGCTAGTCGACCTTATGCTCGAGATCAGCCTGGTAGCAGCGTTTTTCGTTCAAAATGCAAACTTCATGCTGCGCCTTTGTGCATTTGCCGTAATGCGCTTTATGGCCACAAATGCATATAGTAAAGAGTTAATGCGCTTGATCGTTGTGCAAGGAATCGAGGTCACCCCTTCACTTGGAACTTTTATTTGAGAGGGGCAATTAAGCTCTTTTGCTTTCTATTGATCTCTAAATGATTATTTATTGAATTTTACGGATTTCAGTGCCACAAAAGTACGGGTTATTGTTGGTGTGTAACGCGTATGGGACGCCCTCTGCCATCGACATCAATCAGAAACGCACGACCGAACTGTCAACTTGCTTATAGTAAAGTTAATTTCTGTTAGTCTCAACAAGTTGTCCCCTATCCACTTTTATCTCTCCTCACCCATCCATTCGCTATTTCTCGATTAAGAATTTTTGATGATTCGTTCATTCTCGCTAACAAGTTGAGCTTTATCGCGGGTGCACACATGTTGACTTCGGAAAATGGCTAATGCTGAAGAAACTGTTTCTTCAGAGATCTGTTATGCCTAATTTTTAAAATCAATCTGTGGGTTTTTTCGCATGTTACAAGAAGCACACATGGCGAAAATTAACCGATGACATCGGTCGATAGTTTTGCCATAATTTTTGTGCAGATATTGGCATAAAATAACCAAAAACCAAATATGTGTTTAAGTGGTATTCGATTTGCATCATTCATATAAAACTGGCACCAAATAAACGTTGGTTAGTGCGTCATATGCACCAATAAACAATCCTGCAATGGTGCCCTCTTCTTAAATACATCTAAGAACTCTGCTATAAAAGCTCAGTGTGAAAGCCAAATAAAAACTCCATGTTTTCTAAGATACGCCCAAGCGCATATAACGAGAAACTTCAGTATGGAAATATCGTAATTTCTCGCCGGACATTTTAGACAAAACTTATGGAGGACCATGAGTGCCCGCCCGCAGAAAGAGTGATAACAATCTGTGCGTTGTTCGCCATTCTCTGATGACTGACTGATCTTATCGCTACTGCAGCCCAAAAATAGCTGCACTTTTTTTTTGCTTTTTTCAGCACCCAAGGTCGAACGACGTTCGCACCGTAAGAGTAATCGAGAATCTCTCGTAAATGACGGTAAATATTCGCATGAATCTGCTTAACAATTGTGTAGATCCGTAATCCGTGGATAGAAAAATTAAACATTTTTCTGTCACCATTTAGTTGCCTAGAAAGTCATCTCAATTTCAACAGTTCAGTAGAATTGCGCAGCAGTATATTCACATGTCAGAAAAAAGGTGAGTTGGAAGTAATGTATGAGGACTGGCATGAGCATCTCATTGATATCAATACAAAATTGTTCTTCTTTTTTTGCATGTCCAAATATTCATCAAATAATTTTGTTTTCAAATTAAAACTGATGACTAATAAAATAACAATTTCGATGCAAAATTTTTTCTAGCAACCGAAAATCTTGCTTGACTAAATTTGCGTTTTTGCAAAATCCTAGAATAGGATTGAATTGGGAACCATTTTCGGTGATCCTACTCTTCAGTGCATTAGAAGCGTGCTGTTATTAAACATACAAGAATTCACTAAGATTACTTCATGATATATGGGATGAATGCAATGGATTAATTTACAGCCAATAATGATTTTAAAAAATTCCTTTCGATCTAGAGGCCTTACCAAATAAAATAAAGCAACGATTCGAATATTGAAACGCCATAGAATTTATTTAAAAAACAACTCACTAAAGCGGTTTCATGCTGTATGGGTTGATCGTTACGCTCAATTATGATCTCTACTGGCGAGCCAGCTGGAAAAAAAACTGCAAATTGGATACGTTTAAGTTTAAGTTAAGCAGGTTCTAAGATGTGCAGTGGCGCATAGCTATGACAACCATATCTGCCCAGATACGTGAGTAGGGGATATGTGCTCAGCAATTGACCAGCTTATTGAAATAGGAATTGTTGTCCATACTAAATGTCGTTGTTTGTAGTGTGCAGCACACTGGATCGTTCAACGTTCAATGCGAATCTTTTCCAGTTGTTTAAAAACGAATACGAACGAGCTGCTGACCCAGAAGGTAAGCAGTTAACTGCTCTTGAAAACGTTGCTTTACTGATTTCAGTGAAAGCATTCTATACTGCTTTCGCTGAAATTGAGACAAGTATGGTAAACGTTCATAAGGCCAAATCACGATCGGAACTTGAAAAGCATGGTGAAAAGTAAGAAGTGATGTACGTGCAAAAGAGTAGGCATTTAATTCCTTCTAATTCGCAATCCTTCAAAAGTTTACTTAGATATGCTCCCTTACATAACGGTCTAATTGGATAGTTTTAAGATTAGGTCAAGGTTAGAGGTTAAGTTAAGCCTGCCCATAAATCCGAATTCGACTACTGCAATCACAAATGTCGATTTTTTCCTACTTGCATTAAGCATGGTTTTTGTTTTTATCATTGCCTTTTCATAAACTTCTTGTTCCATTTCTCAGGTGATTTGACCATCGCTCTCGATAAGCGCATCATCTCATGGAAATTCGGTGAATTAGATACGAACAATGATGAAGTATTGAGCACGAAAGAAATCGTTGGCTTCAGACGCCTTGTCAGGTTCGCGCTAGTTCGTCTTATACATGGTGTGTAGGATTTTTGCTGAATGAAAAAAAACGCTTGAAGAACCATAATTATTGTTATTTCAAACAAAAAAAGTGGTGTTCTCTCAAAATAGGCTATAATCAGCTATGTGAGATGTGCTATGCGATTTTTGAACCGTATCCGAGTAACAAGTCAAAATGATCTGAAATTGCTGATAAATAATTATGTGAATCTTGGCATATCTTCGAAAGCAGTTCTTGAGGTGATCTTTAGTTTAGGAAGTTAGCACAGCCGAAAGCTTGCGCCAGAAAATTTCCTCGCTATTGTGATCTCGACAAAAACAAAGAAATTAGCAGCCGCGAATGGACAACGTGTTTGGGACTCGATTTAACCAGTAAGTTGTTTTACTTTACTATAATATTGCTTAGTCCGCCCACACATTTTAAAAGGTGGACCGGAAGTTCTCATACATCATGCTTTGATAGCTTCAGCAACTGCGGTAGTGGAATGCCGATTCGTTTAGTCATCATTAGCCCAAGGCATGTCCGATAGGTTGCCTCGCATTTTTAACTGTCCATCACTCACCTAGACGAAATATCACAGTCATTGAATTTGAAATTGAAAGAGGATTTATGCGAACTTTTGGTTCATCTTGCGTTCTTTAAAATTTCGATCGAACTGGCAATATGAGACCTGAAAAGTTATCGTTTAAGCATAACTTTGTTTAATGCCGACTTTCATCAATTTCCCGAAATTTTTCGCTGAATTTTGCTGAATTTCGCTGAAAATTTTTGCTGAAAAATTTTTCGCTGGATCTAAAATTTCGCTGAAAATTTTTCGCTGATGTTCATAGTTTTCGAACGCTAACGGTCAAACAGTACTCATTGCAGTAACTTTCAACGCGTCACTTGACGATTGATTTTAAAAAAATCGTTCGAAGACCGGACTCATTGACAAGTTCAGTTTATCATTTCCGTTGCGATATTCTCAGTGAGCATAAATATCGTCGTGTCAGTTCAAAAATCAGCGCTGATGTCGTTTGAGGGCAATTTGTTGCAATAGGAAAATTTACCTACGGCTGCACGCTTCTCCTTTTTAGAGGTTTCGTTTAAGAAGTGGTGCCCTCATTGGCGTGCACAATTCTGACGAGGATAAGAAGTGCCTTAGTGCCACTAACTTCTCTAATGCATACTACTTTCGGTGCAGCAGTTTGCAACGTTGTGAAATCAACCGTTCCATTTATTTTACTTTTCCGTATAACAAACTTTACAATTTATCTTTTACAGCCATTAAAAGGCAACTAACTCGTTTGTTCAAGTTTGATGCGATTGATCAACGTAAAGAAGCTCGGAATCATATGATTATGATTATCGTCACACAGATCAAGCGTAGCTTACAAACGGCAATGTTTTCAAACTCTTTTTTATGACTGACAAATTTTGCGTTTATAATTGTGTAAAATCTTATAACACGTTTTGTCATTTTTTCTTTCATGAACATTCGAATGCATATTTTAACGAATAGTAATTCCTATGATGGCTCGATTTGTAAACAACTAGATAGATCTGCTTGTAACTTTGTTATTTCGATTACTCAATATAGTAAGATATTTTATTCGTTTCTGAAGCCGTCTTCAGATATCAGTAATTCCTTATCAAATTATCGAATAGTATCAAATCCTTATCAAATTATCCTTATCAAGTAGTATTTTACTTTGGTATGCACAAAAACCGAACAGCGATGGCTTTGAGCAGGGTTTTTCAATTTTTTTTTGTTGTCGCTTATCAATTCAGCTTCATCTTCTATGGATGTGTCCGATCATCTCTATCCGCTCTCCTTATTTTACATTCTTACGTTGGTTAAACCACTGTAAAATAAATGTACGAGTATTAATACCGAAGAAATATACTCACCAAAGATTACCTGAGATTGTTGATCATTAGGTTGTGATTTCAAAGGTTCGCCCTTTTATATGCACATTGTGAATTAGAGGTCGAAAAACAGTTAGAAATTTGTTAGAATTGTGCAGTTCGCACATTGTGCAGTTGCACATTGCACACTGTGCAGTTGCACATTGCACATTGCACATTGTGCAGTTGCATTGTGCAGTTAGAAATTTGAAAATCCACCGAATTCGGAGATTGTTAAGAATACAAGAATTATGATAAATAGCAGCGATAGTACTTCTGCTTTTCCTTTCCTTCGTTTTCGCAAACGAAACAGTTGCAGCTATGAAATTAAGCAATTCTATTGTAGGAAATAGGTCTGAAAGCCACACTTTAATGCCTTTGCGCATTTTGAAGAGCACAGGGCACAAAGCTTGCAAAAGCAGTCTTGCCTATTTTCGAAACTCTCGCCTTAAGCTTAGGTGCAATTTAGGGCGCTATTTATGGTCGGAGAAGTTTGCGAAACCTACTTGACGCTGATTCGCCCGTACACTACACAGTCTTCCAGTTAGCCGTCTCGTTTCTACCTTTTTGGCTGACTACAAATATTAAATTTTCGAATAACTAGGTGATCCTTGTCAGAATCATTTGTGGGTATGTCCTTCAAAGCTATCTCTCAAATCGTCGAGGTCACTTTCTTTCAGCTTTCGGGCACTTTAAAATAATGGCTTTCAGTTTCATAACTGCCGGATCACGCGGCGCATGGCAAAGCGTACAAATAGGATTTTAGATGATGGCTGGTTTAATTCTTTTTAGGTGAGAAACACATACTTCAGAAAAAGCTTTATGCTTACGCTTCGATCTTTATCAAAGCGATTTATCTCAAAAGTGGTTACTCAAGTTCGGGGCTTGACAGTGCCTAAGGGGACGACCAATATGCGCAAAAGTTTTGGAGTACACGAGAGCGTTTCATCTCAGACGAATGGTCGAACATACTCGCGCTTGATTTCTGAGTGAGTTTTGCGCCGAGCATGAGTTGCTGCTCCTGTTCGAACTGTGAGTGAGGCGAGTACCGTAAACAAGCGTAGCTTTGCAGCATCGTACGGTATGTTTAACGCGCTACGCTCCAACTCGTCTACTAATCACGCTTCAGCAACTCCCACTCGCAGCTATCCTTCATCACGACTTCGTGGTATCCTTTTCTCATCCTTTCCATCCTGCGCTTCTGCATGGTGCATGCGTTTTCCAATTCCATCCCCCCCCCTCCTCACCTCATCATCACCCGTTTACATTTTACTGTTCTCAGTTCTGTTTTTGCCTGCGATTCTAGATTACGCTGTGCCATAGACCATACGTGTGCTAGCTACATTTTAAAAAAACGAACCGAATAGCATAGATGTTGTGCTAAACACACTCTCGTCGATAAAGGCAGGGCAAACCCTAAACTTATAACAAGTAGTGGGAATCGAAACTTTCTTCCGATTGTATGCATTTTGCTTGATGAATACATGGTGATGGGATTGTATTACATCAGACATAATAACCAAAAAGATTGGGAAGCCAGTATATGCCGCCACCGTTTTCAGGAGGCGAAGTATGCAAGTAAGATGCAGTAGGGGAATATATTTTGAAAAGTTTGCGAATGAAAGTTTGTAAATATAACTAAAAATCTTCACCGTCCACAACCTTTGGTATATTTGATATTTTCTTGTTATGCTGCGAACCACTCAAAAAGCTGTTGTGATTTTTCTTTAACTCGAAAAAACGAGTGTCTTTTAGAAAGTGAGTGATCCTTTCGAAAAATCGCTTACTACGGAAAATTATGTCAAAACTTAGTTTAATAATCGCAATTTCCGCAAGTCGATCGTTAATACTTAACTATAGTTTTCTGTATACAAATTCTCTTAAAAGAAAAAAGCGCTAAGCTTGTCAAGTTTCCAGGAGTTATTAGGAAGTTGCTTGTTCTGTCTTGTTTCATCGTTTTACCCTCTACTAATTTCTCTACTATGTCATGCACTCATATATCGATTTTCTGCTATTTGCCTGCCTTTCATTAAGTTTTATGGTTTAATTTACTGAAATGAAGATTTAGAAAACTTCTTCCGTCGTAATCTAAAAATAGGATGACGAAATTCGAGAAAGCAAGACTTCTCAACTAACTGCACAATTGGCGGATTACTCTACGCTCGAAAGTCTTTTCATTGTATGTTACTTCGAAAAAGACATCAAGTGCAGTGATGGAAGCATGCGCATTTTTGAAATATATGCATGAATCGTGGCATTGTTATCATCAAAATTTGTCACTTTTCTAATAGCTTTAGCCTTCTTATTATCAGTCGTATAGAATCCGACAATCAAAAGTGATGAATGATGCATAAATTAACGATTAACTTTAGAGATAATAAAATGAAAATTTTTGAGAATAACCTTTCGTGCTACAAAGTGCACCATCCGATAGGAACTCGCTCCGTCGACGCTTCCTTCTATCGCTTTATCTGATTGCGCTCTCAACAGACTCACTGCATTTTTTTAAAATTTTTTGAAGAACTATTTCTTCACTCCTCACTGATCTTCGTATGGTTTCGCCTTTACTCGAAACGTTTGATACTCCAATACCGAATCTTTAACTTTTTTTGCTCAATAGAGAAATATCTGCTCAACGAAAATGCAATCAAAAAAGGCATATCCATTTTTGTTTGCAATTTTTAGTATGAAATTGGTGACGAAATGTTTGATCAATGTGCGTGATCAACAGCACATTTAGAAGTTTGATCGCAAGTTTTAAAAGAAGTTCAAAAATTACTCAGAAATGGAGAGCTGAGGTTCATATTCAGTTCTATTCTTTAGCGAAATTTCTTCGCAATAAAAAATCTTCCTTAAGAAAACGCAACGATCTGTTGTGGGCGCAATTTTATTCTATTTTAAATCTTATTTTTCTGGCATGCACGTACTTTTCGTTGAGTAATTGGTATGAGAACTTAAAACTGTTTGTTTGCGCTCATTTATCTTCCGCTGATAATCACTCGTTCAGTCGGTCTACATTTTCTATTCTGCATGCTCTTTATCGCTATATTTTCTAAAATATTTCCTCCATACGCCTATAAGAGTGATGAAATCGTGTACTGGAATTTGCGATTGGGCTACTACGTCAGAGCGAGATTAAAAAGCTAGGTCGTATACGTAATAAATGGCATGTGTGCATGCGTTGAAAAGAAAGTTTTCAATTTGTCAGTTAAAAAAGTCATTCGCCTCGTAGTTCTTGATCTTGCGCGTGCCGTTCATTACCGACGCCGATCTAGCTGCGCCCTTGTTTAAGTCGCCATCGAATTTCCATTCAGCACTCTGCTAACGTTTTGGACGAATGAATTCGATCGCTAGGCGATCTTCTATCGACAAATAATTTATAACGCTTCACGTAGGCTGTTCTTAAAACGATGGCTCCGAAACGAAACAAAATGTTCAATTTCTTGCGGCGGCTACCTAAAAAATATCTCATTCCTATGTCACGTCCTTATGGCGCTCCTTACAACATCTATTTGTCAATTTATGAACTCTGCTCCAAAAAATTTTAACTCAAAATACGAGCCTGATACCGTCATTTTTTTTCAAAACTATTTCTATGCTTTCAATAAACCTTTCATTGAATTGAAAACGCATCATTAGCCCCATCATGTCCGATATATCTACATATATATTTGTCTGTCTACCATCAGCAATATTTCATTTTGCACTGATGGCTAACTCATTCTTCTCATCAAATTAGAATTCTCGTCGCTGAAATAGATATTCTTTTTGTATTCTAGTGATAGCTTAAGGAATACGCAATAGGGTTGTTGATGGCGATTGCCATTTGTGAAAAGGAGTGTCATCTTCTCGATGTTTCATCGCCTAGTGCTATCATCAACTGAAATGCGTAGAGCACACAGTGATAAGGACGCATGCGACCGCTGAATTTTGTCTCGTGGAAGTCCAGCCTCTAGAACATAATGAAATGAAGTATTTGTAAAGGGGGAAATGGGTGGGCAGAAATTCGCAACAGTATTTTTCATGTTCTTACCATAAAAATTTCTACTCCCTGTAAATCTTTTCACTGGAAAAAACTGATTTCATAAGTTTCCACAAGTTTCGTGCATCATTTCTTAACAATAAAGCAACTTCCCGTAATTATGAGACAGCATTCGCAGAATGCGCTTATATAGTCGCATTTGCCGTTATCATTATGTGTTCGGGCATAATCTTGGTGGTACCGAAGCATCGAATAGACTATATTCTTTATAGCACTATTGATGCTCGTGAAACGTCTTATAAATCAGACTACAACTATTCGTGCCTGTTAAGTCGCTGGAAACATATAACTGTTCAAGCTGGAGTTTTCAGCAAAATGTTGCAATTGTTTTCTGCTTTTCCCTCATCCAAATTTCTTTATTACGTCTACAGCATGCTAATGCTTGTGTTCATTCAACATTTGGGTCAATTCTACTGTTTCAGTTGTGAGTACGAAGTTCGCTAGTCTTCTGTTGCCACTGAAATGCCCTTCTAGAATGAGCATTTAGACTGTTCAGTAAATGCTTACCACAGCGTCAACTGGATGCGATTTAAAACGTTTGTCATCGCCGCGACTATGTCGTTCACGTAGCCAGTATATTTCGACAAGTTGATGGCGTTACTCATATAACCCACAAGTTGAACTCAGTGAAAACTGTCTCGTTGTTAGTTCGCATTATTCAGCATTCAATCTACCAGTTCAGCTTTTAACCTTTTTTTGGAAAACGAATTATTATCTATTCCAACATAGAGCTCACTCATTCTACCTTCCGGATCGATATTTTTTAGGGAACATCGTTAATGAAGTCAGTCGTATGCCGACCGGGACCAGTTAACTGAACCCATGTCATCGAACATTTCTCTACGCTTATAAGTCCGAGCAAGCTTTTTGCAATCATCATCAGCACAGTAGCCGATCATCTAGTTTCATGATTCTCATGAATCGATTTCACTGTGTTCAGTAGTAATAGTTAAATCCGAAATTCTATATTGATTTATCGAATTCAATTGTTGCATATATAAGAGGCTGGTATATCATCATTTGCTCGCTGCAAACAAATTCATATTTTGACTTGTCAATGTGCATTTCCATCATCGAAACTGTAGAGTTTTATAGATTAATGGCTTGAAGCATGCAAAGTTTGTAACGCTTTAATGTGCTCATGCATATGGCTACACAAATTAGTTAATTAAAAACAATACTTACTTAGAAAATACATTCTAATGTGAATCGTTCATAAAATGTGCAATTGATTGCCACATATTTGGCTTCCACCCCTCACAGTGAGTGAATAAAGAGTCGAAATGCACCTCTCTCTTTCGAACGGGTCATTTAACATGCCCCTTTTCGTATGGCCTTCCTCACTTCACACAGCCATTCGTCTCCAATACGCACGCTCGATGCGCATCACTTATTTCCATTTATTTTACCTTCTATTTGCATTTCTGCGTTTACCGTATCTGATGATTTCTTCTTTTTTTCTAACGCAGAGCCAAATTGGCCCACATTTTTAACGTTTTCTTTTTGCCTATATTTTTAGTTATCCGACAGTTTCAAGTCGCTAACTTCAGGTTAAAAAAGAAAGAAAACTTGTGGTTATATACGATTGGTTGCTTTATACCTGGTGTCACAAAAAGCCTGTCGGTTGCGGCGCACACCGAATATGTGAGTATGTTTAATTGAGGGGTTGATCAGTTGCATATTAGGATTAATTATAGTTTTTCCTTTAAGTATCTTGTAATTAAAGGAAGAACTATAATTAACGATAGAAAAAAATTTTTCCGGGTGACCTAATTTTATACACTGTGTTTCGTAAAAATTCCGTCTTATATTGTTGACAAAAGTGTCGGTGAATGACAGATAGGAATAAACAGCTGATTTGGCAGTCGTCTGTTATCTCAAAGGAAGCATACATCTAATAAAAAACATTTATGAGTCAGATGTACTTACAGGTATAAAAGTTGGTTCATTGTTGGTTTGAAGCAACGCTGAAGCGGTTGTTCTAAGGGACGTGATGCGTTGCTTTTCTTTTTCAAAATTAGTCGTAGGTGCCGCTCGAGAAAAAGGTTTTTACCAGTGCCATAACATATTTACTGTTACTGCTTTGAAACTGTTGTGTAAGTATCTGCTCTAGGACATGTCCCTTTCTTGACGATAGGAGAGCAGGAATTTGTGATTCTGTTTAGAAAAACTCTGCAGTTAATCTCGGCTATTCTATGTGGTACCCGAATTCTGTAACAGCTCTCAGCCGAGGAACTGCAGCGTTGTTGAAACGATTCTCTAGACTTGCGGGCTTCACTTTGTTCACCATGCGCACATTTCTTAATACTCTGCTGACTTGAGTAAGATCATTTGGCTCTTTGCTCTTTGTGCCTTCTGAGATGAAATTTTCATCTAAGTGAGCGCTCTATTTTTGGCGGATCTGGGGGGCGAAAAATTACGTAACATAGAATGTTGTGAAATTGCCTTCCAGAGCGTGGCAAAATGTGCCAGAGGGTTGGGACGATAATGCTTTGGCCGCTCATCCATCACTTCAGCCAGTTTTACAAATTACTCGGAAATGGCAAATGTCTGAATCTTCTGCGGCTTGTACAAATCAGCAACTAAATATGCGCGATCCCCCCCCCCCCCCCCCACCAAGTAGGTGTGTAACCCGAGCGGTAAAAGCGGTAAAAATGCACGAAATTTTTTAATATCGTTCAGAGGAGTGCCAATACGTCGATGAGTTGGGCACAGGAGGTGTGAAATTGGAGATAGGATGTGACTCTAGGGTTTATTGTTATATCTACCATATTTCGTAGCTCTTGCCTCAATGAAGCCATAGCTGAAATTACCGGACGAATAGACAGACATCCACAAACAAATATACGGGCGTCGCCATGACGCTGTTTGCAAATTGCAAATTTCTTCAAGCACAGATAACAAAAAGCTCTTCTGAGGTAGTTGTATGTATGATGCATCTATACTTGTAAATCATCACTGCATGAATATTCGCAAAAAAGCGATAAACATTGGCCGTTGGGTTTTGGTCGGAGATGTGCGTAAGCGTACACACTCACAAAAAAGCAGATGTGTGGTTATCCAGATACCGGTTCCAGCAACAAGGCCGTAACTATTGTCTAAGCGCTCTAGAAAGAATAACCTCACTCTGCAGCTCTAAAACATTCCTCTCTTTTTCCAACTAACATCGAAAGGTTTACGCTTCTTCTTTGACTGTTTGATTGTTCATTTCGTACACAGCCAGAATGACCGGTTGTGGCTAGCGGAAACGCTGAACGAACAGCCGTCGAAACGATTTACCGTTGTTATGTGAAGCAAATGAAAGTGTTCTGGCAGTCTTATAAATTGTCGTCCACGTGTATGCTATTATTTTATTGTATGCAAACTTCGCAATTACTTTCAAATGCTACTGTACAAAACTGTGTTGTCCTAATGCTTCCTTATGTAATATATCCAATCAGGTTCAACGTGTTTTCTTTACTTAAGCAAGAGCACACGGTACAATAAGCGAAGAACTGTGATTTCACATTGACATTCTATGATAATTTTGCTTTTCTCTCGCGTATTTTAATTGCGCAAATTTTAAGTGTCTGTGTCGGCTGTTCACAAAAGAAATTTGCAAGCAGCGCATCGGGACAAATGCCACCGAATAAATAGCATTCTCGTAAATTTCCAATCAGAATCAATAATATTTGCTAACTATATAAATAGACCGTTGTTCATCTTATCGGTGTTAAAGCAAGAAAACGTGGATGCTTTATGCACGCAGACTGACACAATTTGAAATCAGTCGCTGCTAAACAATTCTTGCTAATTATGACTCCTTTTCATTTAGCAGGTAATGTTGTCACTCCCTCCATACTCTCCTCGTGTGTGCGCGAACCGTCTGCGTTTCCTCCTATGTCTGTCGCTTCAAATGTTCAGCGTTGTGGTGGTTCTGATAGGGCTATCCATATGCAATATATATATATATATATATGCATATATATTTACGAGATTTTTGAGTGCAGGAACGCGATATGTACGCATGCGATTTTCTAGGCAAATCATAAAATTAGTGAACCAGCAAAAATAGGTCTTTTATGGCCAAATGAGACGAGGATAGATGCGGTGTGCAGCTAATGCAGTCTTCATTTGCCGTCAGGTCACGGCTTCCATGTTGTTTTTCTAAATTGCGGAAGGTGTTACCTTATCGCGTTTAAAAGAACAGAGATTCAAGGGTAACAATAAGGACTCAAGCTTCAGTTTGTCCATGTTCTTATGTATCGACTGCACCTCTTTTCTGTAGTTTTTTCATTGTACTTTTAAGAACTAATTTCGTTAAGATGCCCGCGCCTTTGGAGGGAGCACCAAGAAATTTATGTTCCGATATCTCAAGAAAAGAAAAAAACTGCTGTGAATGCGTGGATCTCTTGTCGATAAACGTAAAATTTATGTGCTCCTCCCATAAAATTAGCCTCCATATTTTCATTTTTCGGACGTCGTGCTCGTTTGGTGTCATCTCATGTGACAAAAAAGTTGCTATTTTAGTGTACTTTGGATCAGAAATTGTTGCATAACAAATGAAACGTCAAACGTTAACAGTTCATCGACTTGCAACCGGAATCGCTTGAAAAAAGCGCATTTGCGATCGCCATCGAACTTATGATCTCAGCAAAAGACAATGAGGAGCGCAGCGGTATTGTGTATAACGATATTTGCTCTATCATTCTACGTGAAGGTCAACGGACGACCATATAATATTCGACCAACAATCCTTTTCTCCGACGCATCGGCACTTCTCTTTGATGGTTCACTCTTAAAGCGCCTTTTATGCATATGTCACCTGTATGCGTAATACAGTTGTCGTATCATTAAAACCATAAACCGAGCCTTTCTTATTTTCCATTCTTGGCAATGATAGTAAGCCGTTATTGTCTTCGCAAGTCGAGATGGGGAAAAAACAATTTTGCTTTTAACGCAAGACTTGTTTAGAAACTTATGAAAAGAATGCACCATTTTTTGTTCGCTAAAATTACATACCCATATTCTTTGTTCGGTACATTATGCGTTGAACGGTATTACATCCAGTGGTTTATGTGAGGATTTTGTTTGTTTAGAGCACCGCTAAGCCTCTTTTGACAACCATAGCCAATAGTTAATTGCAAAGAATTTGCGAGTGGAAAAAGCGCTTCCTTTTTCTTTTCACTTTCTCAGTTTAGAGTTTTACTTACTGATGCTTTCTGCTACAAAATAGGTTTTCTAAATGAATCGTTCACAAAGTAACAATCATCATGTTTTTGATTTATAGAGACTTCAAATTTGCTCCAAATCCTTCCATATGTCTCTTTTGTACGTTATGAAGGCGACTGCTTTACTATTTAAATATAGGGAGCACAGTCAAAAGCTTAAGGTATGCTACATAAAGGCTAAACATAGGTGCGAAGAAGCAGCATACGGCGGTGACGAAAGCAAAGCACTCCTTAATTGATTACAGGAGGTTTGCTGTTTGGCTTGTACCTTTGTACTGGCGCGCTGTTTATCATCATACGCAATAACATCGCGAAAATGTCCCTTTTTGTCCCCTCCTAGGTCAAACTTCGATGCCTCCCCACTTCACTCATGTTTAATTTCTCTGCATTTCATGCTTATTGAAAGCGCCTTAGGCTGTCCATTTGCTATGGTCGTTGAATCCATTTTGCATGCCATGTTTATAGAATTGCTCAAATGCTGCTTCTAATTTACCTTGTCACTAATGCATGCTCGGTATTTGATGCATGAATGAGCAGCAAATTTTGCTCATGTCTCGTAGAGCACTTCTCTCATAAATGCCCTCATGTTAAACCGTTTGACCCATCGTTCGTGTGGATATTGAATAAGTCGGATAGTTTTGTAGAGTTGCTTGTTTTCTAACAGAGCTTTGATAGCGTAATTTTGACGGTTTGATAAACTAGTCTGATAAATGTGCTGCATGATTTTTTTTTTCGCATTCCACTGCGGTAAATCTTCTAAGGAATCTTTTTCAGCATTTTTTTCCAATGAGAACTCATTTAACTATGCAGAAGTAAAGTTGCTGACCCGCTCATCGATTTTTATGAATGATTTCAGTAAATCAGAGCCAATTTTGTGCACCCGTTTTCGAGAAAACTAATTTATCTGCTCACAGAAGCCTCTGTGGGTTGTATACCGCGTCTGAAGTTTCCAGGCTCAGGGCTTACAGTGGGTTTCTCGGAGGCATTTTTTAGGTTTTCAAAGGAGAATGTTTCAAATTATCTCAATTCTATAGTAATTTCGGTCGTTCAAACACTTACAGTATTATTAAGTAAGCGTACAAATTTCATCCATTTCGCATTCGATAGCCTTATCATATCGTCACACTATTAAGAACGCCACACTACCAATATCTCTCGCGATAAGTTATAACACACAATATCTCCCGTGATAAGTCATAACAGAAACTCATTGATCTACGTGTTTTAGAAGATTATAATTTTCGCAGTTATTGTTCTCTTTGAGGCGACTTGAACATGGCACGAATGTTGGGCGTACCGATGACGAAAGCGAAAATGGAAGAAGCACTCCGAAATGAAACTGATGATGCAACTCACATAAAGGCAGCCAATGAAGCAGTTGATGACGTCAATAACGAAGAAGGTCATCTTTCTCAAGCAGTTTGCATGAATGAGCCTAAAATGAGCATTATTATAGGGTGTTTATTTAGGGCGCATTATGAACGGATAAAATGAACACTGTGGGTCGAAAAGAATGAACGGCTTTCTGAGATCAGATATCGCCTGAACGATTTCTGCTAAAGATTTGTGACAAGGGATTTAATTGTCAGTCACAAGGCTTTTAAAATCGGTCACTTCGGGTTCTTTTATGAACCATCATCTTTTCAACTTCAATTAGCTGAACGCTAGGCGACTTACATATTGGAGACAACTTAAATTAAGGCGGCGGAGACGGCAAATATTATCTTATTACTTTGACAAGAACAAAAGGTTTCTGGGAGGGTGGGGTGGAGGGGGGGGGTGGAAGAAGGACGGAATTTAGGTACTACAAGTTGTAAGAGTATTATGCAGTAAATTGTTGATCACAACCAAACATTTAGCCTAATGACGCAGGTGTTAACCTTCTGGCGAAAACTTTATCTTAAAAATGGTTGACTGATCACAGAAGCAGACATTTTCACAGTTTTCCACAAGTAAAAACAGCTTTTTTTCAAAATTCACAGCCCTTGTTCATGCACAAATTGTTAAAGATGGCAAAGTGTATCTCTACATAAAAAAGACCAAATAGAGGGTAACAAATATTTTGCCATAAATCAATCTCCATCACATCGGCGATAAAGCGCGAATTTGCTATCATTCGCTGCTCGTGGAAATGCTTGCCTTTTTTAAATAATCGAAACAGTGTCAAATCAATGCTCTATTTCCCTAGGTAGGTTCGTTCGTTAAGCTCTTCCGAACTGTGATAATTACCAGTGTAAATTTTGTTCGATGAGGAAATTTTCTCATGTTTTGCAATGCCTTGCTAAAGAAATACGTGTGCTAGCGATATTTTTACTACAGAAATATTTTTGGCAGTGTGTGCTTATAATGTGGACGGCAAATTTTTTGAGAGAGATTGTTTTATAATCGAGCAGTTGCAGAAAAGCTGAAATGCAACGAAGTACGGAAAGAGAACTAAGTGCTCTTTCACATTTCTCGTATGCTGCTTCACCGCTGAGATCCTTCAAGAGATACTAGCAAAGAGTGTGAGCAAAAATTGCCCTCAAAATATGATTTAATTTCTTGGCCCACCGTTTGTGATGTTGTAAATTATTACATTTGTTGTGAATGAGCAATTTACTTTTTTTCAAAATCTAAATTACTCCGCGCCGTAAAAAAGGCTTTTGTGCATGTGTAATTTCATTGCTTTTATGAAAGCTTTTTGTCAATCACTAAAATATTCTTCAATTCTAAAACGGAAGTTGCTTCTTCGATTGACAGCTTAAGTGAAACACCGCTCAGTATAAAATTAAAGCGCAATTAATCCGATTTAATTAGATTTTCTAGCTTTATGGCGCACCTTAATGAAGATTTCGAAATTGATTTCTTAAGAAACTTAAGAAACTACTGTGAAAATTTATTGAGCGATTAAAGTATGGGAAAGTATGAGAAACAATTGAAATATTCATAGAATAAAGGTGTTAGCGAGGAGCGTTGACTAGCATTGCTCCATATATGCAAATGAGCGTCTTCAATGACAAAGTATTTGGCCGAAATTTTGCCCAATTTCCCATCGGCCCATTACGTTGGTTGGGCCAAACAACTTCAAACAGAAAAAAAGATCGCTCGTTTGCTTTTCGAGCTGTACGCGCATATATATGATATGTGAAAAGCGCATTAGCTATCATTTCTATACGTGAAAAAAAATGAACAGATTTTAATTGAAATGGCCGCAAAATCGGAGTAACTTTGCAAAGGACGACTGGTCGGGCATTTCATCATCCTACAATAAGTGCTCTACGCATTTTTTTTTGAACTTATCATCTTTTCGAACTACCACTGCCGTTATTTTCACAATGGGAAGACTTCTCTTATGATCGAACGCGAGAGGTACAAAAAATGCGTTCGAGAAGTTTATATAAAAGAAAGCTCGAACAACGATGCGCAACAGTGGTGATTTCAACATCAAGCAGTTAATTACTTAAATTGTATCTGGTATGGCGTATGTACGTGCGCCAATTATTTTCTTATTGCTTTACATAGTCGAGTTTCCTATAATGCTACCGAATGTGTCATACGATCGAGGAGGAGCTATGAATCGGTCATCGTTGAAGCAACTTGCAGTTTGTTTTTTAGCTGCACTAGGCGCATTAAACGCGCGCTATTGCATTGATAGCTCCCATTCACATCAGTTCGATTGAAATCGATTCAAAATTAGTGATCATCATAGGGCTTTCACTTCAATACAAGTGCATACAAAAAAAGATGGGGGATTTTGTGCTGTGCTATATGCGTAGAAGCTAGTGAGGGATTTTGTGCTGTGCTATATGCGTAGAAGCTAGTGAGGGATTTTGTGCTGTGCTATATGCGTAGAAGCTAGTGAGGGATTTTGTGCTGTGCTATATGCGTAAAAGCTAGTGAGGGATTTTGTGCTGTGCTATATAAATAGAAGTTATAACTTATCTGTATGTCACATGTTTGATAACAAGGTTGCAAATTGAAGAAAATGTGGACTGTAAAACGCAAAGAGAGCAAGCGATGAAGAAACTACAGATGAATGCGAACAGTGGCAATTATGTTCCAACGTGTACGGGTGACAATGACATGTATGTTCGTTTTTGTTTTATTGTATATTCCAATCCCAATGTCGTTTTTTCATCGTCAGACCTCATCGTTCGGATGTACAAATGTGTTCCATAATGGTTTTTTTTGTTGAACTAATCTTTAAAATCTCAATGATTTTTTGTATTTTTATAAACAATTTTTGAAACCAAATTTTCCACATGTTCAGCCCCCTTGCATTTTTTTCTCAATACGAAAGGAATGACCATGAGCGAAATTGCCTCTGCGTTCACTGAGAAACGTTAGTCAATTCCGAACACACTTTGCTTCGCCTATTTGCCGAGACCGTCTGAAGCGACCAGACCACGTCGACTAACGTTTGTGTCGTCTTCGCTATAAATTGCAATTACATTAAAAGGGCGTACCAGTTTGGTCACAAATAAATACGCCAAATGCGAGCAAAAAAGTATCTCATATCGTTTTCGGATGATCTCTCACATTAGTTTTTTTTTGCCTCCTCTACATTTTTTTTCTACTCCGTTAGAGCACTGCGGCTGCAAACAAAATTTCTTTCGTTGTCGATGTCATCCTTCGCAAAAGCACTTTTCTAACACTAAGATATTTTAGTTTTTTCAAAGCGTTTATTTAAAAAAATGGCGCTATTTTGCATCACTGACAAACTGAACCTATTGTTTGAATTAATGTCGCAAGGCGAAACAGTGTGGACGTGAAAGAGCAATTTTGTTTATGTAAAATCACATGAATTCCAAGCGTTTTATAGTTGCAAACCGTATGCGAACGATTGGTTCAGTCGAACAGCGATTAATTTTAAAAAAAAACAGTTTCACTAGATGGTTGCTCGAATAGGTTCAAAAACGATTCAAACAAAAGAAACTCTTAGAACGGAATTCGGGTAATTCGGATTATTCATACAATTCTTTTTTTGGCATTAGTTATACATGCTTGTGACAGTATACAAAACTAGCGAACCTGGCGAATCTGTATTGTATTTTAACGGCAGGAAAAAAAGCTAGTCGCAAATGTTTTTCACTATGCGAAATAATTTAAGGACTATTTTAAAGGAAGCAACAAAATAGCGATTGTATAAATCAATCCTCTCTGCAGGCTTTACGATCCCATTCAATGCCATCGTCCATCGCAGTTCTGTTGGTGCGTTAACCCTGAGACTGGTACTCCTCTACAGGGAATGTCTAAGTACAACGGCAAACCGAATTGCAGTCGAAATGATGCACGCATCGATGCCAACATGAACAGAGAAATTAAGGGTACGTTTTGCTTAACATACAGTTCCAAGGAAAATCGATAGAAAAATTTGCAAATTTTTCAAATGCTTAACAAATTCTTATGTAATGAACACTACGAGCGAGAGTTTACTGTGTTTCTGTATGTTAGTAACGAGTAGACTTAATTGCTTGGTGGTATTATTCAATGATATCGCCTCATGGAGGCATAAAATTCTGGAAGTGATATTTCGTCTTTTTCTCGAAGCCAATTTTTTTCCTGAAATTTTGCCTTTCAACTAAATCTGAGCATAAGACTTTCATATGTGAGCAGAATCTCATCCACTCAAGTGATCAGAGTGAGCGCAAAGTGAGGCTTCCGAATTTTGGAAAGAAAGTGCACAAATAAAAATCGAGAGTGGTGAAAGTAAGATGCAAAAATCTTAAAAATTGCAACGATTCAATGAGCCTGACTTTAGTCCATGTAGATTTTAATGGCCAGGTTTTGATTTGGGAATGCAAGGAAGCAGGTGCAGTTCTGAACAAAGGTACAACTGAACCCCAACTATATCAGATTTCCGCTGTCTTTGTCTTTCTCTCTCTCCCTCTCTTTCCCCTCCCCCTCCACCTGCCCTTCCTCCCTCCTGCGGCTAAGCGGATTTCCATGAAACAGATCCCTTTCATGCCAACTTCCCACTTGGCAATGTTAGAGAAATAAATTCATGAACAATGATGCATGCATTTGCAACCAGCAATATTAATGGGATGGACTGGATGCACTACATCTTTCAAAAATTTGTTTATTTAGCACGAAATGCTTGTTGTTTTAATTGAAAAATAACCTTTAAATGGTGAAACGAAGTTGTGCAGATATTTATAATTACTTATATATGAAATACTTCTCTATTTTGCAGGTTGTATTGGCAAAAAGAAAGTAAAGTTTTACCAACGACTATTCGCCTCGTTAATTAGCGAATGGATTATAACGATAGGTGAAGAGGCCAATGAAGAAACGATCAGTAATAAGGACAAAGCGGCAAGATGGAAATTCGCACAGCTCGATACGAACAACAATAATGTTAGTCCTTAACATTTGCTGTTGAGCTGTAATTAATGTTGGTCACTGAAACATAAGAGTAAGGATGGGTATTGTATGGAACAGTTGAATCTAACCAGGAAGAAATTTCTTCTTTGTTTCGGCTAGAAATAAATGTTTTTACGGCAATAAAATATTGAAAGTTTATGGATTATTTGCACCAAAGGTTCAAACTAGCAAACACAATGTTTGCAATTACCAGTAATACCAGTGAATTGTAGTTGAAACTGATCGTCATGAGCAAAATTTTTCCCTCTTCTTCGTCTGAATTTCACTTTTTTTTCTCGCCGAGCTTTCTTATTCTTTAAGCCTCCTTTATCACTTGTTTGCTGGTGCTACAAAGGGCATGCATTCAAGCCGTTTGCTTTATGCACTTGACACTTTTGATTCTATCTAGGCGAAGTACGACGACAGAGCATGACGAATGATTTACCTTGTTGTTCTACCAGGGATCATTTCTATATCGTTTGACCTGACTTTGCCAGGTTGTTCCCGACTATTCTGCAATATTGAGAATGCACCTGGGCTCTACTTGAATGCATTGCGTATCTCATGCGAGCGTATGCATGATTTTCGTTCTCGAGCAGATCGTCAATAAAATGCGATGCTGCGCTTTCACGTTGTTGACGAGTAGAACTTTATTTTTGCCCTCACAAAAATAGTCTTAGTGATAGTGCGTTCTTTTGATATCTGCAAATTTCGTGTCAGCATAAAAACATTTGTTAGAGGTATTTGGTGTGTTGCTGATGTCGATGTGTTCGCATTGCTAAATAGATAAATAAGATCTCTTATGAAAATGAGCAAGGAAGAACAGTTTTTCGACGTTTTTAAGGGTAGGAAATTCAATCCATCCTCAATACAGTCTCACTCCCTCAGTCTGGTCTCCTCCCACTCCCCTGTTGGACGTTGAACTTTGCGAAAGCCTTACCCTCACTGTCTCCCTCACTCCCACCATATTAAACGGAACGTTCCAGTCATTTTTTTTTCAAAAGGTTCTCTACAAATCTGACCTCCCTCACTCGCCTGTTTTTAATAGAATGGTCCAATCTGGGGAGCTAAAATGATTGTGGGTTCACAATAGACATCATTACAGATATGTAGATGCTCTACGCCGCACGTAAGCATCGTTCCACTTGTAAGCGCTGCAAACTTCAGCTTTTTTTAAGAGACTGGAACGAAGAGAGTGGAAGTCGTACCGGGAGGAGCTAAAGCAGTTAAACAAACTACGCAAATGTGGTCGAAACTTTATGCGATTTTGCGATCGCGATGGTGATAGACGAATAACACTCGACGAATGGCTCAACTGCACTCTTAATGGTAGCTGTTTTTTTTTAGCAGTTGTGTGGTCAAATACAAATATTGGGGACGAGAAGCAAGAGGATGGAAGGCAATTTAGGCCATCGTTTGAGGGGAGGGGATTATGATGCGCGTGTAGCGAACTGAAAGACGACAAAATGTAACTTATGAAATGTAAATTATAGGACCAGTGAAAGAATTTCTGGTTATAAATGCTTCTTCTTTCCCCTCTCATCTCTCGTTTCTATTTGCACCAGTAGCCAAACGTGGAACGTAAGTGAATGCAAGCCTCATTCCGTATTAAATTGAGAGAATGTTTGTGAAAGGACTATTCATCAGTTTCTGGTCCAGATTAATATTTTCTTTTCAAGAAAAGAACGATGCCTGACGCAAATGAACGTTGGCACATGCGGAAAAAAAGTTCTCAGGGAGGCGCTCATGGGCAAAAGTTTGGGCGAGCAGAAAAAGCTGCCAGAAGGGGTAAAAAACTTCACACGTCTTTATCAAAAGTTGCATCACAACTTTATTCGTCAGAAATTCATTTTTGCGTTACCAGATGCGTGGGCACCTATGAGTGTTACCCTCTTTCCTTTTCTTTCTTGTTCATCCGAGCGTTTGCTTATAATTTATGAGTTCAGGGCAAGAGAGCTTTCTTCACTACAATCACAGCGGAGGAATAAATTTCGCTTTGAATAATTATGGTTCCACAGTCAAAATAGTTAGTGTTAAAGCTAAGTGATTCAGGAATTCTGTTATCACAATGTAAGCTAATCGTAGCGCAATTATGAGACCTCCTGTAGATGCAAGCTACTGATCGCCATAGAAAGGAATGAAAAGTAAATGCCCGTTATCATAGGTTTGCAGTCAAGACAATTAAAAAGTCGAGAATGATTCTCGGTTGAGAGCAAGCTGTGAAGAATTTTGTAGTGACAAAAAGAAACTTCATATCTGTTGAAATCAGTAACGTCATCAATGGCTCAAAAGCTAGTTATTTTTGTTTCATGAAACACCAGTTTTTTTTTCCATCGAACCACCGAGTTTTCAACCCCCTCAGGCAGTCAGCTAACATGCGACTTATATGACCTAACCTTAATGCTCATCCCGACAGCTGTCACAGAATGCCATTCAGACACGAAACATTTTTGGTGTACATACCACGTCGCCGCACAAACCGCGCCAACTAAAGTTTTTTTCGGAAGCGACTCTCTTTCTATGACTGAACTCATTCGGTCGGAATTTCTATAAGTACTGGTGGAAGGCTTTCCCATGTCTGTGTTAGAATTCGACGAATTTTTTATGAGATGCTCCATATTGAACAATTTTTTAATGATTCGGTCTTCTTAGCGGTTAGCTTCTTAATTAAGCCGTTAGCTTCTTAATGACCCGACAAATGTCTTTTAGTTAGTATCGACGCTTCATTAGAATTCTACAATTATTCAAAAGTTTTGTCGGATTTCGATAATTCTAACAATCACTCTTTGAATGGGAGACTCTTTCCAATGTCTTTCAGTTAGTATCGACGCTTCATTAGAATTCTACAATTACTTCAAAAGTTTTGTCGGATTTCGATAATTCTAACAATCACTCTTTGAATGGGAGACTCTTTCAAAGAAAAAGAAACAATGTTGTCTTATATTTTGCTCATTCACAGTCGATACTTCGATGTCAGTCGCAAAGCCGAAGCTCATTCTGCAAAGGAAGAATCCATTTTTGGATATTCTCAAACCAGAAGATTGATGTGTACTAATGAATTGGAATCGATGGTGTTACTTTCGTTGCGAGAAGCTGCACTCGTTTCTTGAATTCGTTCATAAATTCAGCTCCTCACACCGCTTCATTATCGTTTTCAATTTTTCGTTTCTTTTTTTTCGTTTGTTCACATATTTATTTATTATATATGCCGTTTTGTGTTCATATGTTTTCGTCAAACAATATGTTTTTTAATTTATATGATTAATAATATTTCCTTATGAAATCTAAAGAAAATTAAGAAAAATATTGAAGCTATTTTAAGTGTTGTCGAAATTTTTGTCTT
Organism: Toxocara canis; assembly: GCA_000803305.1. NCBI lineage: Eukaryota > Metazoa > Nematoda > Chromadorea > Rhabditida > Toxocaridae > Toxocara > Toxocara canis. The sequence goes on from JPKZ01001646.1 coordinate 335,010, forward strand.
TCATATAAGCTTGAAGTTTTAAGTCTTTTTTGTTTTCTTTTTGCATTAGCAGTTTGTCCCAAAATTCTCTCTTCTGGACCATTGCTTTTCTTCCATGATCACGAAACATTAGCTGGGTCTTGGCTTAAATTTCCGAGTGAGCAAATTTGACGTGCCATTGTCTTGATCGTGAAAAAAAAAAGAAGGAAACGAAACATTCATTGCTCGATGCTAATTTGCTTTCGCGCGTTCAAGTAGGCCCACAAAGCATCCACGTTCGATTGAGTATCGTTGCACGCATCAAGCAAATGCTAGTTTCTTTTACTACAGTTATACATTTTCGGCTTTTTGTACGGTTCGGACCCATGCTTTAGTCACTATTTGGCGAGATAAATCTGTAAACGAGATGTGATGTTTTCTCGGATTTGTTTGTTGTATATGGCTACCATAATAACAGCTTAACTTTGGCTAATGTATAGCTTAAATAGAACATAAAATTTCAGCTGACATTGGGGAGGAAATATTAGTTAAATTTTTAAGGTTTAAATCTTATCGATCAGAATCACTTGGGTGCATTTTACTCTGCAATAATTATAAAAAAGATGGGAGGCCATAACTTACAATTAGAGTTTACCTCTAAGCAGTGAATTAAGGTGGTTTTAATATCACGCTGCGATTCTTCGTCCTTGTGACAGTGCTTTGTGCGAAGCGCAAATCGACTAGCGCATCTGTTCATGAGGCGTCATTCTATTTGGTAACGATGATCATTGATTGTGTTGACTTGATTTCTTTAGCATTTAAACAAGTGTTAATGTTTTTTTGTTTATAAACAATCGGCTGCATTCTGCGGCTTTAAAACGATAATAATAACTGAAGAATAGTTAAGTGGGTCAACGCGTGCCATAAACGCTTTCGCATAGACAGACACTTACTCGTACATAGAGATGCGGATAGCTATCGCTTCACAGGTGTTTGGCTGTGCAATCGAATGGAAATTCTGTTCGTTTGGGTTCATTTCGAAATTTTGATATTCGTTCACTTAATTAATGGTATTTTTGAATTTTTAACATGCATATGAAATTCGACTATCCTTTATATCGTTTTTTTTTTATTCTCCTTCAGATATCCCTGCATGCCAATCTCAGTGCTTTCTTCATTCTTTGTTCTGTTATTTTTTCTCAGTTCAGTAGAACGCTCGGTTGTGTACCAGCTAAGGCTATTCGTGTTGAATGGCAAACAGAATTGTGGTCGTTTACCTTCTCAGTACTGTTTAGCTTTTACAGCTAATATATTTGAATTCAATGACAAGGCACAGTTGAAACAGTACTTTTCGAAATATGATCTAAAATGAACTGAAATGATGAAAATAATGTTTGGAATTTGCGTATTTCATGGGCGTCACGTCACGTCAACGAGTAAAGTCGGCTGTTTTTGGAAATTTCAAAAAGGAGCAGAGAATCTTCGTCTCTTATCACCTTTCGATTAGAAACCATTTTTATTGATGCTTATTAATTTCCAACAGTTCATCAATTTCACGGAGAAGAATTTCGCAATATGCAAAAATATCATGAATTATGTCTGATGGTGCAACATATTTGCTGAATTGCATTATATGTATGCGTTTATGATGAAGGTGCTTTATAAGTGCATTGTGTTTGTTTTTATATCTTCAGCCGTTTTATTTATTTATGTGTAGCGCAAAATAAATGAGTTTAATGTGAGCAACTCCATATGTCCCTTAAAGCTTTTGTGCATCGTTATCATGTTCCGATTGTGGAGAAAAAGTAAGGCTACCAGGAAATATCGATTTCGATTCTCTTCAGTCCAGTTTGGTTATAACCTCATTGATCATCATAAGATCGATAGATGGAAACATAATAATCCGTTACTCTTGAACCTTATGACTCATATGTCTTATATTGAAGTTTTTCCGATTCTCCAATATTTTTCTGAAAGAGTTTATTTAAAGAGTAGTTTACAGTGTTTTGTAAAGAAAAATTCAACATTCTTGCTGTTGTACATTGTTGTAGAAAGTTCATTTAATAGAATGCTGTACACTTATTGAACAGTGTGCTTGTCGTAGATAAGCATAAGTATTAGATAAGCATAAGAATACAAAAGCATAAGTAGAACAAACATCAAGAACAATCGTTATCTTTGCTTGAATAAAATGTGGCTGTGCATAGTGGAGTGCTGTCTCATCCTTTAAGAACGATCCATTTCATAGATTGATCACAATTAATAGATTTTATTCGTTCCATTCTGTTTGTTAGTCTTTTATTAAAGATTCGTTTTGATGCCGCCCTGTTATGCAACGCTTAACCCGACCGATCGAAAATCACTGCAAATTTTTATGTATTTCATAAAATAGGGCATACGATTGAATCGTAGGTCGCAGATCATAATTACCTGGAAATCTGACTTCAGTGGTTTGCAAACCGAAACTACGGAACTGACAGAGGCATATATATATATATATATATATATATATATATATATATATATATATATATATATATATATATATATATATATATATATATATATATATATATATATATATATATATATATATATATATATATATATATATATATATATATATATATATATATATATATATATATATATATATATATATATATATATATATATATATATATATATATATATATATATATATATATATATATATATATATATATATATATATATATATATATATATATATATATATATATATATATATATATATATATATATATATATATATATATATATATATATATATATATATATATATATATATATATATATATATATATATATATATATATATATATATATATATATATATATATATATATATATATATATATATATATATATATATATAATATATATATATATAGACACGCGTTTGCGCATGGCCATGATGTTACCGTAAAGCCGTTATGCACACTGCAAATTGCAGTTTTGATAACTTACATAACAACATTCTAAAATCATAACCACATTGTAAGAGTGAACGAATTCAAGACCGTAATCGAACTCTTCGAAAGCGTTATTTGCGGAGCGCATCGAAATCGCACTATTCAATCATTTCGTGCTTATTATTGCGCTGCCGAATAAAACACTCTGTAAAGGTGCATGATAGCATATATCCGACACGAATACGTTTGACTCACATGATCTGTATTTAAAAGAGATACTTGTTGTTGCGCCTATTGGTGGGAACGCTTGACAGATCGAAACTCTCATACTATTTCATTTGCATGCTGGGTTATAAACGATCGAGCTCGTGCGCTATGCAGAATGGCAAGGACGGAATCCAAAAAAAAAAACTTCGCTCTTTCAAATTCTTTCAAGCATTCACAAAGTAAATGAATTATTGTTGGACCTAGATTGCTAAATCCCAGGTACTTATGACCTGTAATAAGCCGAAAACAGCACGCTCGATGAAATTGCGGGTTTGCTAGTTCCAACGAATATGCGAATATGTGAATTTCTAATTTTTTGGCGTATTTTTGGTTCCAGATATTGCCGCTCATTCATGGGTGGCGATTTTTAACCTGAGGCTCGCCCAAAACCGTCACGGACTGAACTGGTAGGAAGATAAAGTAGGAAGATAAAGCTGAGAGGCAAAGAAGGAGGAAAAGTTTAGTAGATGAGATTTTAGCAGTACAAAGGAAACAGTTTTCGGTCGGAATAGCACTTGTGGTCAACCCGGACAAGGTGGGAGTCAGAAATAGTGTCGAAGAATTGATCTCGCCAACATCACCACTAACAGTCCTGTATAATATTTTGATCTTGTAACTGTTGAGCGTGATAAAACAAAAGTGGGTTGATTGTGAATTTTGCAATTTCCACAAAATTCTCCGCAATTCAGAAGATGGAGTGAATATCTCTAAAAAGATGTGTGCAGTTCATATTGCGATGGGTTTTCTTTGCAAATCTCAGAGTCGAAAAAGATGGGGTAAATTTTTAGTGGAATTAAGCGAAAGAATTCGAACGAAACTAGAACGATTCATGAGAACTGACGCTTGCATTAGAATTACTTGTTGACTGTAACTCGGCATCGAGGTGCCGCATTTCAGTGCAAGCTAACCATGGTAACGGGGAGTTTTCCCGATTACTATTACAACCTATCCGACAGTGAATAGGACTATTAAAAGAGAGCAGAAGATGAGTTTGGTATGCATGAAGCGTTTCGATAATGATACTTTTCGTTGAGGTTTTGTTTCGGCCTTTCTCGTTTAGAATAGACGATAAGTCAGGATGTATGCCCTTTTATTCTCTACGGACTCTACGTCACCGTTCAGACGTTATGGTTCATTATTACAAAATAAAATAGAAATTTTCAAAATTCTTCGCTCAACCTCAATTTGCATTTTTTGGACCAGAATGAGCCCAGTGCAATCATCATGCATAACAGGGAAAAAAACGACCTTAAAAACAACACTTTCAAAATGCTGAGACTCTCTCTGATAGACGTGCGTTGGTGATTTACTGATCTGTCCAAGTATGCATCGTGCACTGTCACTGCGATGTCCCGACAAATGGGCAGCGATAAAAACTTTATTTGTCGTTCTGGTGTTTCGCTTATAAAATCATCATATTCAGTTGTCCAAGTATTAAATTAAATTTCACAAGTTTAAGTGCTTCGATGACGACTTTATAATCGAGGCGTCAAAACGATAAATAAAATTATTATTGTTGTCGGTAGCTCGCTGCATCAGAGCTGGAAGAGACGACGCACATTTGGTTAAATCCGCAAATCACCTATGCGTACAATATCCTTTCGCTTTGCGTCTTCGAGAGCCGTCAGTTATTGCATATACGCATGCATTGACGGTGCTCAGAACGAATCTTTGCCATCTATTCGTCTGCTCAACATAATGCAGAAATATGCGTAAAGTGATGCATCCAAGGATCCGAATAGAAATGATTAATGCGTAATGCAATCAGCTTACATCTCTATTCTTAATTGTTTTCTTGTTTTCATCCGCAATGATTTTTTTCATTGTATACTTTTTTCGTTTCATTATGCTGTCGTCTAACACGTGGTTTCACATGAATACACTCTGCTCACCGTTGTTCATTCTTCTTCTTTTACAAGACTCATTTTGTTTGACGTCAAGTAAAATATTTAATAATTCTTGATAACAGTGGCCAGCTTATTTGCGAGGAATCGTCGGGTCATTCCATCGTGCCGTTCCACAACAGATGGAGGTCTCAGCCTCATCACTGTCGTCGGCCAGTTGTCAGTTGCCATTCTCCTCCTTGTCCAGTCAGAGCCCGTCATCAGAGAATCCATCCATCATACCGGAGGCCACATATCAACCGTCAGATGGCTGTAGCAAGCAAAGGTCGACCAAAAAAAAACATTCTTCAAAGATGATCACTTTCTTCCGGTCTAAATCAAGCAATCAGCATCTAATGTCTACAATACTTTTACGCTTAGAGTAAAAACAAATAGCATAGCACTGCATCTATGCAAAAAAGAAGTTTACTTATCAACTTTCCATAACAGCTGTACAAAACGACGCATCAAACGCTCTCGCTGCAGTTAGTCATTGAAGCGGATCGTTTCAATATTAAAATTCAGTGTTGACTGCCGCTGGATGCGCAATTCAGGTTCATTTTGCTGCGCGTTTAGATGAAAAGCCTTGACGTTTGCTACTTTTGTCGCACGAGGTAATCTCGCAGTTTCGACATCATGCCTTCCGCTTATATCCGGACCAGCTGTGAATGTTATCTTTGGTGTGCTAAGCAGCCCAGTTGCTATTTGAACCTTTAAGCTCTTATTTAATTTGTCATCACAAAACTGTCAATGTGAATGGTATTGTAGCTTCGAAAGTTGCTCAGTATCGGCTTTAACACAGTTTGTTTCATCCGGAAAAAGGATTTATAAATATTTTTGAAAAAGATATTCTTCCTTTAACAAATTTGCGTCCTACATGCGGACAATCAAGAGATGACTTCTAGAAGCGGTTTGTAGAACTGGCAGCATTAAAAGCGGCCGTTTGCTGGGGGAAACTTATATATGCTAATTCATTGTATTAAAAGTCAGATACATTCATGGTCTAAACTGTTTGAATTATACTCCAGTTATAAGAGAAATAGCACGTTAGCGTGTTACAGCTCGGGCCTTCAGTGCGACGTCTCGATGTTACTGCGGCAGTCGTACGCCGAGCACAGCCATCCCTTTGGCTGTTTTAGCCTGTTGTTAACCACCCGCTGGCTGGGCTGTCAGTGGTATAGTGGGAAGCAGCAGGGAATGGAACCCGGGTCTCGCCGCACGCGAAGCGGGGGCTCTAACATTAGCTATTGCCTCCCCATAAGAGAAATAATGTCAGAAAATTCATGGTCTAAACTGTTTAAGTTATACTCCAGTTGTAAGGGAAGTGATGTAAGAGACATTTTGCAAGAGACCAAGATCTCATCATATCTAAAGACCCGGTGATTACTTCCTGACGAAGTAGCTCAAAAAAATCCCCAGCGCACTGCCCTCCACCTCACCTACTACCACAAAACAGAGCTTTTAAAGCAGTAGTCAGCTTGCAAAAAGAATAAATAGATGATCGACGATATTCGAAACGGAGTCCTGTCGTCTTCCTCTTTCACTAATTCCAGTTTCAATGGTGTTAATTTCATTTTCCGGCTGATAAAGTAGGCTTCATCAATGCCTGAACGCCTACTTAATGTGTACCCTGCTCGAGAAAAGAACACTCAATCGCGGCGTTTAGTTTCGAAATTCATTTTAATATATGTCTATGGTTAGCCATTTAGCATCTACTCCATACTCCACCTCTGTGACTCTCTGTGGAGTTCACTAAAATTAGGTCAACAAATGCAAAACTCACGATTACCTGAGCTTCTGGATCCGATGGTCTACTTCTATGACTTTAAATGTTGCCAAGTGAAGACCATTAAAAAGACATGAAGAGAAAGTGAGCACCATTTATTGAAACCGATTAAGAGGATAACGTCGCCTTCGAAATAAGACCAAATTCGACTACAAAGGATCAGATGCATTCGCGATCAATTCGTTTTGATGCTACGATAGTCGCTTTCTTCAGCGTTATTTATTCGATGTGCTTTAAGAGGCGATATTGGTGAGTTGCAACACTTAGTCCATTTAAACGAAGATGTTATGTTAGAAGAAAGTGGCAATTTTGTGATGAACAATTCTTCAAGCATAAAGCAGACATTATGTTTGAGTAGTTCCATCCGACAATTAATAATTCTTCTTCAAACTATTATATTGGAAAAAATCTGCCCTCGGGGTGTCATCGGCGATTTATTTTGATATTAATCTCGCAATATCTTCAGAACTGAGCGGAAATCGGAGAAAATTGAGCGCAGTTTGTGGGAACTGAAGACTGACAAAATCGTGCGTAGTGCATGAATATTAAGAATAGCGATATGGGATTATCATGACTAAAAATTCATCAGCTCAGGTGTTATCATGAAAAAACACGTAACCGATGAGTACAGTCTTGCGTTGATGTCAGTATGCGAGTTTGTTTCTGCATCCTGAAAAATAAAATAGTTTGCCGGGAGCGATGACGTCAAACTACTACGTAATCGCTCAACTGAATAAATATGATTAAGCTTAAAAAAATTCTCCCAAAAACTTTGAATACATGTGTGATTACTTTGGACTGAAAATCAGAGAATAAAAAATCTAGCATGTTTGCTAAGAAAGATGCGAGAAAGAAGATATTTAGTTCATTTAGTTCGAGAACTAAGATATTAATTACTTCGAGAAATAGAATAAGTTCATTTAGTTCATTTTATTCATTTGTTTGCTTTCTTTCCCTCAAGATCTGTCTCTTACGAGCAGTTGTTGAAGAAATTATCGACGTGATCGATAAACGGATTTTATACAGTTTTGCTCATAGCACATCAACTGGTTACACAAAATGCTTGACATATAATATATGAATCTTCATCAATTTCTCTTTTCAACTGACAAAGTTCGGCGCATTGCGTTTGGTGCGCTTTTGGAAGCAGTCAGTGATCAAATCCAGCTGTTGCGCCTCGGTGTTCCAGATCGATTGCTGTTACTGTGGAGAAATTATGTTCACTGCCTCTGCTCTACTTTACTCTTTGATCTTCTGCTACCTGTTTTTTTAATCTCATTTGTCATCGATGAACTAACTGTATGTAATTGGAGGAGTTAACGTAAGCACAAAACAATGCCGGCATGCGTCCACAGAAAGAATCAAATGAGACAAAGACGACAATATTTTGTTAATATGTGGTCTCCCCTCTGGTTCTATCTACGGAAGCTCGCTTTGTGCGCAGTTATTGCCTTTTGCGCAGCTATGTCATGCGTTCCAACTAGAGTTCATCGACGACAAAGGCCATAAAAAAAGCAGTAGGAGGACAAAGGATGACATTAAAGAAGAAGCAGAATGCATTTCATGTGGACGGCTTTCTACTTGATATCTTATGCGGAAAACGTTCGAAAAGCGTGTTGTGGCGAAACAAAAATTGGAAGAGTTCTATAGCAGCGCAATTCTTTTGTGGTGGGATTCTGAATTTTGCAAACTTCAATATCATTAAACGAGCAGTTAATCTTAATGCCGAAAAAGATGCTCAGTTTACGCAGTTGCAAAACGATTTTGTCATTATGTCATGAATGATGGCAAACACAACAAGGACGTCGTGCAGTGTTCCCCATGGATGCAACTTTAATTAGCACCAAACTGCAGCGTCGAAAGCTAATTTAAATAAGCGAAATGATGTCGCCGATGGTTATTATTGCGCAAATGCGTGCTTAAGTGTTCACGAGTATCTACCGTAATTTGCAGAAGCAACACACATGTTTAATAAAATGCGTTGGCATAGAAGAAGTGCACTCGTCTAAATGAGGTTTTCTTTGAATTTCCCTTCGAAAGAGGCTGCCCGCTACAGTTCAATCAAATCCTCTTAATTTCACTCTATGCAGAACTCGTTTCGACCATTCTTCATTGAAAATATCATTCCATAATCTGCTAGATAGATGGTCGTTTGTCAAATTCGATTTTTAATGATTCTTTTGCGTTTTTTTTTGAGATATTGAATCCATGAAGTTGTTGTGATTTACGATGGCTGTATATGACAATAACGTGTTCAGAGCTTTTCGGAATGTTACATAGGTTTGTTTCTTAATGGTTCTTGTTAAATTAGTAGATGCTATTGTTGTTGGCTAACGCTTACCGCAAAATAAATCACTTACGAGAACCTCTTTAACATTATAAGCTGATTTATGGTGATGAGTAAGCCTCTTCTTTTAGCATGCTGTTACTATGTTGCTTTAGAAGATCGATGAAAGAATGAGACATGTACCATATTTTTATGGAAGTGGTAATATGCTTTAGAGGTTACACTAGCATGAGAAAAGCGCTTGCGTTGATGTATTGTGGATCGGCCTATAGAATTTGGTTTGCGTGTTTGATTTGTTATGGTGATAGGTGTTTTATTCATAAAACAACAATGAGCTGCAAATGATATGTTCCTTTGCTCCTCTTCATATTATTTTTGCCTCATTAATCAAATTGAAAGACGATGTTTTCTAATGGAAATTATTTTTTGATTAAGAAAGCTAAACGGGTTTGTCTTTTCGTTTTGCTTTACACCTCTCTTGCAATACTCTATAATGTTGTTGTGTCTGGCCATACTGATTTGCTAAAATTCTTCTTCTGAAGGTAGTGCATCTGCAAAAATTGTTTTGCTGAAAAAGCCCGGAAAAACGCGTTGAAAGTTGTGCTTCAACTTAAACGCTGCTGTCCAAAACTTGTTTTGCTCATCATTTATACGTGGTACTCTTTTGTTAAAAGACTCCATATATCGTATTACCCCGAATGATGTCATTAAAGAGGATCAAGTTTGCTCCTTTCTAAATTCAATTTATTCGAGGTGCGAGGTATGTTGCGGGCGATCGGGTTATTTTCTTAACCTCATCTGGGTGGAGCTTTTCGTATGAACTCCATTAGCATTTCTCAATTATTTTTTAAGACAGCCGTGATGTGTCGAGGGATGAGGGAAGGGAGAAAGAGGTATTTTGTCCTGGTGCCCAAGATGGAGGACGGCAAATTGTTCGTGGAGGCTGTACGTAAGACAAAGACTGTTTAAAGATATCACAGCATCTTTGTGCTCCTGTATTGAAATTACGTTTGCTAAAATATTTGCAGAAGCACAGTCAAAGAAGAGTTTAACAATGTTTGCTCGATAAAAAGATCCGTTAGCCAATTTTAACGTCCACTCAAGTCTTGATGGTTTTTTTTTTTTGTGATTGCTCGCTGCTTCATCAGAATCCCTTCAAACAACTGGTTTGCTATTCATACACTTATTACAGATGCAACGCAAACAGAAAGGTTCTTCAGCAATTATGTGACGCGATCCATTTTTGCAGAGAAATCTATGAGCAATTTTTTGAGAAATTTAACAAAGAAAAAGAACTATTGCCCAAACTGGAATCGAAAATGAGGATCCCGAAGCTATCTATCGCTATCTGTTTGCATTGTTTTTTTATTTGCCTAACCGGAAAAAAATGCCACTTGTGATCTATTTCTTTTCGGTTTTTATAATCGTTTTCCTTTGTCTCACACAATCTTCTACAGAGTATTCGAGCCGAACACTCTCCTCTATTATAAATTATATGTGTGTACTTGCACAAGTGCTGGTTCATTTGCTTGCATTTTCGTCTACGTTGACACTCTCGACATGCAACGACTCTTCAACCATGTTCCGAGGCAGCTGTCGATTTGCAATGCAGTTTTAATCTCATGCACATTCGAAAATAAACATACAAGCATTGTAAACTGCTCATAATTGTCGGTGTCCATTAACAAAATTTTGTGGAGAATATTTCCTCTACTTTTTGTACGCTTTTTTCAGTAAGTTTTTGATTAACGCATTAGCGATGCTCAAACGCTAATGCGCAATTTTTTTTTCTTAATTTTCCCACTCTCTCTAATATAAGCTGTTCGTGTACGACTACAGACATCTGCCGACTAGAAACTCGTAGCCAGAGATCTTTCGAAGAATGAAACTACTTTATTCGTTTAACAGAACTTCCCTTTGCATATGACTCCTCCTGCTTTCAAACAACTTGCTTTCGAGAACTGTTCTAAGAGTGTGCTCGAAGAAACAGTCGAGGAATGTATGAGGCGATTAGATTAGGTGTGCCTCCAACTAGCGTGACACATCTGTAACTGCATTCATATTTCAACCGAAGCGGTCGATAGCTGAAATGTCGGAAAGATCCCTTTTATCAGGCTCCACAAATTTGAAAAAGGCTAAGTGTATCACGCATATGAGCATGGTTGTTTGCTTTCATTTGCGTGAGCCATGCATTTAGTCCGTGAACTCAAGAACTACAGGTGGCAGCTGACAAGTTTCAATGCATATATTCAGAAAGCAACCACAGATGCCTGAAGTTTTGCACATTGAACAATTTTTCAGAATTGGCTGAATCGAAAAAAAAAGCGGAAAAAGGACTCTCTAGCAAGGGTCTTATGGAATCAACCGACTCGATCGAAGAATGACGAATGCGTTATTGCGCATGCTTTCTTGTGTGGTTTCTCAAACTTATGTTTTCAAGCGCATTATGGCCGGGGTGTTTTTTTTGTTTTATCTTCGATAGTTTCATTTGGAGATCACAGGTGATGGATAGTCTAGCATGTATTCTCAGTTCTTCCTTCTACATCGGATCCCCAAAAAATTAACTTACCTCCGCAGAAATTATAGGCGCCTAGTGACGCTCGAAAAATCTGCAAACATTTCCAACTGGCTATGTTGCACGTTTCATCACTGAAATCGCGAAAGAACAGATCTCTGATAAAACAATGTACAAGCTAGGAAATCATCTAAAATGAGACTTTCAACTTTTTTACAACAGCTTATGAGATTGAATGGTCAGTTAGATGAAGTAGCAAAAGTGCATATCATGTCAGTTTCCTTCTGTGCGTTCCTGGGAATTTGAAGGCCAATATTTTACGGAATTTGCTGACAATTCGCCGAACTGGTCGGTTTTACTACCGGAATATCAAAAACAATGCACATGCTTCGCCAAAAAAAAAATCGTTCAATCTCCTTATAAATATTTATTGTCTAATAGCGCATGTCATTATGAAATAATTTTGATAACGCCTCCTTTTTCCAAAGCTCAAAGTGCAGTCTCACGAGAATTTTAGATACTTTTTTGAAAAAGAACGGCTAAGCACACTATATTTACTTCGGCAATTTCGCCCACTAGAAAAAACTTATTTCACTAATAATCAACAATCAATAAAAAACATCTAACGATGCATTCAAATCTTCACTCATTTGTCCGCTCATATAAATCGTTTGCTAAAAATTCGATCCCATAAACTCGTTTTGTGACACATTTGGTTGAGAATAGCTGCAAATTTGTTGATCTTTAAAACGTCTATATCTCTCATAGAGTGATTGCTTCGATTTCAGCGCACAGCAAAGTTTGTAACTCTACGTTTCAGCTGTTTTCAATTACAAATTAGCGCACAAGCGCATTTGCGTGCACGCATAAACACATATGCATGCGTATAAGCGTAATATCATGTCTTCTGCAAATGCAAATTAAGCATGGCACTTAGAAGCAGAACCGTGAAGTGGACGGTAAAAGAAATGAATGGTCGGAAGAAGGGTTTAAAAAATAAAACCTATGCGATTGCGACGATTTGTTGGCATCTCGTAATCTCTGCTACAGCTTGACGAGTTAACCAATCATCTCTGGTCTGGCGCCGCATTCAACGCTTGATTGTCGTTCCCATTTGGTGCTATTCTGCGTAAATACGTATATATGGGACAAAAATCAGTAATTACCAAATGGGCGAAACCCGGAAATCCCAAATGCCTCCAGTTCTAAAAGTAAATGAGCCATTACTCAGTCGTAGGATATACATTTTTAAGGCAGATGCTGCTTGCTGTTTAGGCAGGTTGAACAGCATTTCGGATGCACCGCTTCTAAGAACTTTCGCATCCAGAAATTTATTCTTTTAACCAAAGGAAAAGGGTGCTGCGTGGCTAGCTTTCTCACATGAGTGTGTATGTACTTATGATTGTAGATTTATTTATGCTTGTCCGTATGAACTTGCATGTCGGCATGTGCAAATGAAAACTGAGGATAGGTCATTTCCTTCGCAAGTATCCCTTTTGGTGTGTCAGAATTTCTTTGACTTTATAGTTCTTTTTGCGTACTGCTTCGTTGAGAAGGAGGAGAGGAAGAGGACGCCGGGTCGGGGGAGGGGGGAGGAGGGGGAGATGAGGTGGGAGGAGCGAAGTTTAGCGGATTAACTGCCTGTTTAGCGGACTAAGTTTAGCGGACTAAGAACTGACTTCAATGGATAATAGATTTAAATTGGGGTGACTAATTTGTTTGCTTTCGTATTCAATGCCCTATCAATTTCTTGTCTTGTCTGCTGATATAGGCTCAAATGTGCAAGAAGTTGAGTGATGGCTGAAACCTTCAAATTTGCTGAACTGCCCAGAATCATCCAATCTTCGCATATAACGAAATCTGTACCTTTAAATGCATTATTTTGCCGTTTTAAGACAAGGGTTCAGATTAGACGTCGGTGGCCTTCTGATTGCACGTTTGTTAATTGGCGGAAACTAGGGATTGTCGTCGGTGGCCTTTGTTGTGAATATCAAGATCCGAATTCAGCAGACTACCGAACGCCGAACTGAAGCAGAGCATACTTAGAGACACCTCCGCCGTTTAGAAATGTGAGCGATAACATCTCGGCCATGCAGTTGGAAGTAGACATCTAAGGCTGACTATTTAGAACTGACTTCGATGGATAATAGATTTAAATTGGGGTGACTAAAGAACGAGAACAACGAAAAAGAGATGTTGAAAAAAAACAGAAATCAAAGCGCAAAACCGTTGTTATCTTCGTACTAATTATGCACGAAATTAATTTCATCTTCCCAAGAAAAGATGAAGCTAAAATATCGTGAATCAACACTGTTTACGTAAGACTAAGTTTGTTGCCTTAGAGTAACTTTTAAATAAGCGTTAATCACGCCGTCTTAAAAATTAGTGCATGAAAAGAATTAAAGAAAAAATTGGGGAATGAAATTTACCTGATCTTTTCAACAAAAATGTTCGACTCCAATTTATTCTAAAGAACTTGTATATGTCCACCCGAGTAATCCCTTCGCAGTATTTCTTGCTACACTAAAATTTCGCTTTTTTGTGACTACAGGACGAGTTTTAATATATACAACAGAAATTCAAGTGTACTTTACAAAAGCCAAACTAGTCGATTGTTTTCATATATCTTTTGCAAATTCGATTATTTGCAAGTTTGCAGTTTTCGCAAAGTTGTTAGTCTTTGCAAATATATGAAACGCGTCTTACTGCGTCTGGATTTCTACGTGCTAAGCTAGGCATTATAATAAGGAGTTTAAACGACTCAGCTGAAACATATAAAACCGGTTCTTCGATCACGTGCTGTCTGAGGTTGTTCATTCATGCCACAGGAATGAGTCGCCATGAAGCAAAGAACGGCCCGAAGCTAGACGTTATAAGCTTTACATTAGATGCATGAAACAGCTATTCCGATATGCGTCTAATGATGATAAATTATGTTATAAGGTGATACCGTGACCGGCTACTTTTCAGGAGCATTCAGCAGTGTTGCGATCGACAATTGTAGGTTACTTTGCGAATGTTTCTCAGAAGTTTGGCTTCTGTGCAATAAAATACTGCTCTTCTGTTTTGTCTATTCGTCTTTAGCTTTCAAGTCGAGTGTCAATGAAGCCACAGTAAGAAAACTGGTTGGTAAAATATGCACCAAAAGCTAAATTTAAAACCGACTCATCCACCCCAAGAGAAATTATTAACACTTAGAGATGTTGAAAATTTTCCATACGTACTACAACTGTTTGAGTGAACTTTCCACCGCTCAGTGCGTAGAAAGACGAATCTCTAGCAAAAGATACCTATGAATGGCAATGTGTTGAAACATTGAATCTCATCATCTGCGAGCATATCATGCAACGCACTGATCAGATGGCTGAAAAGCACAAGCGCACATCAAGCCAACCTATAGTGAACAATTACGCTTTTTATGATCTTCAATTGTTCGATTTTCGTATGTTTCGCGAGTTTTATATAGAATATCCTTTCTTGTATACCATATTTCTTACTATGTTTTAGTGTTCGCTTTGCAAACATATTATTTCAGTGGAAAAATTTGTGTGTGTACCTGCGTTTTATGCATAATCCATACGAACAGTCCCATACCCATGGATCGACCTTTATCATATTACGCACTCAAAGAGTGCATAGCAAACCATATTCTAATTATATTGAACATCCCAACGCAAACATATATGAATGTGCGCCACTTTATTACACACGCTCACCACAAATGAAGCACGTTCTCTCTATCTAATCGCCGATCTCCCCGAAATGCCCCTTTAAGAAAAGAAATTTGCTTTAAGAAAAGAAATTTTCATTTTAATGTTTTTCCTTGTCTCATATCAAAAGTTTCACACTTTGCGCAGCAAACAACGGCGATAACTGACGAAATATTAGCTTTCATTATTAAACGTTATACGCACGACATTCAGCGATCGTTGGCCATGTGTCTATCTATGTTCGCTTATTTCACATATTATGTTCGTTGTAAATTTGTGAATACGAAAATTACTGTGTATGACGAAACTTAGGCAAATTTGGCAAACAAAAATGATATGCGCAAATGTCTGGACTTCGAAGGTAGGAATCAGATTAGAGGCTCCAAAATGAAATGGAAAGTCTTAGTAGGTCATCGTTCGATTTCTACCGATGATGGGTTTGCTGTTTAAAACCTGTGAAAGGACTTACATTTAAAGACTTAAGAAACTTTTAAACGGCTTGTTGAAAGCTTCACAAGCATTTAATAACTCCAGAAAGAGTGCGAAATATGAAAGATTTAGTGAATGGAAGGTTATTTTAGAGGAACATTTTGAAAGTCGAAATATATCCGTAATGTTACGAGTAGAACTTCATCTCCAACAAAGATCGAGATTGATAGTCTCAGTTCCAAGTTTATGCATTGATTTAAGTATAGGCTTTTGTGGAACCACTTAGCCGCTAATTATTTATCCCACTGCTGAGGCTGCCCTAATTTCATGAAAATCGGTCACTCGTTCATTAAGTTATGCTTGAAACCGAATTTCCCAGATTCTCATACCATGTCTTTCATCTTATAACTTTCACTTGTAATTTTTTTGGGGAGGGGGGAGGAGAAGTTGGTAATTTCCAGTTTTCAAGGGCCCGATAAGTAGAGTCGAATTGCCGATTCATACTTAGAAATAAGTTTACTAAATTTCTGCATGAAATAAAAGTATATGAATTAATGCGCCTACTCGGATCGAGTTTCTGGGTAGCTGTTGGCAATGGCAGAAAGGCATCGAACCATAATAGATTCCTCGGCTTACTTTTTTTCAAAAAAAACGTCAGGCTCACGTTCCTGAAGGTCATTTGATCCTGCAATTTTGTTCGAATCGGAGTTATCCCAGATCGAGGCCGGGGCCGAGATATCCTGATACCCTGGGTCGGTGCTGGAGCTGAAATCAGGTCATCCCGGAGGCTAAGTCTGGAACAAGGTTGAAGTCAGACGACTACGGAGGTCGAAAGCAAAGTCGTTTTATCTAGCAAATCCGATATGAAGATGAAGCAACACACAAAAAACGGAGCGGAGACTAGCAAATTTCCCGGAGCTTTGCATCAGTGCTGTTTGGCAATATCCAATCCAGTATGAAACTGCAAAACTTCATGCTCTAAAATGGAATGCTTTCGCATTAGAGTTCACGCTTTAGCACTTTTCATCTAAGTTTTTCGTAAAAACTATCTTCACTAACCATTGATGTTTATACATGTTTTCGATTCTCACTCATCTATGCAAACCTTTTGATCGTTTCGTTCTACTCATTGTTTTCTTTTTTAATTTCCTCTCGTCAGCTGAACACTTTCACTTAACCTTTACTTCGGTCTGTTCAAATAAACTTATCTTTAAGCACTTTTTTTCCTATTTGGTCCCTAGCAAGACTGAATTTATAAATTTTTCCGGTTTGCTTTAACTAATTTACTACGGTAGAGCCAGGTTTGACTAACGCTTCCTACACCACACATTTCAGTCTCGCTCAAGTTGAATGAAAACCATGTAGGGTGGTGCGCAACAACATTTTCTGTAATGTATGGGACTCGAACCTCTGACAGCACGTCTTTCGACCGCTGCCCTGACGAGCACGTGCTGTGACCGAACAAAGTCAACAGAATCTCCTGTTTGCGAATAGAAAATCGCCGAATCGAGCCACGGCCGTTTTCATTGGCCGTCACACATATACAATGCTGTAATCTAGCGCGATACAGTATGGAGCATTGTAATCTTTGGTTGCGAACTGTATGCAAAAGTGCACTGTAAGATTACATGCAAACAACAAAAGTATCGTATAGAATTCGTTTAGGGTTTATCTAGCATTTCTGCACGGGACTCGAAAGGAGGTTTGCTGGGAAAATATTTGCGCAGTTTTATAATTTCACTCCATACGAATCGAATGAAGATGTGCAATTGGAATGTCTAAATTTTGCAGCAGTATTCCCTTTTGTATTCTCATTCTGTAGAGACCGTTAAATTTTTTCTGAAGCTCTATACTGAATAATTTGACTGTGATTTCACAATAGTTTCCTCAGTAAGTATAAATACAGTGTAATAGCAAATTATACTGATTGCTTAACAAGTGCAATGTACTTAATTAAACTAGTTGCTCAACAGCTCTTTTTTCCCGAATTTACCTCGTACGCCGCGAAGACATGCAGAGGTGCAGAGAACAAAGATCAGCTCTCTCTGTGCTATTGTGGAGAAATGGAGGCTATGTGTTATCCTGGCGAGAGCGAGGAGAAAGTTCTTCCATCCCCGTAAAGGTGGAAGTCAATTTTTTCTTCCTCGATGCTAGGTCCACAACACTTCTGCAAAAATCAGTGGGCTCTTCATATCCTCGCTAGCAGAGGTTTTTAAGACAAAGTCCAAAAATTCTATATTGTTGACTATTTTGTAATCGGGTCTTCGACTGACTTGCCTCTAATGCCTAGAGAGAGCATTTTTCATAAAATTTTTCTCATACGTAGAATATCATCCTATTTGGACATTCTGTACAAAGCTAAAAACCAACCATCAATTTTGGTTTCCTACAATCACCTGCTCTGCGAAGTTCTTTTTTCTACGTTGTGAACAAAATGACTGCAAAAAAATGCAGATGACGTTTCTGTTAACATCAACCGTTTTCTTTGCCTATACATCCCGAACAACTTTCACGTTACTCTGCTTGATCTCTGCTTCCACAGCTACGAACTTCGAATGGCTCGCCCAACTAGGAGAATAAGAGCGCAAGGTGGTTTTTTTCGGACTTGTACGGACTTGAATTTTTTTTGCCGCCGGTAAAGTAGCGGTGCATGATTTTCCATTTTCAAAAATGAGTTATGTGACTGTATTACGGTGAAGAAATCAGAACTTAGACTTTGCGTTTTAGTGGTTATAAGTCGTATTATGCAAACAATTCGGAGCAAGAGAGTGATGTAAACTGTATGTCAGCTCATTTGCAGAACGGTTTAGTCGACATGGAAACCAGGTTAATAAGCGATAGTTTTCTGGTTGTGTTTGCAGTGCTACAAAATTGGGATTGCGCCTTATGTTATGTCTTAGCTTCCCACTGATAGCCATGTGGTAGATAAGCAAGTAACGTGAGAGCTTCATTGTCTTCGAAAACGCTATTATGACACAACCGTATGAGTAGCCTTTTTTTTTAAATTGCACTACGAGATATTTAGCATAAACTGGCAGACGTCCTCTGATGGCATCTTTTCATCATAATTAGTCGATCTTTTTTAGTTAAGCACTCCTTTATTTCCTCGCTGATCATCCTTTCCCATTTATGCATGGAATAAAGAATTTCCTGAACATTTTCATAAAAAATAGAAAAGTTTTGAAAACGTATAATGATGGAAAATTTCTATAACTCGGCAGAAAATTCTATCAATTTGCACCCTCGACTTATGTCTAAAACGACATAAAATAATCAATTGTTGGCTGCCATTATCGAAAAAAAATGTCGGCATTTAAAGAACGACGCAGATGCTCGGCAACCCTCTTAGCTTTTCGCTATAGTTCGAGTGCAATGTTTTTGAGTTGTTTGACGTTGTTCGATTCGTCTTCAAACATTTTTCATTTGAATGAGAATTTCGAAAAGCGCCTATTGTTTCAGGTGATAGGGATCTTCCACAAATTGCAGCTAAATATCTCATCGATCACATCAATGCATAAGTTCCAGTTCGATGAATGTAATTGTTAATAATTGATGCAATGGAAAGAAAAACTACAATAATGCAGCTTTTTAATTTTGTAGAATGAATGATTGATTTATCAAGTGAATTCCGCATTGCCAAATTACCAATGTTTTTCACTCCCAAATTTTTTTGTCAACAATTTTACTCAACGCAAAATCTGTTCGTTTTTTGACGTCAATTTTTACAGCACTGTTTTCGCAGTACTCGAGCTCTCAACAATTTTAGACCATTCTTTGAACTATTACCGCAATGCTTATATTATGGCTGTCCAGCTTTTATTTACTTTCTTTCCGCGACATTACCGGCGTTCACAATATGCGTGCAGTGCGTCATAATTTGTTTGTTGTGCGATATCACACCACTTCTTCGTTGTTCACTTACTTTTTGCTAAAACTACAAGTGTCATGGCAGCGTCATGCGCCTCTTAGAAAGAGCAATTTGTATCACTGAGAAGAAACTGCGTTTTCCTCGATTCTTTAGACAACACTCGCACAATATACGAAAATATCGCAGGAAAATAAACTAAAATAAAACATATTCCGACAACACTCTGCTGCACCTAGAAGAACTATGAAATAATCGCGCAAATGGTCGATGGATTTGTTCGCCTCACGAGCAATCATCGTGTGTGATTTACGTGTGTATGCCAAGTTGTTTTGCGAGAATTATCTTCGTGATTAATTGCACGTGATAAATGGCAAACGTTTTGGCCTAGTTGAAGTGCATAGGGAAAATTCTAAAATGGATCATTTTTAGCGCTCATAGTAATCAACTATACCCGTAAACTGAGAGCACCACTCATCCGATGAACGGCAATGAAAGTGGATTGCTCAATCAGCAATACTATAATGCAGTGATTTGCTTGCGAACAATTTTCACCAGCTGCTAAGATTGTTTAATCAGCTTATGAGCCTTCAATACTTTTTTTATTTCTTTGCCGACTGCAAACCGTTGCATCGTGCTAATTTATTTGCATAATACAAGTAGTTTTATCTAACTTATGAAGCCATTTTACATCTTTCTGTTTTGTTTTCTCTATTCTTTCTATAAATACCTTATCGATTGGGCGGTATGCAATTGAAAGAACTAGTTCGGAAAAGAAAAAACAGTCCTTATTAGGCGCAAAACCTTAAATATGATTGACTTTTCAAAAGTGTTTATCGACTAGAGTGATGAATTTGTCCTAGAACACATAAAGCGATCTAACTGAGTAAGTGCCTGTTAAAAGGGCATTTTAAACTAACATCGTCCTTATTGTGAATGAGTTTGTTCCACTCCAGTATGCAGTATAGAGCGAGCAAAGTCGTGTAACACCGAGGTGACTGCTTCAAAGTGTATTTATATCAACGCAAAGCATATATGGACAGCGATTAGTGTAAGCAGCCGTTGACGAGATTATTTAGCCATCGATATCGAACTTAAACTGAGAGCAAAATAGTTATGTCGCCTTTATTTGCTTTTATGTTCACATTGTTAAAACAACAAAATTGTGGCAGCAAATCGAAAATAATCGCTGACGTGACGCGAGCCAAGCTAAACATTGCATTTATTCAAACATTCTCATGTTTTTCTTTTCTTTATCAACGTCATCTTTTAGAATTGCTCATATGTTCGCTTTTTCTGTGAACGCAAAAATCAATCTCTAATGAGGAAAGGAAAGCAGCTATTAAGGAGAAGCTCGTACGGAATACGTAAAACGTTAATGATGATTTCTTGAAGATTCAAGTAGTTCTGGATGGACAAGCGATGAGCAACCTTAATTTAAAAGAAATAATAAACGCGACTGAATGCCCCCCTGCTTTATCATCATCGTGGTGCAGTCTTGTTTCATGCTTATTTAGAAAAATGACGCAGGGGCTAGGTAAACTACGCGGAGGTAAAAAATTTGCATAAAATATGCAAATAATCAATGAGTTGCGCCTATCACATGCCATATGCACCCATTTAACGTTCGCTATGCTTGTTGAGGCGTTAAGTAGCGGTGAACGCTTAAACATTTTTTACTACGGATGCTCTTTGGTGTCGCATAAACGATCCGTCAGTTTTTATGGCAACTGGCGACTCAAGATACAAAACTGATGATTGATAAAGTTTTATTTGCTATTTTTTCTTAGCTCCTCCCCCCCCGAAAAAAAAATAGCCAGCAGCTTTAAGGTTAGGGCTCAATCTTCTGAAACAAAAGCATAAAAGCCTTTTAGAAATTCTTGTTGCATTTTTGCTACACAAACACTTCAACAGTGGGATGAACATGAAGTTTTCATCGATCTTCTCAGATGTGTGTTAAAAACTGAAGTTTCACATTCACAACTATATCAGTCAATGAAGCTTATCGTTTTATAACTGCGTACTCGCTGCATTTCTTTGCACACTATAAGCTTACAATTGCAAAGCGCATCATGAGAGCTCCATTCTAAGGAACTTAAATATACTAAACTATCCTTTTTCAATATCGCAGCCAATTGGGTTGCATCTCCTCTTACTAGTTGGGTTGTATGCTTCACCGGTCGGGCCATTGCAAGGGGACTGTTTAGTGAAACAATCGCAAAAGCGACTGGATTAACCAAACTATGAATTCTCATTATTGACAAACAGTTCATGAAACAGGTTTCTCTGATAAGCGAAATTACTAGAAGGCAGTTCATGTCAACCTCTAGCTTGCATTCGCATCCGCCTGCTACTCGATAATCCATAACATAACCTACTTGTTCACTTACCTTGCTGGTTTTGACAGGTCGCCCCTCCAGACCTGATGAGTTAAACTGAAGTGCTGCATAATTATGGTGTAACAAAACATACCAACTTCCCCAGCTCTCACTTCAGTTATTGCCGATTAGAGACTGCTAGACATGCACACACTCACTCGCACACATGCACAGATGTAGCGTCGCCACAATGACATTTGCAAAGCTGCAATAACGCCGACTTCATGTGGAACATTTAAATAGAACGTGCTGGATGCAAATCTAAAGTTATTGACAAGTTATGAAATGAGTTGGTGTTGTGGTTGCAACGACCAAAACCATGGCAGGGATCACGCATTACGATTTGTTCACTAAGTCGATAATTATGCATTATATGAGTGAAGCTCTTCGCAAAATTTTTTTGTAAGAGGTTGTAGTAGATTGCCGACTATTCTGCATAAGAATTTAACGATTAAGATTGGCAGGCTTTTTACCAATTCATATTCTTCTCAAAATTTGCTTTTTGATCGCTCGCAGTCATACTTTTTCCCCTTATTTTCGCTTCATCATCTTTGAAGTCATTGCTTTCTCGTTTTCGTCGCGATCGATTTCCTCCTCAGCAGCTTGGAGGAGTTACTACTTTAATCCAAAAGAGTTTTTATGTCTCTTTAGTTGAGTCATGAAAATCTAGTTTTGTTTTTGTGCTAAAACTTGCACTTCTTATCGATTTTGAGACCTTAGCATTTAGCTCAAAACAGAAAGGGTATGGATGCATCCACTTTAATTCTAAATTCTACTCGATGGCTGTGAATCGCGCTCCAAGATGTAATGTTGCTGAAGATGCTAAGGCTTTTGACTGTCTAAATGACTGTTGAGATAGTTACCTACCTCATGGACCCTACAAATGAATTTCTGTGTTCGTTATATCACTTCAATTAATATCTTTTCTGGAAATTGACTTTCTAATCGCATATTTGATAGGAAGCGCGCATTCAGCATAATCCATTATCTGTTTACGAATGATCCAGACAGAATCCGTAATGTTTTCACTGAAGTTTCATTTTCCACCGGCGATCATGACTCCGTTCGTTTCTTTCTCGACTACGTCTGTCAAGATCCATTTATGTTACCATGTTACGAATATCCAAACGAAAACTAGCAATGTGCCAAGAAGTTGCTCTGCAAATGTGATTAGGACTTAGGAAGTGGGCATTACGAGAATAATGATGCGACGACATATGATCTCTTTCTGTCGACTGTATATTAAGTTATTTCGTGCTGTATTCGTAACAAATATCTGATCCCCAAGATCAACCCATGTCCAGATGTCGTTTCGACCACGCGAAAGAAATTCTGACTGCGCTCGCAATTGTTCACCTAAGCGGTTGGTAACCTTTTGAGAAATGTTGTATTGAGTACCAGAACGCCCACAATAAGAACGCGTCATTTAACAGTAACACGATAACAATGCAAAGAACTATGAAAAGCGTGCGCTATATTTCAATAATGCAAAAACTTTTTGCAGATATAATAACAGATAAAAAAGTAATTTTTCAGTGCTTTAAAAACAGTATGAGCGTCATTTTACTGATGAGTTTGCGAAAGCTGAATTGTTTGCAAAATGTTTCCAAAGTCTTTTCAGAATTGACACTAACTTGTTTCGTCCCTTTGCAATGTAAGCAGTAGTGACTCTTGATGATATAACCACTGATTTTGCCATTGTTGCTAAGGCTATCCGATCTAATAATGATAAAATATCTTCCACTGCTGATCGTATGCCTGTGTTTGTCTTGAAGCGGGTTTCTAATGTTGTTTTTTATTCCCAGTCACTCCATTTTATGTTATCTCTCAAAACTTCCTCGACATTTACCGCTAGGAAACTTACAATAGTCACTCCACTGCTCTGGAAGCCGCCGATTTAAAAAAAAAATTAAATTATAAACCTATCTTATGGTCAATTTGCGACGTCATGGATATGTTTATAATCAATTAATTCGAAACGTTCTATTCAGCCCAAAACGGTTTGGCTGCTATTTGGTTTTGCGGACTAAACATTTTACAACTACTACTACTGTTTTGCCCATCAAAAATTCGTTTATTGCAAAAAAAAAGGATAAGCAAGAATAGCGAAACGAATTTGTTAACAGTTACTTTCATTTCGAAGACCAAAAAAAAATGAGCACAAGTTGCGATTGCTGATTAGAAGAGGAAATGTTCCTAAGTGGGAGAGTTGCCACCGAATTTGATTTGTTTAACCTTTTGAAGTAAGGAGTTCGCTGAAACAGAGTTTATCCAGTCGAGCCATCCGTTATCAGTTTAGCTTTCTATCTTTATGCATTATTTTGTACAACATTATTTTAAACCTACTGATGAGCGATTTGAACTAGTGGAGGGTGTTTCAATAACTTCGGTATTTAAAGAGGAGAAAATGTAGGCATTGGGCCTTTTAAGCGAATCCACAGTAGTTGGTAAGCTGCAGAAAATAATTTAGCGTACAACTATATGCCTGGATTGAATGAATGTTGCAAAAAGGTGCGACAGATGAATTGCTGGTCCGCCATTATATCGGTTGGCCTATTTGTGCGGTCAGACGGTCAGACAACAACGTCACAGTTTAGACCAACGTACAACTCAACGCCGTCCATCAACTACTTCCGCTGTTTCATTTGCTCGCTAAACATTGCGCCCTTTGTGAACGTTCAGCGGCCAACTTCATCTCACCAGTTTTCATTCGCTCCTTAGGGTCATTTTCAAGAAGAGATAATTCTACAAGATAGGTAATCCATGACATCAGCGGAGCCTAAAATGCAAACGAGAATTGCGACATGAATTTCTCGGCGACTCATCTTTTCTCGGATGATATTAATCAGTCCGCCATGGAAAAATGGTTTTAGCTTCAACGATTGTTTAGAGGAATTTGATGATGGAAAGATCTGTTAACGGTAAGTGCTTGACAGCGCCTTTTTGAAGTATTGAAATTTCTGTGCAATATTCTCTAGCTCGCAATTTACGTAGAACTTGAATTGGATCTCCATGAACTCGAAAATAGCTCGAAATGAAAAACGCAAGTTTAATGCCTATGACTATAGCGAACAGGAATTGTAAGACACGCGTCGTACAGTCTCAAAATGTATGTTGAAATGAGCAGCACGAGGCTGTCCTACTTAGACTCATAAGCGAATGATACTTCGGGGTACAGCTTGATGGTTCCTCTACAAGCATGCGCTGTGGGTGTGCACAAGCATCAATAATGGGGTCGTTTTTGATCCCGCCCTAAACCAAATTCACAAGACCACATGATCGGTCGGCTCACCCATATCGCATATACATGTAAAACATGTGTCATATATGTAAGACATGTGCATAATTGCAAAGAACGTCTCATGCCTCTTTCAAATGCACCTTACTTTCCGATTTGCCGTGGCTCGTCAAGTCAGAATAAGACAACAGGTATGAACATTTGACTGATGCCGTAAGCCAGAAGTATATGGTGCTCGAGAATCTGAGTCAGAAGTTCATATCTGATGTTGACGACGCCCCATCACACAATTGCCGCTATCTGCCTCTCCCTTTCAACCAGCAACCACTAAATTGACGTATCCATTTTGCTGTTCTGATTTATTGCGTCGTTTCATAGTTAACTTGTATAATGGGCCAAAGCACATGCAATTGGCTTGTATCTTTTTCATGTGCATTCTAGTTCTGCCTCCTTTCACTCCTTCCTCCTAGCTTATGGCACTTGCCATCTGATTTTAATTTTCTAGGCCTCTCCTATGAATGGCAGTAAAATGGAATTTTTGTTATTCATTTTGCGCAGTTACATTTCCGCCAACTAACGGATACAATTTCAATGAAACGTTGTAATAACCGCACTGATTATCATGAGAATATACTACGAAAGATGGCAAACAGTTAAGGTGAATGAATAAAACAGAGCAGATTGTAGTCAAAATTAGTACAGCACGTGGGGTCTGAAAGCAGAAAATGACTGTGTTTGTTTGTGCAGTTGATGTGCTCTGCAGTCATCATTAGGCAATGCTAATTTGCCAATTTTATTAATTTCTTTGCTTCATATTTAGTCCATCTTCGTGTTACTATCGATCTGACTGCTTTTTCTGAAATCAGTCTGTTTCCTAGAGCCTCGATCTTTTAATAGATATATGGAAACATAATCATTAGAGGAAAACTGTTGTCAATAAAGCCATTAAAGTTCTTCCGAAATGCTTTACATTCAGCAACCTTATGCACCAGAGCTATCAGTTGTGTCAACAGATGTGACTACAAAAATCTTTCTGACATCTTTACGACAAATTACGTAATTCTTTCATTTCTTTTTTTCCCTTAAAAAATCTATTCACCTCCTCCCAAACAATTCCCAACAAATAATTTCTTCTGAATAAGTGAAGCTTGGCTGCATTTTAGCGATCTTTGTCCTTAATTCAAGGATTTTCGTCTAAAGGCATTACGAGGAAGTAAGCACTGCCTAATACGTTTTTTCAAGAAACTTTCCGGGAGGAAAATTGTAAAGAATGCGTACGGAGCGAATCCCTAAATAAGTTCGCCCCGTTTTTTGTCTTGATGAAATGTTTCACCTGTGAAATTTAACGCGCAGCATCAAGCTAGATGAAAATCATTCTAAGAACTTCCTCGTCAGATTCAATAAGCTAATGCCACCATTGGGAATATTCACCGCAAAAATCTCGTGCCACAACTTCAACAATCTATTGTTGCTAGACTCAAAGTGAGCAGATGGTGAAACAAATACAGATATGCATATATCTGATGTCCTCAGGTTACGACCTGAAATGGTCACAGCTATCAATCTTTTGCAATTCCAATCTAGTACAAAAAAATACACCAGATTGCAAGAAAACACTGCACTAATTTGCCGATTTTCGGGTAAGTTCTGCAAAATTTCGGTTTAAAGTTTGCCTGCATTTTCGATGCGTCACGCGATATCTGTGTATTTCTGCGAACTTGAATGCAGTTTTCATTAGTGTTAATAAGGTCGTCGCACAATCAAACATCAACCAACTAAACTTGCATATTAATTAGCCTTCGCTCCATCATTTCTTCGAATATTATTTGCTGCGACCGAATTTGCACATTTGTTTTGTTCGCCTTTTTTTTAAAGTTAGCTGCATAGAATAGCTGCGCTCATCTGTTTATACGAATATAATTCACTCGATCGGTTGCTTAGAGCGGTAGTGCATGGTAATTATATGCGCCTCTTTCTAGTGTGTTATTGTCGTCGACTACGATCAGTCGAATCTCCGTCTATAAATTCGCAGTGATATTGTTCCAGTGAAGGCGTATCTAATGACGACACGGTTGCAGAAATGTGCTTCATGATTTGGATGGGTACTGCGATACGTTGTTGCGATCACGCCTGAATATTTCACAACAATTTCCGATTTTTTTTTTCGCTAAAGCAAAATAAACAAAAAGTATCGGCTGCGAATTGCGCAAATGAGTTGGTGCGTTTTCAAAGATGATTTTAAGCTGGGCAATTTATGAATAACAAATATGAGGGATTTGTTTACTATATTAAATTTGAAAACTTCTTAGCTCTAGTGAACGGCAGTTCAGTGGAAGCTTAAGTAATCAATTAGTTAGATCAAAATATTTTTAGTTACAAAAAAATTTCAACTCGTTGAAGATGAAACGAACTTTATGTGGCAGCTAGCTTCCTGCGACTGTTTAATGAGTAAGCATTGTCGCTTCGAACGCTCTCAGTTTTTTTTATTCTTTTTTTAATTAATGGAAGCCTCTTGATTCACGCTGTTTAGCTAGCATATCCGCTAGTGGTACTGTGCTTAATTAATTCCGATTCTTCTGCCTTTTCCCTTCAATATAGGACGATATTTCCGTTGATTTAATGCGCTTATTAGGCATGTGTGTTCTGTATGCCAGTCAAGTGGTGTCAGTTCTACTTCATCGGTGAAACATAACAAGAATATCGTACGGCACTGCAAAAGTTCAGTGGAAGCGATCCATAAACGAGTCAATTACTACGCTTGAAGTTAGGCGAGAAAGAGTGACCGATCCAGAGCAAAGAATACCTTCATATACGATGTTCTGAGAGCGGCGTTTAGACTCACTGCCCCATATATGAACTTTTAGGTGAGGACCGAAAAACTTTGGGCCATCACTGAGAGCAGTTGCAAACTTGTATGTTTCTCACATGATCATCACTGCTTTGCAGCATGCAACAGAAGTAACTGCTCGATGATCGGTCGAGCAGAAATGTTTGTGCTTTACTAAGGGTCCTTCACTTGACTTTCCCAAATTCAGTGAACCAGTTGGACAGTAATGGTCAAAATTGAGGAAATCGTCTACTTTGCCCTTTTCTCAACGAGCTGGTATACACTGGTAATGTACTGTTTAAACCACAGACGAAACGCGCAAGCGTTTCGAAGTATGATCTACACAACTGACAATTTCGTCGGAGCTTTTTTTAGAGTCTAAAATTTGATGTATTTAAATGCTGACTTTTAATGCTGAATCTCTATAAAATGATGCCATCAATTGTTTTCAGAAATCAACACCATACTTCGTGTTCAGCAAAAGATCCCAGATTTTTTCGTTTGAGGCATCAAATATGATGTTTTGGCTGTGTTTAGCCTCATCTCCAAAACACCCCTTTTTCCAAAAGTCGGTAAAGTTATTTGAGCAAACATCATTAACGATGAAAACCGATATTATATGCGGTCTGAAAACGAAAGCTGTTATATTAATATTTTTCAAGACCAACTGTGCTTTGAAAGCAAGGTTATGAAAGTCGGATTCGTGTAGATTCCAGTTTTTTTTGCGCCACCCACAATATACGCATGGATATTAGATATTTTTTCATAAGAGTTTGTTAAGCTGTAATACACTGATATCAAAAGGACTAGCGATATTTGAGAGAGAGAGAGAGAATCTTTATTTACAATAAAGAAAGCATGTAACAACGCCTCCAGAAAAAAAAAGTATACACGAAAGCTATAATATATTCATAAGTATCAGAAATCAACACCATACTTCGTGTTCAGCAAAAGATCCCAGATTTTTTCGTTTGAGGCATCAAATAGGATGTTTTGGCTGTGTTTAGCCTCATCGCCAAAACACCCCTTTTTCCAAAAGTCGGTAAAGTTATTTGAGCAAACATCATTAACGATGAAAACCGATATTATATGCGGTCTGAAAACGAAAGCTGTTATATTAATATTTTTCAAGACCAACTGTGCTTTGAAAGCAATGTTATGAAAGTCGGATTCGTGTAGATTCCAGTTTTTTTTGCGCCACCCACAATATACGCATGGATATTAACTGATATCAAAAGGACTAGCGATATTTGTATTCAGCTTATTTCTTATCACCATGCAAATTGCCTCAATCGAATTGCGTTTCGAAGGTGCCTTTAGCAAATGACGCAATTGGTTGGTGTTTGGTCGTCTCAACTTTGTCGACATTTTACTTCAATGTACACAAGCATACGACATGATCACTCAGCTAAAACGAATCCTAATGGTACCGCCCCTTGGTTTACCTCCGAGTTCAGTTTTCTTTCAAAGTGTTGCTTAAATTTTGTTACTCAAATATTGCTGCCTTCTAAAATCAGACGTCACTTTTTTGTGTGTTCAACGCTCACACTGAAACAGAGAGCCAGAAATTGAGCCATCTTAAAATTATGAAGGAGAAACAGATGATAAAGTTTGCTGGGATAATTTCATAGCAACAACCATTAAGGTTTATTACTCACTAGTACTTTTACTTTGGATGTGATTGCTAAAATTTTCGTTGCTTCTAGGTCTGTTGAGAGGGAGAAGCTAGAAAGATAAGCGTTCTCGTGTATCTTTTTGAAACGAGAATATCGGATAACATTTGTTTGCACTAGCAAATTGTACTCAAATGAAATATTCAAGAGTAAATTTTTAGCTTCTGCTCTCCAGTTGTCTCGCTTTTATTAGTCTCTCAAGTATAAACTCAAATGCAGATACGGAGAGCATTTATTCCGTTAGAAAACTTATGACTATTTAATTTGGATAATTTAATTACCTGAGCAATTTCGTCTCAAAAATGTTGAATTATTCCTATTTAATTTGGTAATCAAGCTGCTTTGTGATGCAGACTATTAAGTGCACTGAAAAACGTTTTGTGCTGTCTCGACTGTCTAGGGTACTAATTCACAAATGTCTGTAGGTGAAATTCATTCGTGGAGGTGACGTTATTGATTTTCTGTTACTTTCGGTTGGCGCTTTTCTTGCTTTGAAAGTTCCTAGTATCCCATAGTATTTTTTAAGCATGTATTGCGGGTGGAGAGGCGGGCGGGGTGTCGGGTGGGAAGGGGGAAGGAGGAGGAGGTGCCCAAATCGAGTAAGATGCAATATTTTTGGCTATATTCAGAAGAGAGGAAGTGATTATTTAAGGTTAACGGATACCGAATAAAGACCTTAATTAGTAAGCCTGTAGCGGTGAACCAAAACCTTTAGTTGAACATTTGTACATGAGCGTATTTGCACTCATATTTTTTTCTGAAAATAATCTATAAGTGAACGTCTACTGCTGAAGCGTTGAAATCTTCCCTTGGCATTTCCTGTTTCTTCTGCTCCTCTTGATAAAAGTAGTAAACGGACAATAACGTTTCTGTGTGAACAGTCTAACAAATCATTTCAAGAACAGACCAGATATTGAGGACATAAGAAAGAAACAACTACAACTGAACTAAAACTCCTATAGGAATGAACAGTTTAAATGATGAGCAGCGGAACCATAAATCTCGAACTAATCACTCACATATTTAGCCAGTCCAAAAAACGGGCTGCGATACAACGCCTATACAACAGATTATTATGTGAGAAACGTCATCAATTTCTACTGAGAAAATAACGAAAAAAATGTTTGCAAGTTACATGAGCACTGATGATTGCAATCGAAGCAGTTTTTTTTGGGCGCAAGCATCTGTTCCTCCTCTTACCACATAAGAACACCAAAAAAAATGTGGATAAAAGTGAAATAGAATCCTAGCAATTAATCGAGAAACACATCGCATGGTTCATGCATAGAAAAAGTTTCTTTTCATTGGCAATGTTATCCTTATTGTTGGCCACATTTTCCTTAATGCGAAGTGACGTGGCAGAGATAATTCCAACGAGTACGACCGGGTATTGAGGCCGTGTTTTCGGGCTTTCAGACCGGATTTTGTATAGAGACGTTCAAGCGCTAGCTGTGTTCTCTTGAACTTCCACATAACCCTCACCGGTGCACCAACTTGTGTACGACATCAGGCTGCTTTCAAAGCGTTTACGCGCGCCACTTGCAACGTATGAGCTATGCAGTTAAGTCGTTTCAAAAATCTCATATCAGACCCTATTATTGCGGCCGTCGCTTCGAATCGTCAGTTTCACACTCGTCCAATTCAATTGTTTAATCATTTGAGGTGGTTGATTTACCGCAGTCTTAATCACTTGAGCTGATTACTGCTGTTATCTTTTCGCAGTCAATGTTTTGTTTACGGCGTGCAGCACCTCATATTCGTTTTAAAAAGCGCACACCATGTTTGTGCCCGAGTCAGTTATAATTCCACCTATCGTCGACTCGTCCGTGCGTGGGCTATTTAAGATTGATTTCCAGATAGGCTCATTTAACTGTCAGAGCATCATAATGTACGTTTAATTTCATCAGAGCGAGAAACGCATTTTTGAGGGCCTTGAGAGATCCATCGCCAGCTTAATGGATCGTTGAGGCAACAAAAGAACCGTCGATGCACCTTCCGCTGCTAATATCAACAGTGGCGGACCTCAACAGTGGCGGACTTTCGAAAATATGCCTTCAAATACGCGACACTCTGCTCATTGATCTCGTCTAATGACACCTCTAAACGACAGTAAAGCACTCCTTAAGAACTTGGAAGAACGAATTACGGATTCAACACAGCGGAATGCTCGCGAAACTCGCTGCTTAGGACAAAGATCCTAAACACATTCGGTAGTGCTAGCAGCTTTTGGAGAACCTGTATGCCGCGTTTCTTTTGTGCACTCTCCAGAGCTCCCTTACTCAACTTTCCGCATCACTCTTCAAGGACTGTTAGTGGCAAACTTCTCTTTACTGTGCGCCTCCGGCGGCTCAATGCTTTCATCAGCTCTGCATACCCGGCTTAATGTCGCACTTTCGGATGTTTTTAAGCATCTGTCGATTTCAGGCCAATTGGTTTACGACCGTTTAAGACACCTGCTACCTGCCTGAATCCGTGAAACTGCCATACCTGCTGCGATAGGATGCGATTTCTGCACACCTCGTCAAATTTAGTCGTTTTCGTTTGTTCGTCATACATCTTCAATTGTAAAAGGCCTGATTTCCGAGAAGTTTCGCTTTAGAAGGCATCCTCAAATAAGAATTCGTTTGTTTCCACTGAAGAGGGTGGACTACAGGGCAATCTCGCACAAGAAAGAATGGAATAAAAATTTAAAAGAGGAAAAAGAAAGTGATTGGTTTAAACGTAAGCGAAACAACTATAGAACAAGTCTACAAACGCGAAACAACCGCTCCACTTCATTATGAAATGGAAAATTCAACGTTGCGTCTTCAAACAAATACTTTGCGTCCATTTCAACAGCCAATTGTACAGACTCGTTGGGACGCAATGCTGAGATTTTGAATTGAAAAAGTACAGTAACACTAAATCTGAAATGCGAAGAATTTGATTTCAAGCACAAATAAAGCGGAAAATGGCACGACACATTTTTTTTTCTTTTTCCAAAAACGATACGATCCTATCGTTGTGCCGCCCTTCGGAAATCGGGCTGTGCTGTACCTGTAGTATACTCGTGGATTTGACTTTTGATACGACAACATGCTGTATACGGTAAAGTACAAGTGCAGTACGATGTAGTACGAAGATATCATCGGTCTATAGCGAATGGAAATGCATCAATCAAACTAAATTATCTAATACAAAAAGTGTTGGCGTTGTTTTTGCTTTTTTTTCAGATGTTTTTTCCTTCTAATTTTTAATTCATTTAACAACTTTTTAT
This sequence comes from Toxocara canis, assembly GCA_000803305.1. Classification (NCBI taxonomy): domain Eukaryota; kingdom Metazoa; phylum Nematoda; class Chromadorea; order Rhabditida; family Toxocaridae; genus Toxocara; species Toxocara canis. The sequence goes on from JPKZ01001646.1 coordinate 368,036, forward strand.
ATTGACTATTTATATACACAGATATCTGTAGATTATAATCGTTTCTTTGGATATACTCGTTCAGTCTTGCGCATTCTTTGGATACCAACACTTCCTGATCGATCGCTAAAGAATGCCAGAACAATCTCACTTCCCCTTATGCGCGACCGATAGATAGCTGCTTGCTGAAGAGCGCTCCTATCATCGCCATCGACCAATGCTTAGCGGATATGGCCATAATATTTTTGAATCGTGTTGTCGTTTATACAAATTCTGCTTGTTTCTGACTATTTTTAGATCCTACCAATCGCTGACGTGTAAATGAGCTGGCATTAGTAATCCTCTGCAATTTTTTTTCTCAATTAGATTTGAAGTTTTATTGAAAACGATTCCAAAATCATGTAGCACTTTAGGTTGCGTTGATTACTTGCAAGAAAACACGTAGTTACTTGCTGTTACGAATAAATAAGTTAAACCATATTTGTCAATAAATGTCATTTTCACTGAGTTCATATTAATTGTTGATTTTCTATATGCCACCAAAATAGAATCATAATATCAGTTTATCGAAAAAAACCATATCATCATCAATTACGCTGTGCTATCATCGGGCAATTTAAAAATGCTCTTTTCAACCTTTGCACGAATTGTCGGCCTCCTTCTCTCACGCACTCTTCGCCTCCATGCATCACTTCTTGAGTGCCCTTCGAGCTTTGAGTAGTTCTCCATCAACTTCACTTCAGTCGATTCATGCTCTAGACTCCGTTTGATTCTTTCCGGTAATGAACCTTTCCTTTCGGTTAACATCAAAAGATCTCAACGAAAAAGCAAGTTCGTTTTTGCATGCTTTTGGAGATTTGAAACTCGCGCAGCACGTGATGGCGGCAAGGTATCTGGTCTTTTGACTTTGCGTGTTTGTCTGTCTGTATGTCTCTGTAGCTGCTTTACCCAATTTATGGACTCGAAGGGTTGGTTAAAGCCATTTAAAGAATATAAAAATCCCCATGCATTTTCAAAAAACGTAGTCGCATATGCAGTCACTTTACGGGTCCTGAGGAGTTGCAACGTTTAAAGGTTAGAGACCCAAAAAGGTGGTAAGATATTGATTGCAGTGGACTTTTAAGTCGAAAGCCATCTATTTTAGGTGAGTCTCACACCACAATTCATACTGTGTCTGACCTCTGACAGTGGAAATCATAAAAGAGCAGCCGAGAGCCGAACCCTGGCCTTCCACGTACCGGGCGACCGCCCCATCCGCTGGACTCCTGCCCCCATTCCACACCGCCAGCGGTCAGACCTATGGTGGTAAGATGTGCATTTTTATCGGACGGATTTCATATTTGGCCGATCGGATGCAAGAGAGTGAATGTGGATTAGAATATCTGCATGAACGGGTCGACTGAAATTTGAATTTCATCAGTTAGGAGCAGTTTGTGAAGATTGTGGTTTGGTCGGTGAATGACCAAAGTGCAATTCATGTCAATTCCCATGGTGTGCATTCCAAATTTCCCTGCAAAATAAACTCTAGTTTTTTTTTTCACGCAGTCATCACATGTTCCATATGCCGCGCAAATAAATAATGAAGATGAAGCGATCAATTTAGGAAAGACTTGTCTTGAGAGACGCTTTGGAAACCGTGAAATATTGAATTGAATTACTCCAATGATCTTTTCCATCAACCAATCGTCTCTCCACTTTTTTTGTTCTTTGACAAGTCAGTTACGTGTTCATCAGTCAGACATTAAATTCAGAATCTGTATAATCTGTATGACCCTGAATTCCAGCACTGATCGGTAGTTCCGCAATCAACAATTGGCCTGTATGCTGTAATCTTTGAAACACTTGGATTAATAAACAGGAAATTCAGTTGCTATTTATTAATTCAGTCGCTTGCTAAATATTTTATCGTTTCTTCGATTTCAGACCATCTGATGATGGAAACAATAAATCACCAAGGAGACGAGAGAGCAGGATTCCTAGGCCATTGTTTGAATATTTTTTTTGGATTTTAATGATAGGAGCATGAGGTAAAACTTCTTTTTAATTTGATGGGTCGAACACGAACCGGTTGATCACATCGAAAAAGCCAGGTAAGTATCCATATACACATCAAACTTTTGTCAACGAATCTTTCGTTATCTCATCATTTCGTTCGTTGTTTCATCGGCTTAGTATTCCTAATAACGTCCTTATTTTCCTCCCATCCTTTTCACCCTCATTAAGCCCCACTCGCCACCCACTCCCCTACGATGCGCTGGAGTAGGCGGATTTTTCGCCGCGTTCTTAAGCCGAGTTTGTTCGAGAGATTTTATTCGAAATAATGTCGTCTATTGTTCTTATCCATAACGATTAAGTAAAGTTAAAAGTCGGTGGGGTTTGTTCGGTTTTTGGCGAGATCCTTACGTCATTATACTCTACAATTAAAACTTTTGTTTTCAGAACTATAAACACTAATTCGATTAAGTGAGTGTTAGGCGGCAAGAAAAATGAACACGACGTCGGTTGGTCTCTTCTCGGAGCATTTCCAAGCATGCGTTATTCGATGGATTTACACAAAAATCTTCTTGGCACAATTCCTGTTCGGCTTTTCTGGCAATATTCTCAACTTGCTCATACTACTCAGCAAGAAAATGCGCTCAAGAACAAATCTGGTCTGCCTTTTTCGATTCCTTGTATTGCGCGATATGTTGCAAACATTTTTAATAAAATATTGAAATTTGAAAAAGAAAGTGGGCACGAAATTCATTAGGTTTTTGGCGATTTTTGTGCGGAAGCACATGAGTATGTCAACAGGCAATGAAAAATTCGAGAAACTTTTTAGTAAAATTGTTTCAACTTTTACAGTCCCGAAAAAACTGCGAATTTCACGTTTTATGACCTCTAATCACAAATAAAATCATTTTCAAACGTCCCACACTTCCCCGATTTTGCTAACAGATCGAAGAAAGTGTTTGGTACGAACGGCACAGAATTTTTTTAATTATTTTTTCATATGACAATCTTTGTTTTAAATATTTGAATAATTTTTTCAATTAAACAAACAGTTAGTGTGTGGTCTTTCTTAAATGTGTTTCTGACCACAAATGGCTAACATATATTTTCTGTTCCTATGCGTATATTGGCACAAATTTCGAAAGAAGTTTTGCTGTAATTTTGCAGTTGTTTGCGGCAATGGCGTTTTCGGATTTGGCGTTTCTCGCAATCCAGTTCCAGACCTATCTCTATACTTCGGGCTTGCTGTCGAACTCATTGAACGTATTGTTCAGGGAGCACAATACTCGCCTCGTCGCAATCGCCAATTGGTTCAGCGCCCTCTCCATATGGTCTTATTTCCTCTCACTTGTCTATTTCACTGAGCATGTCCTTTTCAGATGACTACACTCATCTGAGACTTGGTAGCTTGATTACTATACTTCATGATTTATAAAACTACCGCTCAGGAGCTAGACCATATTTCATGCATATACTAATATTATAGCCCCTCCTTTCATAAGCGTCCCATGATCATTAGCAAAATACGCAAGCCGTATGTTTTTTAATACACACGGTGCGCATAGTATTTTCATTTTTTTACTACTGGTTACAAAATTTCGATTTTCTTCTGCCCACAATTTCGTAATGAACAACTATGAGCGCTAACTCAGTAGATATCATCCTTCTTGAATGTTGCATGAGACAGTACAATTTCTAATGCAGGTTGATGCTAGCAGTCACAATTGAACGCTTGGCAGTCATCAGACGTCCATTTCAAGCGTCGCAAAAAGCCGTCACACCAAAGTTCCTCGTATGCCTAACAATGATCGTCGCATTCTCGTTTACGGTGACGTTTGTACACCACATCGCCTTTAAAAAGGTTTATGTGCATGGAATAATGCATATTGAGGTTAGTTTGTTTTGAATCGTGTTCACGTCTCTTCTTACTGTTCTCTTCGATTAGCTTTCCTCACCTTTCCATTCTCTATTTTCAGTGTGCGACAATTATTTGTGCGTTTTGTTCATCTCAAAAAATGGTTGCCTGAGACATGAAACAGTGGCATTAAACATCACCTTAACACTTCTTTGCAAACTTAACAATTTATGATTTCGAACGAATCTAACACACACGCCTTGTCGTATAACGTTAATGGGAGCGATATGCGTATTTTTACTATTTGCAAAATTTCACATACCCCACTTAGTTTTTTGAAACTGCTATGCTCCGTAGAGTTCGTTTAGTTGAAAATGACTGAGGAAAATTTGTTTTGGCCTGAACACTCTTTTTTCTTTGGCGAAATTTTTTTTTTGATGAAGCTAACATAGAAACCTTTTCAATTTCATACAAAGTTTCTCTAGGAGATACTTTACATGAAGCAACTTCCGCACGTTGCAAAATTGAGTTTCACTTTCTGTTCATCGATAAAAGTAAATTCTGCACAAATATTTTGAAAAATTTCTAAGATGATAATCATTCCTACCAGGTCACGCCAGATCAGCGGTTATTTTCTCTCCAATTGGCCCTCACTAGGCTAATTTTTTTATCGGAAGCAAGCGTACAATACGATTTACGGGCGTTTCCAGATGATAAAGCATCCGCTAATCTCGATTTGGACGTTGGTGCAAGCGTTGTCGGTGGTTATTGTACCATGCATTCTGATGGCAGTTCTGAATATTCTTCTCATTCTTTCACTGAAGAAACACACCTTTCCAATGGATATGCTGATCGGACAACAACACAAAGATTTGCAGCCAATCGTAATTGCCAAATCGAAAACTGAGAAAAAGGTTAATTTTCATTTACATTCGTATCTTTGTTTAAAATTCGTACAGTAGTTTCGACTGAAGTGCATGATTTCAGGCATATTATATGATCCATACCTCTAAAATCTCTCGCAATGTTTTCAAACATTCTTGGTTTCTTCGTAACGATGCATATTTTGTTTCTAAATCCGCTAAGAAGTAGAAGATAGCCGGAAAAGCCTGTAAAATCGTATCAACGGAATATTTTTTAAATTAGCAACACACCTAAAATGTTAGTTTCTGCCGTTTTACTGAGGATCTCTCCCTATCATTTTCCATACAAGAAAAATAAGAACTTAGTGCATTTCAACAAAGTTCAGACCGTTTCAGAAGCAGAAATTCCAAAGAAAACATTATTGCGGAAAAAATCTGAGCAATTTGGGGCAATAATTAGCGAATAACGACATTATTAATAGGGAAGTGTGGGCAATTTATGAAAATAAAGGTCCGTTGAGAAATGTGGACAACAACGTTTATGTGAAAAGTTTAGGAACTTGTTGAATACCACCATAAAAGATAACTGTGATTACCAAACGAAACAGCACCACACTCAATTGTAACCAATAAGTTACTTCTCTAGTAGCTTTTCACGTTAGTGTTCTCGCTCCATTTGGTTTTTTTCGACGAAATAAATGAGATAAAAAGTAATAACGCAGTCGTCCGAATGTGTATTAATGGAATTTTCATTATTTGTTTTGCTCACATAAAGAACACAAGCACATGTTAGTCTATTTGAATACAGTCTTTTACGCTATCACATAATAGCTGTCATGGACGTCTTTTGACGTCTCCTTACGTCTAGACGTCCTGACGTCTAGACGTAAGGACGTCTTTTCAGCTGTCATGCAGAACCATTAAGGTGCTACAAAAATCTGTTTTTCGTCAGATGATCTTCAGCTACAATGTACGAGTGAGTACTTAGAGACTGTAGTTTAAGAACTTGCTGCACTCGAGTGCACTCAGCATATTGAAGACAAAAACTACTTTATAAAATAGGCAGTTAAGAGCAAAACGATTAACCAAAGCCGACGAAGTAGTTAGAAAATTGTATTAAACAGCCGCATAAATACTATTTGATAAAGCTGATGTTTGTCGTTTCCGAGAAATTTTATTAATGGACAAAAGGAGATCACAAAAGAAGCTTGAGCATAATTTGGGAAATTAATCAACTTCTTCTATGAGAAAAGATAGTCATTTCTTCAAAGGTGTACTTTTGCAATGGGTGCGTATTTAGTTAATCCATTGTTCGTATACGGGCATGAGACGCAAATAATGCCTCTGTTAAGCTCGAGCAATTACTCGATTCTAAGTATTTTTAAACTCCGCAACGTTGAAACAAAATTCAGATTATTAACTTTTTACTAATTCCACCTATTGTGCAAGCAACAGCAGCAATTTAAGCCTAAGCCTGGTGTTTGAAAATGCTGTCGCAAAAGTGCGCAAATCACACACTTATGCGAGAGCAATCAACTGTTCCAGCAATGGAATTCCTCCCAGATTATTTGTTTTTCAATGCCCTCATGCACTAACTATCGTCTTGCATTGCCAAGTTCAAACTTCAGTTTCAATCTCTAATCTGCCAAAGTAGTTATTAATTCGAAAGATGTTACGAAATCACTAAACGACTAAACAGAAATAGCATGAAGGGCATATCGTACTGAGAAAATGAGTCAGGTAGCAGCTATTGTGTACTTTTTGCATTATCAGTTCCTCGGATAACACTGCAACGTTTAATTACATGCCTTACACGGGGTCAGATTTGTGAAAGTCAAAAGGGCAGAAGTCGATTTCAATTATATAAGTACTTCTTAGTACAGCTAACACTTGTCAGGAGTATAAACAAGTAAAGAGGACTGAACCGAAATGAAGTTTATGGATGAATTGAAAAAAAGGATAGAATTTCTTCCAAAATATTGCTTGATTTCAATTATTAAGCAAATTATATCTCACTCCTAAACTGAGCTGACTTTTTGTCTGTCCGGCACACAAATTAACTGCACCAGTTGAGCAAACCTTTATCAAGTTTGCATCTAATTAATATCGGTAGTTTATGCATTAAATTTAATAAGCATGATTGAAATCAAATGGTACTTTTTTTTGAGAAAGAAAAACTGAAACCTCAATATATTTCATCTCAATCAACTTATAGTAAACTGGATGAGATAATTTTGTTGCAATTTACCGAGCATACAATACTATTCGGTTGTAGGAACAGGATATCTGAAACTTCTATTTAATGCTTACGAAGAAGGACGGTGCTCACAAAGATTATAGCAATTCACAAAGATCACAGCGCATCTACCTTAGTTGTTGTGCTCATTTTAAGCATCACGATTCAGTGAACCGCATGAAATACATGAAACATAAATTAACCGTATATGTCGTCCTTCCCATATTATTTACTTTGATGAGAATCGATTGCTCATGTCGAGTGGCTGTTCTCGAAACGTAAAAGGAAAAACCATAATGCAGTTCACATATCCGAATGGTGACTAAGTAACTAAATGTTGAATACAATCGCTCTCTAAATATTAGAGAATAAATGAAATTGGTCAGAAAAAATATGGAACAGTTTTGTACTTCTTTGTTTTTGAATTTTTATAAAGCCTCCAATTATGACTGATTTTAACAACGAATTAGACTGGTATATGGTATAACCGAAGAAAATCGCACTTTCGCTCTAGAAGAACAAATCATTTCGGTACGTTTAAAACGCAAAATTTTGAACGCAAATTGAACGTTTGGGAGATCAAAACTGCAATTGTTAGACTACGATTCAAATAAAATAAGTGAAAAATAAATCAATGATCAAAAGTCGATTGAATAGTGACCATGGGAATACGTCAGTCATCAATCAGATCTTTAGCTCTACCAAACTGGATGAAACTGCCATTGTTTCACCGACATCCAAATAAAGCGCAAGGTTTTTGGAAAGAAAATGAAAAAAATGCGTTCCACGATGGAAAAGAAAAAAGTGAAAAAGTCAAAAAACGTAAGTGAACGATGAGGTAGCAAAGAGTGCATAAATAGAAGAAGAACAATTTCATCTATGTCGCTTGTGGCTGTGTCATCTCTTTCTCCTCTTTCTCCCTCAGAATGCAAAAAAAAAAAAAAGAAAAAAAAAGATATAATAAAATAAAATAAAAGCAATCGAAGCCTACTCAATGATATTATGAACGATTCAAACCCTAGACTGAAATTTCTTCTTTTGGAGGACATCGTCACTCCACAAAATTGTTGCCGAGATAGGCGATTTTTGCACAACCCAACTAAAGCAATCGTAAAATGTTATGGAACTCAGAAAAACTGTAAAAATGTTTTGAAACTCAAATTTAACGATTTGTTAGCCAAATTTTCAGGTGACTATAATGGTAATCGTTATTTTATCAAGTTTTACGTTGTGTAATATGCCTGGTGCCATATTGTATATTCTGATACAGTTCGCCAACGAGCAGGTTTTACAATTTCATTCTGCAATATTCCACTATGAAGAAGAGAGTAGGAAAGAGATAAGAATATGAAGGAGATGATTGAATATGTAATCCATTTTATACGATACTAGTTTCCATAACCAATTCCATAACTCGTTTTAGTACTAGTCATTTCATTGATAACTAACTTTGCCAAACAGTTCGACAAGGCAACCAAAAATTCTTGACGGCGAAAAATGGAGCTGGCAAACTCTGAGCTGATCAACCAACAAAGAAGCGAATGGAATGTTTTACTCACTCGAAAGTTCGCCAGCTATAATTAGTTACTTTCAGAAACGATTTAGGGCGTATACGTTTTAAAAAGTATTTCGTGCATGCATTCCGGTAGCAATGCTTTCCGTTTTGTTTAAACTAATGGGTTTCAATTTTTTTTTAAAAACCTCTTGTTCCTCCATCACCCATTTTTCCGTTATAAGTCAATTTATATCATTTTCTTGCTTTAACGGTTCGAATTTAGACGATTTCGAACATCGGTCTGTCCTCGTCCCTTCTTTCCAACCCTTAGATGATGTCGCTTCAAGCTATTGTCAATGGCGCATAGGCAATATACGTCAAAAAAGCCGTTATTTGACTTACGTTATATGCACCAACGTAACGACCAACAATAAAAGGCGAAAACACTCGTAATTGCTCTGATGTCTTTCTGAGCGCCAACGAAACGGTAGTTGCCTCTGTGAATATGCTCCAGCTTATAAACAAGCCAAACAACATTACCCTGTTCTGAAAGTACTCATCTAAAATCGAGAATTACTTCCACGACGACTCACTGGCAACGAGAGCTTAAAGATGAACAAAGTGAAATAAAGCATTAGAGTAGCTCGTCTCCTCCTTCAACTGAAGCGACCGAGGTGCAGGTATTGGAGGTCGAAACGTTGTAGCGCTCAAGCCAAGCACATTTCGTAATTTTTCAGTACGACGAAAAGTTGCACTGTGAGATGGGATTTCGGCTTCCCATTTCGAACAGCAACTTAATGCTTCGCTCACAGAATACTGTAGCGCGTGCTAAACTCACACGATCCTAAGTTTTTACATTGCAGTAAATTTTGGCAACTATTGTGCACTGAGGAGTTAAAATAGGCAATAGGCTTGCACTAATTATACGCAGAAATTAAAATCGAATATCGTTGACGAGAAGAAAATCGGAACGAAAATGATTTAATTATACAGCTTGTATCTCAGTGCTAATCGTTACACTCAGTTGTTATTTCAGCCGACCGCTTTTCACAAAGCGTTAGCCAATTGTCTTGCGATAACCGGAAAGGTAATCAATCACTTATTTGTTGTATGAAACTTTTATTGATGTTGTCAGTAATCTTGGACGTTGAAAAAAAGTTGAGTGGTCAATTTATTATGATAACTTAGAGGATTTCAAAATAACTTAGAGGTTTTCGAAATCGTTTGATAACATTCGAATAGGCGAAACGCTGAAATTCACTCATACTTTTTAAATTTTATTTGAAGACAATGAATTAATTAATCATAGAGTGCATCGCAGTAGACGAGTTCTTGAGAAATGGTAATATTTTGTGGTTAATTAGACATGGATGCACTAAAAGGGCAAGAAGATCACACGTGATCTCATCATGCGACCATCATGCGTCATACATACCTCATAAGCAGCCGAAATGAAACCATTGTAAATCTCGATCGTTAGCGTCATTTAACCAAAGCCATCGCTACTTTTCTCAGCAGGCATTACTATTTTTTAGCAACGATGTTGAACCGCGGAAGAATGGATTTGAGAAGTGCTGTTGAGACTCCTTTGAGAAGATGAACAATTTGCGAAATGAGAGATGAAAATGCTTGTTTCGTCTTGTGAATGTGTGCCAAAAGTGTTTTAATTTTTTGAAAAAGTCGAAAATACCTATCGTTTTCTCTTCCCCCCCCCCCCCCTCCCTCCCCCCCTC
>JPKZ01001646.1:384281-400867 GCA_000803305.1 Toxocara canis
TATAACTGTCGCTGAGTTTTTTCGAGTAATAGTATATCGTCTACTGTTCTTGTTTGAAGAGAATGACAATTGTATCCATTTAGAACGCGAATATGAGTTAAGTGGTGCGAATCGCTGAATACTTTAAATCTCCGTTGCAATTTCTAAATCTGAAATCTATGTTTTATTTGTGTTCAATGGCCAGCTACTGTAAAGTTGATTAAAACTGTAATTAATTTGTGCAAAAAGAATCATTTCATTGTGCCACATTTATTTAATTTGTTTGTGTTTCACAGAGTGCACAAAACTTTTCGACCAAAGAGATATTTTATTTTGTTTCTTTTCTTGCTCTCAATAGTATCAATGTTTTAAACTTTCCTTTTATTCATCTTAAAGCACTCGACTTGTTTAACTTCTTTGTTCATGCGCTACGGCAAATTTGCAATTTTGGCAACAATACATTTTGGCGACATCGTATCGGCCTTTATAGGTCCTTTTAAATTGCTTTGGAGGTTTCAACTCGCGAAGAGCTGACGATAGTATCATAAAGCGTTGATGTTGTCTATGCCATCCAATCGTCGCCCACCCCTAATTTCAAGCTGTCTCTCCAATTTGGCTCTGACACATCAATCACTTAAATCATCTTTAAAAAACGTTGCATTTTACGCTCAGTTGAGCTATATAATGGATCGATCAAATCGCAACAAAACGAGTCTTTAGTAGAATTGTGTGAACGCTCGAGTCGCATAAAATTTCACTCTTCATCATTTGTGTGCAGTTTATGAATCCAATTTGTTGAAAAAAAGAATTGCCAAAGCGCATGCCGTTCCGGCCTTCTGACGCGCATTCCTGTTTCCTTGATATATCGTTTAATCTCTGTGATGTTCCAATCGATATATAAATGATGGATGATCTCAGGTGTTGTGATGCGATCGTTTATGAGTTCCATTAGAAATAAAGATCAACTTTATTAGCATTTGGTGAATGGGAGGTGCCGCTCAACAAAACTGAATGAAATAAACTGAATTATATTGAATTAAATGAAATGAAGCAGACCGAGGTTGCGCTGATTAAGACGCATGTTGCGGGCGAATGGAACAATCAGTCAAATATTGGGCAAAAACCACCTTGTACTACCGTACATCTATACTGCTAAATTCTAATTAGTGAACCAAAATAAATATCAACTAGAGATTTATCATATTTCTACGATTGTGATGATCACATAACACATATAAACGGAAACGTAAATTCAAAAATGAATTTGAAAAATGAGGACTGGATACTTAAGTTGACATCAGTCATGATAAAGAAGCAAGAGAATAAAGCATAAGATTTTTGGGATACAAAATATTCTGTGTCTAATTAATTAAATGGCAGCCTTATTGCTTTTTCTTAGACACGCAAATTTTCTTTTCAGGTAATATTTCTGAAAACACATTCGAATTTTGCTAAATGAAAAATAGCTTCTCGTTGTCGCTTTCAAAATTCTGTTTGTTTCTTTTCAGTTACCATCATGTTTCATTAGTAATGAACCAAAGTTTTTGATGTCGTTTCATTCGTATACGGTAGCGGATGAACTAATAAAGCTAAATGGATAGCGTTTCGAGGAGTTCGACGGTATACGCTATGTGCGTTACTTGTAAAAACGATCTAATAAATATGGGGAAACCAAAACAGTATGTTGATAAGAGTACCAACGTAGATGATATGATATGTTCTATTCGTAATCGTGGTTACAATCGACCAGTAAACATTCCAAAACCAAATGAACAATGCTTACCTATATATAGAACATTTCTGGCCGATATGCTATCAAACATTTGCTGCTGACAAGCACTCTGAAACAAAAACAATCTTGCAATTTGCTCACAAAATTCGAACTATTTACCCCTGCTTTTCCTCATTCTTTGTGATTTTGCTGGAAATCACCTCCATCTTTCATCCAAAAATTCATATTTTGAGTCGTCTAAAATGAACCATGTAGTCTGCAACATTCCACTTGCTCTGTTCTCAAGAGATCGCTCTGGAACTGGGAACTTAGGAGCAGATATTCTTTAAAGCATATGTATTAAAAAAGCATATTCTATCCGCCATAATTTATCAAGAATTCTGCGGATTGCTCATGGGTTCTATTTTGGGACCTCTTTGTGCCGCATATTAACCCTAACGAATTTCGCAGCTGCAAATTTTTGGTTCGCGAGTTAAAACTATCGAACAAACATGCACGCCAACATACATACGTATGCACAGACATGAGCAGCTGTCCCAAATGCACTTTTGCTGTGGTGGAATGTGAATGAAGAGAGTGACCTTAAGCCGTTCACAGATTTATTTCGTTGATCAAAAGATCTCTGCTAACATAAAGAATTGGTGAATTTTGACTATTACTGCACAGGCGTCATTCAGTTGCGAGGAAGACTCTGAAAGAGTTGGAGTGAATTCTGGCAAAAGGAACAGCGGGGAAGGACAAAGATTTTCAAAACAATATAATATTTCTTATAATAACAATAAACTAAAATCCTCAACATGGCTCTAAGATTCCCAACATCACACGACCTCTTCGAACATGCCGAACATATTTTGACTAGTCGCCCTGCATCGCAATCGTTATCGCAATTTGACAGCAACGCACGTTGCAATGCACTCACTGTATTTGCTGATTGCAACCATCGGTAGCCAAGCAGTTCGACCAAAATCCATCGCAGCGCTTTTTTGAACGGCATTCTACGCATATCGATCTGCAATGTTAAGCCTGCAGCTCTATCTATTGTTGGTTGACGATGATATTCCACAATGGGCCACTTCGAATTAACAACGATCACAACTGGGCAACTGAAATTGCTTTTCAATTTTAGGCACTGATGACCAGCAATTTTTCTATTTCGACGTCTCTATAGCTTCATCCATTTCAATTTTTTCATATAACTAAGTTCCCCTCATCAAGCTAATTACGCTGCAAGATGAAAGAGAATTTTTTCTTAGGGACTAGTCAAGTGCCTAACAAACAGAACTCCTTTATTCATTGTTTTAGCATTTTTCCTGGCGAATATATCGGTGATAAAACAACTCTCATAAATTGTATATTAAAACGATTTTGAAACAAAACTGCATAGTAAAGCGATTAATAAACGATATAAACATATGGCAAAAATATATGACAATAATAGTCGTACATTTCGTTAAAGCGAGACTGAACAAACTGAAAATCCATAGCATAGAACCTCGACTTCAGTTCCATTCCCTCCCCCCCTTCCCAAGTATATCTTCCTCCTCCAAATAATTACCTCATAATCCGGTTCGGCCTCGGACGACTAGAGTTCCACAAGCCTTTTTGCTCTTGAAATGGTTCTCGAATTTAGTGCGCCCACGATTATTCATAATCTTTTTCTAATTATATGCATCTCGCTCTTCAGAGATGGTTCGCGCAATTTCGCTTTTCTCTCCAACTCAGCACTGTGCCTCCGGCAAACTAAATTGCTTTGAATAGACTTTCAATAAAAGAACATACGTTGCTGTGTTGTATAATCAATGGTTCTCGACGGAAGAAATTTCGAGTAGCTTCAAGTAATAAATTCAGCATTTTAAGCTGAGAACAATGGGATTTAGACTGGCTGAACTAAATATGCCATGCAATCGACGCAGAAACGCTAAAAGGACTTCGNGCACACACACACATTTCAACTTTATTTAAGGGGTTCAGCTTCCAAACAAAGATGATGAATGCAACAAACATTTTCTCGACTTATTTAATGAAAAATAGAAGAAATGGAATTGTGTTCAATAAGAATGCAGCATTACGATTGTATGCGAGTCGACATACTTAATTGTAAATGCTTTCTTCTTTCGCATCACCACACAAATATTGGAATGGTTAGCGTTTAAGATGACTTAAAGTTAGCACGAAAGTTCTTCTATCGTCATTATTTTATTTTCAGCATCGATATTCGATGAACAGGAATTCTTTTTTTGCGCCAACACAAAACCGACTAAATGTTGAACACACCGCTGCAAAGCTGTAGTGCTGTTAGTCTTGGTGCTGTTTTCACTCTTTGAGAGAGCCACATCGAAGTTGTTTTTGGAAGCAATCCACAAATAAAAGAGAAGAGGAGCGTTGAATCGTAAATTTTTTTAAAATGAAATTAATGGAGTTGTTTAGCGTCGTTGCGGCCTAAATGAATGGTCAGGAAAGAGGGAATGAACGAAGCGTTCTTACACAAAATCATGAACAATGAGTATTTGGGTCAACGATGCTATTATATTTCATGGAGTCTCCCTCTCTGCATCCCACCTCCCGCTCCCATCCACCTTCCACCCTTCTTGAAAATTAAGCTTACATAATGATTATGACTAAATGAGACCTTCATTGCAACATATCATTACCTCGACAGCCACTGCTTCTTCGGTTGGCACTGATAGGAAAGCGAAAGACTTATGTGGCTCTGGGGATTTGTCAAAAAAGTAGCTTGTTAGTTTTCTCGATCATATAAATTTTGGACCCGTTATTGTCCAGTATCGACATCAGTGGTTGAGGAGGTGAAGTTAGGCAAAACAAAATGAGTTGAACAGTAAAATACCACTAACACTTACAAACAAAGAGTCATGTCGCATAAAAAACCGACGTTTGCAGTATATAGTACAAAGAATGTGGATGTGGGCAGTATAGAAGCATCAACCAATAAGCGCTTATTGACAAAACAATGATTCCAAAAAATCCCCGTTGAATCTTGCGAGTAAAAAAATGCGAATAAAACACTCGCTGTTTCTCTAGCAGAAGTATACGAATTTGATGGTCGTTTAATATCACTATGATGCCGCTACCGAATGCCGCTAGTCGCTTACACGTTGTTTAAATAGCAGTATTAAATGCAACGAGTAAGTATACTCGTCTTTATCTCTACGCAGCCTCTTTTTCACCCTCCTACTATCATAAACGCAACAAGATGGTTCGGAAAGGACACAGGATATCGTGCGAATGCTGACTGCTGAGCGGTCCACTTCGCGTTCACTGCGAAAGGGAAACTTGCTAGATGCCTGTTCGAGATATCCGTAAAGTGACGGGGAGAGCGTTATGTGCCACAATTCATCCTTGCGGTCTGGCCTGGTTAGAAAAGAAATTAGTTAATGTTTGGTGCGCTGTAATGTGCCTTTGCAAAAAAAAAAAGTTAAGTGAGCAAAAAAAACTATTGATGTAAAAAATGAAACTCGCAAAATGGCGTATAGCTTTCCAAATATTCCAAACCTTAGTTACCGTGGATTGCAGTGTGTTTTATTATATTCAGCGTTCCGTTCTACATACCATTATACGCAGAGTTGTCCAACAAAACAATCCAAAAATGCACAAATTCGCAAATCTCATATTGAGCACAACGCTGAAGTTTTCTGCTGAAGTTGCATTTCCGTGGAACTTCATCAAAATAAAATTTGGGCAATTCTGAAGTTTGGATCCTTTATTTTGTTTGAGGAGTCAACAAGGTGAATGAACACTTTAGATGTTTGCCTGAATATCATAAATGGTTAACTGAAATCGTTACAATGGCAAACACCTGCAGCATTTCCTACCATAAAACGCATTCCCTTCATATGACAAATCAAGTTCTTTGAAATGATTTGGACCTGGACAATAAATATGCGTCGCAGTTGTGAAAATACAATATTCAGTTCGACTTTGAATGTATCGCTGCTACTATTTACAACGATCGCATTAATGGCCCGCAAAACTACAATGTAACGACAAATGGCTTGCAAACAAAATCAATTTCTTTTGATTGTCCGTTGCGCATTTGATGTAACAACGACAAAGCATCATAATTATTGATTTCAATTCATTTTTTTCTGAAAAAGACAAATTCAGAATTAGTGAACAAAAAATAAGCGTCCTTCATGATTATTCGCTGCTTCTGAGTGCAATTTAGGAAACGGTAACACTTAAAATAATCCGTAGCGGCAACTTAAACCACACAACAGTCACATCGGAACTAAGCGCTTCTTCGTGGAATATACGAAGTAATTCGAATTTGTTATTATAACGCCTCTTCTATGTAAGCTATTAGACGAACCTATATGTTGTCAAATACGGTTGAAGTAACATTTGCGGTTCAGCTCTAACGTAGTTCGCAAGAAACGTTTCGAAGAGGGCTTCTCAAAACTTATTGTTTTATTTTGTGCACATGACGCGTATCAAATGAAAATTACTACGATAGCATGTGTATATGGCGAATTGCTGTATGAATTTCGGTTGCACAACTAGAAATATTCTTTTTGTTCGGTTGCAATTCTCGTGATCAATCCGCAAAAGCGAAATGAAGTTGTTGCGGTTTGTCGAATTTATAGTTTTTCTCTTTTGATGCGACTTATATGATCACCGAAATTTTTCAGAGTAATAAATTCTATCGAGAAATATTACATAAACATTTTCCATTTTTTACGCCGACGATTAGCACGGCTTCCGTGGAACAGCTAGAATGTATTGAAGGGAAAAAAGGGAAAGAAGAGAGTAAAAATTGATTTTCCAGCTTATCGAAATTTGCAACGTTCGACATCGACGACAACTATGCAATAAATGGTGAACAATTTTTCTTCCGGCGAATTATAATTACTATAATCTACTAGCAGAGGCCTCCCTCCACATGTCACCGTTTGCCTTCATCGCCCTTCATCGTTGCAGCCGTACTCAGTCGATTCGACAAACAAACAGAGAAGTTTCATGAAAAAAAAAGAAACAGAAGCTGGAAAAGACAGGAAAGAATATTAAAGCTTTAGCATTCTCTTGCAAGCGATTTACAGCCCAGCTTCATATTCTGTTTTAAAAACTGCAGTGATTCCATATTCTGATTAAAAAACCGTCATACGGAAACATCAAAACAATTTACGTAAGACGTTTTTCGATAACCTATGTAAAAATCAAAAAAAAATGACTAAGACCGTCGAGAATGAACGAAACAAATTAAGGAATCTTCAAAGCGTCAAACATTCAATCTTTCAGAGTAACAACAACAAATCGAATTCATAAATGAGCATCGAATTTACGATCAATACATAACGACCGTCTTCGGTGAACGCCGTTGCTCTGAAATCGATCGTAAATCGATGTGACATGCGAGATTCCAATTTTAGTTGTGCAGTTTTTCTATTTGAGAGAGCCAGATATTTATTTATAAATTTTTCAGGGTACTTATCAACGCAGAATTAATTAATATCACATTTATCGAAGACTGAGAAAATTCGAAAAAAAGAACTTCAATGACCAACTCTGAAGTTGAGTTTCCTTTTTTTACTTTTAGCATATTAAATGCGATTGTTTGTGTTGCGCCTTAACGTCATTTATGTGTTTTGTGATTTCATTCGTTCGGAACACTTCTGCATGCGACAAAAAGTGCTTTATTAACGGTTAAAGACAAAAATTGATGAGGAATATTATGAAGCTTGAAATGATTTCGTGAGAATTTTTTTAGAGAAATTCTGAAATCGGATCGATACATTGTTCGCTACATTGATAGTTATCTGGTAAACTAGCACATTTTAGACTGCTTTGAGTTATTTAAATGAAATACATAAAAAATTAATACAGTTAAAACCGCAAATCTTCTGACGAGAGTTTTTGTCACGCACTGAAAATGACTCAAGTTATTCTGTTCGTGGAATGCGCCATTGGTGGTCGTTGATTGTCGGATTTGTGACGTTCGTTGATCTCTTTCTATCTGCCTCATATCATCTAGCTCATTTTAAGCAGCAGTTTAGGAAGCGACTGGAAGGCTAAAATATCTACTGTTATTAAGAAGACGCAACTATTGATTCCGTCCAAAAAAAAAAAAAACAGGAAAGTCAAAAGTAATGGTCTGGATTTTTGTTAGCATTAACGGCAGATCCGATTCATAAGCCCTAAAGCTTTTCTTGCTTCACATCGAGTTACTTAAATTGTTGGCTTTAACCACTGGACGCGAAATAATTATGGAGGGTTTTTTTATACGATGAACGACACATATAATTGACTAAAGCAAATTGGAATTTCCGCTGAAACGTAATTTTCGAATACGCCAATCGACGAAAGGAATGCTTATAAACAGGCGTACCAACAATACGTTACTCTCCTCGTGTGCAATGATTAGTGCTGCATTTTCTGCCGCTCTTATTTCTACTGTCCTATACGTGAGCATAGCTTGTCAACCTCAAATAACATCATATTCAACGGCGATATCCACTCCAACCACTGCTGCTATACGGCAAACTATCTCGCCAACCATGCTTAAGTCTGAGGCACCGAAAGAAGCTGGCTCAGAAGTCAATGTTGTCGACGAGGTCACAGTTGCGGAAGCAACTGCTCACAGTTTAAATGGAAAAAAGCAGGCGTTAGAGTTAGTCTTCTTTTATTGCGTTTTTTTTCCAGATAGTTGTACTGAAACAGTGGGGTTCATAAATAAGCAAGTGAGAAGTAAGTTTGCGTCAAATCTACACCAGGACGAGCACGGAATAGTAAAACATATGAAATACATGTGACCATCGATCTTTTTGGTCTATTGCTTCAAGCAGTTCAAATCTATAAAGGTGCCCTCTGCTTCCGATTTTTATGTTCTTTAAAATTTCTGGCTCTCAACGACAGTATTGTAAGGCTAATGATTCATTGAACACTGAAGTCGATTTCTACAGTATTCATGTCAAAGGGAAATTACTACCAGCTCGATAAGCAGCAATGTTTCATTTTGTTACCTTCAATCCGACAATAATTCCATATTGTATTGTAGTTGGACTTTGCATTTAATACGTGAGTTTCGGTTGCATAAAACGAAACATTCGTTTTGCGTAACGGAAACTTACGTAATAAATGCTAAATACAAATGCATTGCAGTGTAAAATGATCACCATTTGTCGATTTAGCGAAATTTTCTTAGGTCACACCTCATGTCAAGCAGCAGATGGTTTGTGCCGAATAAGTGAAAAAGCGTTGAAACGCCCAAAAATGTATGTGATGCAAGTATTTCTTAGTAAGTTCTCCAACCTTTCAACGCTATTTAAGCATACGATGAAGTGAACTATCAGATTCTCATTTTCTGATTTGCAGCAACGATTTCACATTCGATTCTAGTACAAAGGAAAGAACAGCCATCACGCCTTAATTTTGCTGACACTATACCGGTCGACAATATTGCACTTTAACCAACAAACCTTCGAATGATGTGGAGATCAGATCAACTAACTTAAATCCACTCAGGTCTACACCACAAAGAAGGAACTCCGCGGAATTTTTATAAATATGGATGGTTTTGGAATTTTCCCTAATTTCGTAAACTATTTTCTGCTTTCCCTTTTCTAATAAAGGTCTCTCTGTTTGCCTGATTCATGGTTTATCTTCTTATATCACTGCAATGGTTTCCTCTGCTCGCATATCAAATGTATCACTACAACAAAATGTGTTCTAAGAGCGCGACGTGTTTATTTCGAAAAAATGAGACGTCTTTCCGAAATATTTTAGCAGAACAATTCAGCCGCTATCGGTAAGTCAGAATTGTGCGAAATTTCTTTCTGAAAAATGGAGGAATTTCTGAAAAATGGAGGTTTTACGGCAAATTACGGCACAGTTAATTCGACGTAGAGTTGTTTCGGATGCGAAATTTCTTTCTGAAAAATGGAGGAATTATGACCGCTGTTTTACGGCAAATTACGGCACAGTTAATTCGACGTAGAGTTGTTTCGGCGAGAAAAAATTTGCTCATTTTCATCTCCGAGGACAGCTAGCGACCTCCCACCTCCCGTTTGAGATCTTTGTTCTCCGTATCTCGATTGGAACATTGAGCAGCGAACGATCTCTGATCTAACCTTGTGTCATCCCGATCTTGAAATAGATTTTTTCCTACAATCTTCAATATCATCTTGCACAATACCTCCCGGGAATGCGAAAATCATACAAATCATATATCTCGTTCGACGAATCGTTCTGAAATGTTGGTGGCCTAGAATTGCGTTCCATGTGTTGTCGTGCTTACGAAGTTCCCTTCCGTTCCGTTCAAGTAGACAAGGATAGTTAAGAATGGTAAATTTGCTCACATGCACAATGCCGATAGTTGCTCCGCTTTTTTACACTTAGTGGGAGCCGTAATTGTTAAAACTTATACGCGTCGCACGTATTCACACGTTCAATTTTGTCCGTCTGTGAATTTCTAGTCATCGTGGTGAATTGCTTTCAAACGTTACTGTGACTTGCATGGAATTTGTAAATTCATATATTACAACCCCAAAAACTGTGGCACAAATACTCGGCGGCGCATCAGAAGACCACCCCCTCCGGAAATGACAACAATCAGATATGAACTTCACCGAGTAATGCGCCAACAGACAAACATGTCCCCTGCTTTTTGATGCTATTTTTAACTGCTGAAAGAGGCAAAGTGCAACTCGTTCCGAACAGAATATGGAGAGCAATAAAGAAACGGAAAGCAAAGAAAATTTTCGAATATCGATCCATTCAAAACAGAATCCGTTTTCAAAATAAGTTTCGCCAAAAAAAAATTCCAAATAAGTTCGCCAAAAAATAAGATTTCAAAGTTCAAAATCAAAAAACAGATAGATAAATTTATTTTTGAAAAAATTGCACTAGATAAAAATATAGCAGAAAATACCTTCCAAAAAATGCCCTCATCTCTAGTCAACTCCACCGAGTTATCTATAATAAAATCATAACGACATCACAGTTGTACAAAATTAATCTCATACATAAAATGTCTCATAAATTACGAGAAGTTCCCGACGTTAAATAAAGTTTGATTTCTGGAAATTCGTGGATGTATTTTCTATGGTTGGAGCAAAATGTTTTATTTGGGCATTAAGCAACTGAACTCAAAACTATTTATTTAAATTAATCCGTTAATTAATTAATTCATTAACAAATTAATTCATTTCGACGGCCCCTTAACAAAATTTCACATTTAACTGAATGAGTAGCAGCAAGAAATGCAATAAAACGGGCAACGACAAAACAAGTGTAAGCGTATGACGTATATGTGACAACATAAGTGCTTTTGCGATTGCACTCATCTAACCAGCCGGTTTCATAAATTGTGCGAAGATAATGACAATTCATATTAACTTCATACGACTATTGTACTTGCATGATCGCTTGTATAAATCTTGCGTTAAAGATCCGTTTCGCTGCAATCCAACAAATGACATATGCAATCGAGACCGCTAACCAAATGCATACAAATCTTTCAGCGGGTTGAAGTGCACACAACCTTTGTAGGAGAGTTGGTGAATCAATACGAAATGGGATGCATGCGGATGGTGGTTAATTGCAGAGTAGGAGTTTAGAACCTCGATTACTCCAAGCGGGTGGTTGCCGAAACTCGCAATGTTACCTTGTTATGCCCTCTAACGAAATGCTCGCAATTTCGGTTTTTGCGGCTGATCATATATCGTGATCATTGATCACGTCGATAACATTCAAGTCTATCTATATTCTAGCAAATACAATAAACATAAGGCATATGAGAAAGAAAAATTAGCAGCTGTTTCATCGCAGCCCCTACGAACGGTAGCATCTCCAAGGATGTGAAGCTGAGAAGGAAACAGCTGTTTGAAAAAAATGAGCAATCTATGCGAACTTTTGAAAACGAAACGACATCATAACAACAATCTAAGCAATATTTTACTGGCACAGCTTGAGGATATCGTAAAATCTTCTGATGACAGAACATACGACTGAAGATTGCAAAACTTTAATATTTCTTTAAAGAATATATTTAGGCGAAAAGCAGTATTCTAGGGTGATACCATTTTGTTTGGATATTGCAACATTCCAAAACAAGACGGAACAAAAGTAACGCACCAAATTTCGTAATCGTTTAAGCGATTGTTAACAAAAGAAATAGTGAAAAAATATTGAAAAAGCGAAAAAAAAAAAAACGAGAATGACAGTGAAAAACCGACAAAAACAAGTTAGCGAGAGAGAGAGAGAGTGAGTGAGAGTTCGCAAACAAAAGTATCACGGGAATGTCTTGAAAAAAAGTGAAAATGTGGCAAAACGCAATCGTGCTGAAAGAACACAATGCAAAACAAGTTTGAAAACAACGTTTATTTTAAAAGTACATCTTATACGATCGCAACATTAAGACTTGTGGCTGTTAAAAAACTTACCGATAATACCTATTTCCAAAAACGCGATGGAGTTGAATTAATTCAAAGTAAACACTCACTTATTCAAAAATTATACGAAACAATATTACCCCAGCCAAAAATTTCTGATTCCCGTTCGGGCGATTACCTCCTCGAGTTTGAGAAATGTCGATTCAGTTGATCAGTTCGCTTTATTCTCTAACAGAACAACCACCAATTCAATCAGCTAGTTAAATATTAAACTGTGCATGCATGCGATGGGAGCAGAAAATTTGAAAATTTTCCTTCTTACCACCTCTTCGCAAAAAGTTACGGATGAAATCACACAATGATTTGGGGATTTGGAAACTCTAACATGATTACAGCGCAGGAGCACACAAATGCCACTTCTGAGTTATTTTTAATAGAAAAAATGCGTAAAATCCGGAAAACGAGGTAGTGTGAAAAAAAAAGAGAATTGGGAAACTCGTACAAAATTGCCAAGAAAACAGAGGAAGGGTGGAGGAGGGGGAGTAGAGAGATGGGTGAATCGATGCGGAGGGCGAAGAGACTGGAGGGACGGGTGAGTCGACTTAGCATGAAATGGTCGACATGAAGATGTAAATGATATCAAGATTAAGGATGTGTAAAGTGAAGTTACACGAAGATGGAGAAGAAAGTTTCGTTGGAAACATCACAATATGAACGGTAAAAAACTTCATGAATTTAGATTTTAAAAATTAAAAGTACTGTAAATTATCCATCGAAATTGACGATACATTTTTCATAGAAATCGATTAGCGCGTCCGAATGATGCTTCCTGATCTCATTATACTTCATTCGAAAGCACTCGTCTGTGCTCAATCTGTAAGACAGACTGACCTATCGCTCCATCGTACCCATAATAATAAAGGTAATCCAATTTTGCTTTACATCGGTTCTTTGCTCCAGCTTTCCGTGTACCATTAAATGTGTAGCCCTTCATTTGTGGTAAGAATAAACCCGAAGTTTACGCCCTCTTTTTCCTGGTCTCCTTCTAATTTACATTTTTTCGATTTCCAGTAAAATGGCCTGGAATCTACAAAAAAAATACCTTCATCAGAAACCGTATCCGGTAACTGCATAAACGATTAGTGGCTTCCGGTTTCATACGGAACACCAAGAAAGATTCGTTTCGATGCATAAGATCGATCCGTATAATTACCAGCTGTTAACTAAATAAGAACATGTTGAGTGAGCCATTTTTGAGCGGCTCGCTTTGCAGCTCTGAGGGTTTAGTTTTCCAATCATTTTCGAAGCGCCAGATTCCCACCCAGCGATTTTGGCCGTTCCAGTTTGTCACCAATCTGTACATCCGCGCAGTGCTGAACTGTTAACGAAGTAACCTAATAAATAATAATTAAGAGGCAATATTTGACTTATAAACCATCTCCTCCCTCACAGGATGCTGATTATTGGCGGAAATTTTGACAGCCAAGCTCTGGTTGAAAACGCATCCAGAACATATTTCGTAAAAAGGCACAAAAAGGATACCGCCTAACAACGAACACTGCATCTCGGAGATCCTCAGATTCGTTCTCTAAGCCTTCAATCTCGATTCGATCCTAAAAATATTCATGAAATTTCAGTTATGAATTCAGTAAACATAAATTTATCCACTAAACATAATTTTAGTGAGTTACAAGCCCTCTGCTGAGTCTCGAAAAGAATCCTAATCGTATCTGATTCCATACAGAATGCAATTCACTAGTACCCTTATGTTTTACCAAAATTTTGCCCACTTTTGCATCCGTATTATAAACGATTAGTTCTCGAAATGACATGCGTTTGCGAGTGTTTCGGAGAGATCGCGTTCACATATCTGTGCGCAATTTTATGCGCTATCCAAAGCTCGAAGACGCATTCTTTCCGATGCGCAAAAGATGAAGCAAAACAGGGAAACAATCGTCGCCAAAAACAAAAGAAAGCGAGAACAGAATGACGTGCGTGGATGTGTGCAAACGAGCTCCACGGGATCATTACAAACAGATATATTTTTAAGAGCGTATTCAATTGCAAAATAACTAATGCAAATGTGCCATTTTGATCTCAAAACGTTGGCAATTGATATGGTACTCATAAATTGCAATTATATAATGCGATTTATCAAAACTATTCATTTTGTGCCCCCTCCTACTATACACAGCAGCAAATGTTAATGCAAATCACTGAACTTAAGAGGAACCTTCAAAGAAGTTTTGTTTTCACGTTTGCATTCCTTGCCTTGTTCGTATCTTTCCACTGCAATAGGTGCCTCGGCTTCTATTTGTTTTGCTGGTTCCCATGTTGGCCTTAAAAAGAAAATTGAAATTCAGCGTCTCCGTTGTCTCAAAAAACGCTCAGCGCCACTAGCTCTGAAACACAACCATATAAGAAACTTGATAAATTGGATTAAGAATGGCTATTGGTGCAACGTTGCAAAATAAAAAGCGTAATCTTTCGAAGTGTTTACCCTCTTCGTATAAATGGGTGACGGTTGTTGACTGAAAGGACTCAACATGACCTACACAGGAGCAGAATGAGACGAACGAACGCCTAGCTCGGAGTATATCGCAAAAATCTCGAAAGTCAGTGCCAAGATCTAAACTGCTCTCGAGACTGACGAGGCATATTTTGGACTGAGGAGGCACTCATAAATCACGTCACCTTCTAGAAGAGGTGCACATTGTAAATTCAAAAACTTGCAAAACGAATATTTCCTCAAGTGGAGGTCTCGTATTCGAGCAGATGGCTTGTTAATTTCAGAGGTTAGGAAAATGTGTATCATGGAAGGGGATGAAAGGTCAAGGAAAGGGTAGAAGGGTTGAGGAAGGGGAAGAAGGGTCGAGGAAGGGAAAGAAGTGTTGAGGAAGGAGGAGAAGGGTCGAGGAAGGGTGCTTTCGCGGTATCACAGGACATATTTTGCTTGCAGTCGAGATTCTTTAAGAACGAACGTCAGGTGTCGCACACTGAACCTGAATTATGGGACGATGAAAAACGCTCTCAGTTAGTGTTACTGACGCAGAATCACAATGTCGGCTGTTAAGTTCATAACTTACCGTGAATTGTACCAGAAGTGACACCTGCATCGATAACCCTAAGCAGCCTAAATTTAAAGGAACCCTTCTGAATAGATATTTATGCTAGCCATTTTAAGCTACGAAATTTATAAGCCACCGTCGTCTTCCGCTCTCAAAACTACCAAAAACTTACCCTCGAATAAACGCCCTACTTTGAAGGTGCTAAAATCTGTAAGCCCCTCCCATTCGTCTGGAATAGACCCCTTTTCAATTTCGCGGACGATGTAAACTCTGGAAATGTTTTCTGGTATTTTGAGGTATGATGTGAGCTAACTTATACGCTCCTTTATACCCGTTCATTCAAATTCATTAGACTTTTGCTATATTTATTGAATGTTGCCTGGCCGATATAGCAACGTTACCGGCAAAATGTTAAAAGCTAAACAGACATCAAGGCACGATTTTCTTCGTAACTCGTGTGATTTAAGAGAAAGATACAATACCTGTATTTCCTCCACCCCCTTTCTTCCTCCTTCCCCTTACGATTTCAACTCACTGGAATCCACTCCATATTAATTATTACAGCATTACGTTTAACATTTTGATATTTCTTAACATTTTTGTCATCACATACCAAGTGCCTACACAACTAACCTAACCGTAGCAGTGCTGTTGAATGCAGAACCAACAACTTACTCCCATCTCACAAGGTAGTGCTTCTGGGCTCGATTTCCTTTTGTGATCGCTTTTTCGTCGATTATTTCATCGATCGCGTATGACCTCTCCGACATTGACACTAAATGTAGCTAGAAGTTAAGAAGTGTGCACAAACAACAAAACGGAAAACGTGCTGCGAATCGACGGACGACATAACCGTTTTAATTAAAAACACAAGTAATTAAAAACAATTAAAAACCATCTTCTCCTCTTTCCAGCCATAAAAACAAGAAATAAATTTAGGCGAGAAGACAACAGTAGCATCGAGACTCGGGGCGATTCCGACTGGTAAAATTTGATTACAAATGGTTCCCGCGCGCTGCACGCACTCACATGAGCAATTGGCGTGCATCCAAAAATAATGGCAAATGGACAATGCAAACGTTGAGATTGAGGAGTGAGAGCATCTTCATTTGAATTGGAGAGTGTATATGTGGACGATAAGCAGTTGTTTACAGAAGTGGTCTTTTCAAAACAAATCCGTCAAGCAGAAGAACATAACCGCGCATAGTGCTCTATGAGGGTGCCACCGTTGATGGTGCGTACAAGGCACAAAGATACAAAGGCAGCTGTAATTTCATCGATTCCCGTATCGATGCAGCTGACAACCGTGCCCAACGCATGATTGTTGTGACCAGTTCCGGAACGCCTGGTGGTCGGCCTGCTGGCGATCCGTTGGGGAAACAGCTGCAAAAGGGGAACGAAGCCAAAACGATGGCTTAGGGGGAACGAAGTCGAAAACGTTGGCAAAAGGGGAGCGAAGCCAAA
>JPKZ01001649.1:8381-20598 GCA_000803305.1 Toxocara canis
TTGCACTCATCCGTCGAGTGCAAATACAAAACCAAATAAAAATAGGAAGAGTCGAGAGAAGCGAACAAAGAGTTCACAGCTGGAGCCGAAGATGCAGACAGCTGGAGCTGAAGATGTATACAAAACCCCATTAACAGCTGCATATGGCAGTCACGTTCAAAGCTGGAGCCGAAGAGGTGCACACACACACCATCACAGCTACACACGGCATTCACGTTCCACAGCTACAATTCGCATTTACATTCAAAGGACCCACCGACTATCCACCCTTGTGATACACACGGTATATAAACATGTGATGTTGAGCATGCGGAGTTCTCAGTTTTTAAGATTCGGTCTCAAACAAAGCTTGACTTCGGCTCGCTCTTCTCTTAGCCTTTGTTTACCATTTATTCCGTTTTTGTTGAGATACGAATAAAAGTCGGATCGCGTCTCCGTATCTCGACAAAAAACAAACACGACTGCACCCTCGCGAAAATGTAGCTCCATCTCACCCACCCCGCTCGCTCGACTAATCATCCCATTACGGAGATATATCTCTTCAGATCGCGTCTCCGTGTCTCGACAAATGCCAACACGACTGCCCACTCGCGAAAACATTCCTCCATCTCACCCACCCCGCTCGCTCTACTAGTCATCCCCATTACGGAGATGTATCTATACACGTTGTGTTGATCACAATCGCGTAAGCACTCATCAAAAGTGACCCCACAATGACATAGTCAGGAACAGCAATCGACATAAGGGCTCAGTTCTTCCAACTTTGTTGCTGCTTTTAGTCACTGCTCCAAATGTGGGTGTATGATATATGCGTACAGTGGATCACTGGAAATTTTCCGAGGGGATAGTGCGAAAAGCTAAGGTTTTACAGCAACGGAGCTCAGATCATTCTAGT
The DNA here is from genome assembly GCA_000803305.1 of Toxocara canis. Classification (NCBI taxonomy): domain Eukaryota; kingdom Metazoa; phylum Nematoda; class Chromadorea; order Rhabditida; family Toxocaridae; genus Toxocara; species Toxocara canis. The sequence goes on from JPKZ01001649.1 coordinate 9,277, forward strand.
CGATCTATAACGATCCGTTCTCATTCGACTGACAAATAACAAATCCTTATTCACAGCAGCTTTAGGTAGGGTTCACATCTGCCTTTGCTATCTTGTCTGTTGTAGTCGTTAATCTAAGGCAAAACAATGAATCTCCACATTTTATATTTTACAGAACGAATAAGCTGCATTGTCGAGCTAAAACTTATGAGCACAGCGCTTCATTGTTTTCAGTTCGCGTATCATGCTTCTCGTATTATTGCCATGCTGAAATTTCCAAAGCTTTCGTTGATTATAGTGGCACCTCGTTCTGCCACACGCTATACTGTCATGCCGGTGAGGGGTATTAAGGTGATTTTGAGCTGTTCAAGTAACTCCGTTTTCGGCTTAGATGGCAACTGCTGTAAATGATGCGGAGTTCAGCCAGAGCTGTTTTTTGAGCAGTCATTATTCATGAGAACTGATTATTCTGTTCGATGTGCAGAGTCGTTCACTGGTATCGTGCGTTCGCATAGTCTCATCAGTAAAGTTTCAGGCCAGGTATAAGGTCAGGCACAAAGCCCCACTTTAGGAATTGCCAAAAAACGCATCCATCCATCGAGTGAACGTGAATAGTTTGGCGTTGCCGTTTCTTACCGGCTGTCTCCCTGTTCATAGTTCTTTTCTTCTGTGCCTTGCTCACTTATTTAGATGGGGACGGGCTATAAAGCATTAATATGCTAGCTTCTACAATGAACTCTTCTTTACTATTTTTCTGGTTTCCATGAGGACCATCAGACTGCTAGACATTGCCGTGGGAATGGGGAATTCAAAGATCGTCGTCATCCCTGCGAGGAATGCGGTGCTTTATTTGTTTCATGTTAGCATTTTGCGGAACGAGACGCCAATGACAGTGCCAACTTCAAAATTTCCATTGAAGGTAAAAGTGGCAAATGGTCCACCAGTCATCTATTTCCCTCTTCATCGCATTAATCGTCGTGAACGGAATGCTATTCATGGTCTTCCGCGATTTCGTGGCACAATATCTTCAAGCCGTCAACCAGAATCTGTTCATTTCACCGGATTACGGTACCAGGTATCGGTGGATCTCGTAAATACGGGCTTTTAGCAAAAATATATTGTGAAGAGAAAGAACAGAGTGTAATTAGATGTTAGTTCCCCCAACACTCGGTTCGATTCCCGGCTGCCTTCCCAACCGATCGCCAGCAGGCTGACCACCAGACATTCCGAAAAAGGTCAGAACAATTATGCGTGGGCATGGTTCTCAGCTGCATCCATACAGGAATCGATGAAATTACAGCTGCCTTTGCATCCCTTTGCAACACTGCAGCATATCTGAATACGGTTTGCAAAAATGCGCGTCATAAGTGCAAAGCGAAAATTTCCATAACATGTCACGTTGTCCTGCAAATTCAAGACAGTAGCTTAAAGGTGCCTCGCATGTGTTGGCCTGCATTCTCTCGCCCAGGTTGTCGGCACTCGTTGCCAGAATCACACACGTGCATTTAGAGAAAGGGATAAAAGCAAGCTTCTTCCAGTGTTCAATCCTTTCGAGTTCCTCATTGCACTCCCAGCATTGTGGGACCTGTAGAGCCTAAGTGCCTTTGGCACAAAAACTACGATTGTAAACACCACGTCGCTGCTAAAGATGCAGTGCCTGCGAAATTTCCTCATCGCGTATTTTTCGACCTCATCGCGCATATTTGAGACACGACTGACGATGGCTTCGCAAACTGCATATGGTGGCAAGGCGAAATCGATACCGTTTTGTGAGAAAATAGATTACGACGATTGCCACACCGTCCTCTCCACTAACTCAGATAGGCCTGTCCCTCTTTATTTTATATGCTTCGACTCTTTCGATCTTTGGCATGATTGCCCTTTTAGTTAAGATGTGCTAGCAGTAGGTAACTTGGTGATTTAATTAAGGTTAGACGACGGGAATGAATCTCAGGGAGTCAAGAATACATCCAGTGGAAGTTGCGAGCTGCATGAAATGTTGAAGGACGTAAATTATTTGAATACAGAGCTACTTCGTGCAAACGAACGACTTCAGAAGCGACTGGAGGAAATAATTGCCGCCTATAAAAGGTTACTTGACATCAGTGCAATGTTAGTGGTAATTTCGCGATACGGTAATGCTGCCTTTCATCAAAAACTGCACGGATAACAACGTTTCTGCAACAGACGTTGATCTCCACTTCAGAGATTGCTTCGTTCAACAGGCGACCGACTAATGGAACCTACCGTTGTTAAATATTGATGTCGTGCGGTCTTAGGAACCTGAAGAGGCACCCACGGGAAACAACGTTAGTTGGTTTTCAGTTTGAGGCGCTCATGAAAACATAAATGACTACGGTTCAGCTACCGCAAGCCAGAAATCAAAGCGGCTGAATAGCGTGTGGGAAGGGGAAATTTTTCGACAAGAAAATTGAAATAGTTCGTCACCAGTGGTCCGACCGGCTATCATCTAGGCTGAAAGTGGGTGTTAACTGGAAGGTTATGAAGCTCAGCGCAGACGAGGAATGAAGCTAAGGGACTTCTCCGAAAAAAAAAAACATCGGGGATGAAGTAATTTTAGCTTAAGCCTTCTTATGCGAACGTATAAAGTTCAACAAATTCCAGAAAACAGGAGAATTTTACCAAATACATCGCATCGGATTATTTCGCTGTGCACGCAGGCGGCGGTGTGGGGAATGTGCTCTTCGAATTTATCTCGCTGATAGGCATCGCAAAATCGTTAGGAAGGTGAGGACGATTTATGTTTTCAGTTTCTTGTTAATTCGCACTTTCAGTATGAAATTTTCTGAATGCACTTTCTTCATATGGGCTTGTGAGCTTGAGGCAACGTGTGATCTCCAAATAATCTTGGATAGACTTTAACGTCGCTGTTAAAGATACACAGGCATACAGCATTTTAGAAAGTTGCATTTATGGCAACAACAAGGTAGCGTGGTGAAGCATCTGTCTTCCATGCTAGAAGGCTTGTAGTGTGACGCTTCCATCAGCCGTACGCATCATGTTAAGGTCTTGATCACGCTATTGTTGAAACGAAAGAGAGAGGAAATAGAAGAAAGATAGTTTTTCTTCTGGCAGAACATCTTAAAGTAACCGAGAGGTCTCAAAAATTTGGAGGTAATGACGACTTCAATATATCAACGACCCCTTAATGCTTTCTGGGCAATACGTTACTGCACTTGATTTGCTGCTGCACTTCACTGTCTCTTTTGCAATGTTTTCTTCGGCCCGTTACAGAATCGCTGGAACTTAACGTTGTGAACTCTTCCAAGGTCATTTTTAAATTTTCAAATTCGCAAAGTCGATCACATTCCTCACAGAATTCTAGATTGCCCGTATCCACAATACATGAACACATGAGTATGTTAAAAAAGAATATGTAAACAATACAGCACAGGTATTCATCTTTCTAGTGAATTCTCGATACGACAATGAACAGTAGAGCCACATCGCAGTTACAGAAACTCACATTTTTAAAAACTTAAGTAAAGCCCAAAATTACGGGATTTAAGAAAGGAGTCGTAGGAGGAGAGAGAGGCCAAATGTCTCAACTGCTCCATGCAGTTAACACTTTTCCTCTTTCGTTTCAAGACCATTGCAGAGCTGTAAATTTTTAGCTGTAACCAGAAGTTTCAAAACAAAGCTGCAACGGTTCTTTTTTTCATATTGAAGTGAGAAACAAAAATTGCGCTATCCCACTGCGGTCAGTGTCGGGATTCAAACAGCGGCTGTAGCAGCAATCTAAAAGAGAAAGTCGGCATTGTGTGTTAAAAAACTTGTTCAGCCGATCAATTTGCCAAACAAACGCACATTACTGTTGCTTATTCGGTTCATCTTATCAGAGCGCGCAAGCCTCATCACCATGAACGAGAGGTATCGATGAGATCATTTCTCAGATCGTAGCAGATCTTTCCAGTTGAAGGCAAAAAACGTATTCCAAATCGTTTGTTTGCTTCACTTCCAGCGGTAATCCACCCCCCCCCCCCCCCCCCCCTTTTCATTCTATGCACTGAAACCATTCGCAAAATGACAAGTACTGTCAAATATAAGCGTGAAAGACAAAGACATGTGAGACACTAAATTCAGAATTTATTAATTCATACCATTATTCTGAAAAGAAAGTGACCTGTCGCCATTATCCAAGATGAAAAGGAAAATCGCAAAGGGGAAACAGGAAAAGAACGAAGGCGGGCAAGAACAAGCAGAAATGTGCATTTCGCAGACACGGTTTTCCAAATGAGATGTCATCCGAAACACAGAGGGAGAGCAACCGGTAGTGAGCGAAAGTTGCCAATCGACATCAAAGTGTTGTCACTTCTGAGCAACAGAATCCTGCAAATTTTTGCAACTTCAGAAGCGGTTTCTGCAGAACGTATACTACTCCTGCTATGCCTGTGATCCTCTCTGCTCTTTTCTTGCTCCATTCCCCCACCCTCCCCCACCCCTCCCTCCTATCACCGCTACTTCTCCTTCTATTATAGTCGAACTGCACCTTCACTAACATTCACAAAAAATGAAGTCAATGTATGTTGCGAAAAATTCAGCATCAGGAGCTTTCTGTGAGGGAACATGTGAACAGGAGATAACTGGCAAATTAGTCCAACGCATGCGCAACAACGAAATAGTGATGCATGATGCTTTTCAAACCGTGCCACTGTTTCGAGCTAGCTGATTTTCTTCGCTTTATCGAAAGCAATTAGGTGCACGTTTGCGTTAATCCTCGACAAGAATTTCCGAGCTGAGTACTTCCTTCTAATGCAGAATGGAGCCAACTTTAAGGTTGTGATATTCTGTGAGTTGGAATAAACCATGCAACAAACTTGAAAGAGACCAGAAAATGAAGCGATAACCCAGCATTCACTAACCAACAAGATTCTGTGACCATCTCTTCGTTTAGTTGACGCGACGTTATCCCTACACTTTGTGATCTCTTTCAAATTTGTTTCATGCCTAATTCTTCTTCTAACACTCCTCAGGTGTGCTTTGCCGTTGGCAACGACAGAAGATGAAATAAAACTAAAAGCCGTTGTGCAGCAGCAACTGCACGTTTCTCTCCATCTCCATCCCCCACTATCAGAATACGCAAACTGTTTTCGCCCCCATTCGTCCAAATCGCATCTCTACCTCAGAGCGCTTTGCCATAGGAAGAACTTAAGGAGTAAAAAAGTAAACCTCAGCAATCTTTTTCCAGGCTTCCATGCTCTTATGCATTTCATTTTCTGCATTTCCTATATTTCATGTTCCGCTTGCGATCATCTGCGCCGTAAAGTCAAACGGAACCATAGCGTCTGGTGAACATGGGTAACATGGTTAAAATTCTTTGTGAGAAATGGCATAGAGACGTTGAAAGTTAAAAGGTCTGGAAATTCGACCGCTGAAACAGCTGGAATCATTGATGGGCGAACGCTGTTTTCAAACCTACAACAAACAGGTCACGGTCAAGCGCGGAGCCAACCTATGTCAATCACCAGAGACATAACCATTCCCTCTGTGCCTCCTCCATCACACGCTCCCCCTACCCAGCGCCCAATGGAAAATGCTACTTTCACGCCTTAGTTGAACGTGAAGTTTTATGTTCACGCTCGTACTGCGAACGCAGCTGACGTAGCGGTAATCATCACAGAGGAGCCTTTATAAATTATATCTGTAGTTCGCATTAAAAAATCAACACTTGTATTCACCTGTTCTACCCACCCAAAAATTTTCTGGCTGTTCGACGAGAGTTACAATAAAGAAAGAATTATCTTCTCTCAGCAAAATGAACTTTTTAGGGTGCCGTACATTGATGTCGGAAACAAAGCCACCATCGATCGATTACGCACTTTACGATCAGTATTCCCAAATCTGCCGGAGCAATTTATCACGCGATCTGCACAGGTAAACTCATAGAATACATTGTTCACATTTATTTTTCCTAAATTTCTCAATTACACTCCCTTTCACATATTTTTCTACAATGGGAGAGAATGGGCACTCGGAAGGGTGCTTGTTCATGAAAAAACGTACGAGATAACAGCTTCATTTTACTTACGATTTCATGTCTTTGGTCCCAAAACGTTCCTTCAAGTGAAGAGCGTTTCGCCAGTGCGACATCGAAGGCCCCAAAGGCCAATGCTATCAGTAAACGCACTGCATGAGCTCTCGTTCCGCTATGCTATACTGATGAAAAGTAAACCTCAGCAATCTTTTTCCAGGCTTCCATGCTCTTATGCATTTCATTTTCGGCATTTCCTATGGTTCATGTTCTGCTTGCGGTCATCTGCGCCGTAAAGTCAAACGGAACCATAGCGTTTGGTGAACATGGGTAACATGGTTAAAATTCTTTGTGAGAAATGGCATAGAGACGTTGAAAGTTAAAAGGTCTGGAAATTCGACCGCTGAAACAGCTGGAATCATTGATGGGCGAACGCTGTTTTCAAAGCTACAACAAACAGGTCACGGTCAAGCGCGGAGCCAACCTATGTCAATCACCAGAGACATAACCATTCCCTCTGTGCCTCCTCCATCACACGCTCCCCCTACCCAGCGCCCAATGGAAAATGCTACTTTCACGCCTTAGTTGAACGTGAAGTTTTATGTTATGTTCACGACTGCGAACGCAGCTGACGTAGCGGTAATCATCACAGAGGAGCCTTTATAAATTATATCTGTAGTTCGCATTAAAAAATCAAATCAAGTATTCACCTGTTCTACCCACCCAAAAATTTTCTGGCTGTTCGACGAGAGTTACAATAAAGAAAGAATTATCTTCTCTCAGCAAAATGAACTTTTTAGGGTGCCGTACATTGATGTCGGAAACAAAGCCACCATCGATCGATTACGCACTTTACGATCAGTATTCCCAAATCTGCCGGAGCAATTTATCACGCGATCTGCACAGGTAAACTCATAGAATACATTGTTCACATTTATTTTTCCTAAATTTCTCAATTACACTCCCTTTCACATATTTTTCTACAATGGGAGAGAATGGGCACTCGGAAGGGTGCTTGTTCATGAAAAAACGTACGAGATAACAGCTTCATTTTACTTACGATTTCATGTCTTTGGTCCCAAAACGTTCCTTCAAGTGAAGAGCGTTTCGCCAGTGCGACATCGAAGGCCCCAAAGGCCAATGCTATCAGTAAACGCACTGCATGAGCTCTCGTTCCGCTATGCTATACTGATGATCGACCGATTGATTTCGAAGTTGAGTACTGAGAATTCAAGTACCGTAATGGATGCTAATTTCGTAAGGATCGCATCAGCGGAATTCCACTCCATTCGATTCCTTTTGTTACGTTCCTTCAAGTGAAGAGCGTTTCGCCAGTGCGACATCGAAGGCCCCAAAGGCCAATGCTATCAGTAAACGCACTGCATGAGCTCTCGTTCCGCTATGCTATACTGATGATCGACCGATTGATTTCGAAGTTGAGTACTGAGAATTCAAGTACCGTAATGGATGCTAATTTCGTAAGGATCGCATCAGCGGAATTCCACTCCATTCGATTCCTTTTGTTACGTTCCTTCAAGTGAAGAGCGTTTCGCCAGTGCGACATCGAAGGCCCCAAAGGCCAATGCTATCAGTAAACGCACTGCATGAGCTCTCGTTCCGCTATGCTATACTGATGATCGACCGATTGATTTCGAAGTTGAGTACTGAGAATTCAAGTACCGTAATGGATGCTAATTTCGTAAGGATCGCATCAGCGGAATTCCACTCCATTCGATTCCTTTTGTTACGTTCCTTCAAGTGAAGAGCGTTTCGCCAGTGCGACATCGAAGGCCCCAAAGGCCAATGCTATCAGTAAACGCACTGCATGAGCTCTCGTTCCGCTATGCTATACTGATGATCGACCGATTGATTTCGAAGTTGAGTACTGAGAATTCAAGTACCGTAATGGATGCTAATTTCGTAAGGATCGCATCAGCGGAATTCCACTCCATTCGATTCCTTTTGTTACGTTCCTTCAAGTGAAGAGCGTTTCGCCAGTGCGACATCGAAGGCCCCAAAGGCCAATGCTATCAGTAAACGCACTGCATGAGCTCTCGTTCCGCTATGCTATACTGATGATCGACCGATTGATTTCGAAGTTGAGTACTGAGAATTCAAGTACCGTAATGGATGCTAATTTCGTAAGGATCGCATCAGCGGAATTCCACTCCATTCGATTCCTTTTGTTACGTTCCTTCAAGTGAAGAGCGTTTCGCCAGTGCGACATCGAAGGCCCCAAAGGCCAATGCTATCAGTAAACGCACTGCATGAGCTCTCGTTCCGCTATGCTATACTGATGATCGACCGATTGATTTCGAAGTTGAGTACTGAGAATTCAAGTACCGTAATGGATGCTAATTTCGTAAGGATCGCATCAGCGGAATTCCACTCCATTCGATCACGGTCAAGCGCGGAGCCAACCTATGTCAATCACCAGAGACATAACCATTCCCTCTGTGCCTCCTCCATCACACGCTCCCCCTACCCAGCGCCCAATGGAAAATGCTACTTTCACGCCTTAGTTGAACGTGAAGTTTTATGTTCACGCTCGTACTGCGAACGCAGCTGACGTAGCGGTAATCATCACAGAGGAGCCTTTATAAATTATATCTGTAGTTCGCATTAAAAAATCAACACTTGTATTCACCTGTTCTACCCACCCAAAAATTTTCTGGCTGTTCGACGAGAGTTACAATAAAGAAAGAATTATCTTCTCTCAGCAAAATGAACTTTTTAGGGTGCCGTACATTGATGTCGGAAACAAAGCCACCATCGATCGATTACGCACTTTACGATCAGTATTCCCAAATCTGCCGGAGCAATTTATCACGCGATCTGCACAGGTAAACTCATAGAATACATTGTTCACATTTATTTTTCCTAAATTTCTCAATTACACTCCCTTTCACATATTTTTCTACAATGGGAGAGAATGGGCACTCGGAAGGGTGCTTGTTCATGAAAAAACGTACGAGATAACAGCTTCATTTTACTTACGATTTCATGTCTTTGGTCCCAAAACGTTCCTTCAAGTGAAGAGCGTTTCGCCAGTGCGACATCGAAGGCCCCAAAGGCCAATGCTATCAGTAAACGCACTGCATGAGCTCTCGTTCCGCTATGCTATACTGATGATCGACCGATTGATTTCGAAGTTGAGTACTGAGAATTCAAGTACCGTAATGGATGCTAATTTCGTAAGGATCGCATCAGCGGAATTCCACTCCATTCGATTCCTTTTGTTGACGTCGACAGTTCTAGTATTTCCTCTGATCAAATACACCAGCGACGAAAACCTGTAGCAGTTTCCCTCTCTCATCTCACAGAGTTATTTACATGCTTTTCGGTCAGTATTTCACACACTTCAGATCACATTACTGCGTCCTCCCCTCTTCCAGTGCCTATCCGCTTCCTCTAGAATTTATACTCAGTCATGAAAGCAAGTTTTCAATTCTCTCCTCCTCCCTCCCAAAAGTTTTTTTCAAAACTCGAAATTTGAACAATATGCAAAACAGTTTTCTTCTTCTCTACTTCGTTTTTTCATCGAACGCTTTCACTTGCTTAACCTCGTGTTTGGCCTTATCTACTATTGATTAGCCTTTGCGCCTTCACATTATGCGCTAGAAAAGCACGAGTTCCTCGCCATCGCAAATTCGCAGTTTTCGAAACGCATTGGGATGACCTCGCTCGCCTCGGCACGAACACATTTATGTCTTTGTGTGTGACCGCCCAATAATTTGAATTGGGAGCTTATTCAAGCTGGAGACATAAAACGTGTTAGCCATAATCTGCCACCGCCTTCTTATATTCTGAGACTCTTCACAGGTTCTGTGGGAAGCTGCAGCTCTTTGAAAGACGTAAAAGTTTCACGCTTGCTACTTCACTAACTTCGTGGTGATGCAGTGAATTTTTAAAGAAAGCGTGGATGGGTTGACAAGCACGGTGCATCTCGTGTCAGCTTTCTGGCGCACATTAACTTCTTTTTTCTTTGATTAAATATGCGAATGCGCGAAAAGCTTGAAAAAGAGGCAGTTATTAATTCTCGAACAAATCGACTGCACACAGCTTCATTAAGCTTCTCACGACTGTGTGACCAGCAAATGCAGCGTGCGCAGACAATTTTGTATATTATTAAACACCTTGGCATTGGTTACATTAAGCAGTAGTTAATGTTCCCATACAATATAATGAGAAACACATATAGTTTCGGCCTTCGCTTAACCTGACTATTTCGGGCCTTTCAAACTTTCCGGGACCTCCTGGAGGTAACGCTTCCCCTTCGATCACAACAACAGTTTTGTGTTTCCCATTTGCCAAGACCTATGACAGTGTGGCCGAAGCTGAGAAACTGCCGGGATCCGTTCTTACTGCGGCAGACATAGGCCGTTTCACACAACGAGGAACAATTCACCTCGAAATATAGAGTTTGCGAAAGCGCACCTTGGTAATTCTGTGGAGGTTAATAATGTGATTCTCTCTATCCTCTGCAGAAGTTGTGCCCCATTGACAGGCCAAAACGCAAACAGTTCAAACGCTGCTTCACTTAGCGCTTTACATTTTGTTAAATGGAAGTGTTGTACTGCGCTTGAATAGGATATAGCACGCAGATGAAGCAGTGCTATTGTTTTGATTACAGCCTAATTTCGCATAAGCTTCCAAGCACATTGAAACCCATCTGGCTCAGCATTCAAATATGCGATTTTTTATTTCAGAGTTTTAAATACTTCGAAGCGTATGCGGATGAGATTCGTTCATCTATTCTATCTATCCACGAAAGCGTTGAGTCGGTCGGGCGAAACCAGCGAATAGAAGGCCTAGATCTCAGCAGTCAGAAACACAGGTGAGGAAATTAATGTGCTTTGGAGTTGGCTGAGTCCTCCCGATAATGCAGCAAGCCTTGGCCGTCTCGCGCAAGTTTTAGTTCGATAAGAAATCACTGGCATAGTTTAGGATCTGTGTGCACATTCGAAGGGGTGATTTCGTTAAATCGACGTTACATATGGAGTCGAGAGAAGAGTTTGTGGTTTGGGCGGTCAATCATATCATCCATGAAGGTTGGTTATTATTGAACCATTTGAACTTCACAGACAAATCTCATTCATTTCGTGTGCCACGCACGTAAACATCATAAATCATGAAAACATTGCTTGCGAATGTGACAAGGCAACGAATGCAGCGACGCATTCCTGTAACAATCACTCCGTGATAACTCTCGAAAACATTCCGATATTCAGGAAGAGCTAATCGTGTTCTCCTTAGTCGCCTAGACGTGTGTAGTAGCACTCAGTCACGTGCAGCTTTGCGCAGCAGCCTTTGCAGTTGTCCCGTGCATTTTTGCGCAACCCGTTTCATCA
>JPKZ01001653.1:0-21253 GCA_000803305.1 Toxocara canis
GGGAAGAAGTGAGTGTCAGAGGCAATTCTAATTTGTATTCAACATCTCCCTTTTACACGTACTGAAAGGAAAACAAATCGGTCAAGGATTTGAGGAGCGGAACTTGTCAATGAAAACCGCCCTCTTCGGACCTATCCTCTTGCTACGAGTTCCACAGATCCAGCTTATCATAACGGTTTGCGAATATGCAGCATGTTCCGAGCGGGTTGCCATAGAGAGCGGAGAAGAAAACGACAGTGGAAATGAATACAACTGTTAGTGTTCTGGTTAGTGGGACAGCCGCAAATACTGTTTGATAAAGAAACACAGTTACAGGAGAGATAGGGAGGGAAGAAGTGAGTGTCAGAGGCAATTCTAATTTGTATTCAACGTCTCCCTTTTACACGTACTGAAAGAAAAACGATGCGGTCAAGGATTTGAGGAGCTGAACTTGTCGATGATAACCGCCCCTCTTCTGACCTATCTTGTTACTGCGAGTTCCACCGATCCAGCTTATCATAACGGTTTGCGAATATGCAGCATGTTCCGAGCGGGTTGGCATAGAGAGCGGAGAAGAAAACGACAGTGGAAATGAATACAACTGTTAGTGTTCTGGTTAATGGGACAGCCGCAAATACTGTTTGATAAAGAAACACAGTTACAGGAGAGATAGGGAGGGAAAAAGTGAGTGTCTGAGGCAATTGTAATTTGTATTCAACGTCTCCCTTGTACAACGTACTGAAAGAAAAACAAGGCGGTCAGGGATCTGAGGAGCGGAACTTGTCCATTATCAATGATAACCGCCCCTCTTCGGACCTGTCTTGTTGCTGCGATTTCCACCGATCCAGCTTATCATAACGGTTTGCAAATATGCAGGATGTTCCGAGCGGGTTGGCATGGAGAGCGGAGAAGAAAACGACAGTGGTAATGAATACAACTGTTAGTGTTCCAGCTAGCATGACAGCCTCACATGCTCTTTGATAAAGAAACCCAGTTACAGCAGAGATATTGAGGGCAGGAAGTGAGCGTCGGACACAATTGTAATTTGTATTCAACATCTGCTTTTTTCACGAAATGAAAGAAAACCAATGCGGTCAGGGATTTTTGCTGCGGAAAAAGGGCGCAGCGCTTCCATCTTCCGCCCCTGATGGCTCCCATTGTTTTCCGTTTTCGCTGCAATGGAGTGATTGCGGGCAAGTGAGCTGTCATTAGACAAAAATCGATGAAAGCTTTCAGCCAGGTTTGGTTTTCAATTTATCTGATCTTCCGGTCTCCATCCGGAGTTCGGATGTTTTCAGAAGCTGTCGGTTGATGGGCGGTAGGCTCTTATGAATTTTTCCGGTTTTCAGCTGCAACAAAATGCGTCCCATAGCTATAATTCCACTCTCTGGTAGCTCTTCAGCGACGATGCCCTACCGGGTGTGAAAGCTCCCACATGCAAATGCCCCGAGGTAGTGGAACAATGTAATCCCGCACTTTTTGTTCGTAAGTTTTTTCTTCTTAGAACCGCTCAGCAAGCGTCGCCCTCATCGGCGATTCCTCATCGAAATCACCGGCGGTCATCAAGCTTCATCAGTTTTTGGATAAACGGATGATGCTTCTTCACGCTCTGAGAACGACGCCACACATCGATCATCGCGGCTGCGTTGTGTCGCCTCTTTGAGAGAGGCGATGAAATGCATACTACAGAAATGATTCTGTGAAGTATGATTTCAAACGACTTAACTCGAAATCGTCATCTCATAGGGAAGCGCAGCCATCGAATAGCGGGTTTAAGCGATAGAAGCAGACAGTTGTGTTTAGACACCTCTTTGCCTACCGCTTTCTGGTTGTTATTTGTGTGCGCAAAAGCTCGTATGCAGATAACGACGCTTTCTGAACAATCTTTTCATTTTTCACGCTAATTGACCATTATGCGTTGTCTTTCGTAATCCCGTGCTAAGCCATTTCGATATCGCTATCTAAAATATCACACCACTACTCTCTCTCTATCGTCAATGAAGCCTTTGAGCATCATGATATCAAGGTATACGAGAACACTTCGCGACCTGCACTGACACAATTTTTTAACAAACGCTATGTCTGTTTTTATTTTTGACTCATTTTGTTTCGCGATCCGTCTATCTACCTGTGAGGAATTTTCCTTTGTCGTTAACTTGTTTAGTGTCGTTAACGTAACAACACAATTCATTAAATTCATTTTTCTTTGCGAGTACGTATTTCTTCAGTGGGAGAAAGACAGAAATTTATGTAATGAACGGCAAGCGTAAAGTGCAATTTGAAATAACACACAAATTTGTTTGACTGACAATTAATAACGGTGAAGTGATCTTAAAATAATATAACTGACCATTAATTAATGATGCTGAACAATGTGAATCGGTAAAGTACAATGACAGTCACAACTTTCATAAGTTTATGTGAGTTCCGACCTTAATTGGCATAATCACTTTGTTGAAGTGTCGCGGAGAGCTGCTCAAGTAGCGAACTACATTCTGCGCGCTGTGCAATACAGTAGCGTTGAAAGTTATCGGAAAGCCTTCGTTGCTTACTATCGCCCCACCATAGAATAGTGTACTCAGGTTTGGTCCCCGTCTGTGAAAAGGGATATCGAAATGATTGAAAGAGTCCAACGACGATTTACTAAGATGGCTTTTAGGAAAGCTTTTCGTGGACCGTTCCAGCCCAATTATGAGCAGCGACTTCGCATTTTTGATTTGAAACCTTTACGGTATCGAAGAACCCAGTTCGATCTACATTTTTTAAACCATTTTTCCTGACGCATTATATGGTCTCAACTGCAACATGTTATACGAATATTGCTCATGCTTTCTTCAATGCTCAATAGGAGAAAGATGTTCAAAGGGGAACGCTTTGATTGCAACCAGCAATAGCCACATTACGCGTTGATCGTTATAATCGGCGTGATTAAATTTCGAATATTTGGGAGCAATGGGAGTAAATTGAAACTTGTGAATCAACGCACACAAAGGCACGTCCTCATCCAAAGTGTCTCGATTCGACAAGTGTACGAATAGAGATACCTCGGATGCGCAGCCCTCTACGACAGCTTGAAGACTTTTCGAAGAACTTGAGGTCCTTCGATTTCGCAGTTAAGCTAGTGGGAGGACAACTAGTAGGTAGATAGCGCAGAAAAACTCTCCTTTCCGACCTTATGCCCAACACATCGAGGCGGCTATCTCCGATATGCGCTACCGAAAATGCTTCTCACTCACCTGATCACGAATTGATTTCGTGACCAATTCTTGCTGTTGTGTCGCCGCAGAGCTTTTGTCAACATAACTTTTATTTTGGAGTCGCTGCTTTGTTTGTTTTCTATCCCCTTTTCTGCTCCGTTTTCTGATCGTTTTTTTCTGCAGGATTTTCGCGATTGCATAATGTCGTGACATCGCCGGCGTTTTGTGATGATACTTTTATTCCCTAGTAAAATATTACAATCACAGATGCGAAAGCGTAATCCCCCATCTGGCGGGATGGACCGTCCGCAAATTTGGGGATTTTTGAGAAGTGACCACAGCCGGTCGCGAGCACGCAGATGAGCTAAAAATCTTGAGAAACCGTCGAAAACGTGGTTTACTTGCACCTTTGATCTCATATAGTCACCAAAAGCCTTTTGCGAGTCATTTGCACTCTCTAATGCTTTTAGACCCAAAACCCTTAAAAAAGACTGGTCCAAAAATTTTTCAAGAAGCGTGAGCACTGTGTGACAAACAAGAAAATGCATCCAATTGTTCAGCGTCATTGTAACAGCGACGATACACATAAATCAGTTGTGTATCCATTTTATTTGAAGTAGTCGTTGAATGTCGAGGATAACTAATCGCTAAAAATTTGATTGTTCTGATAAACCACCACGTTGAAAGAGGTGTCACTCGTTGCCGCGGTACCTTTGAATGATCGTCTCATGAACTGAAGTATAACTTTAAGAATTTCAATACTCGAAGCGAACTTTAACTGGATGCATTTCATCTTGTCGTTTGGACTCGAAAATCCGCTATGCTTATATGTGCACGTCGAATCGACGATGGCTATTCAAAAGAGGGCTTAGAAAGAGCATGTTCGATGTGTATATCACTGTGGTGCAACAAAATGCAAAAACCTCCTCGTTGTCCTTCGATTTCCGTAACAAATATCCAACGTGCAAATATGCTGTGCCACCACAACTTCAATCGATGAAACTTTTCGATTGTTTAAGTGCTAAGGTTGGTATATTCATATTCGGACTCGAAATCAAACCTCACGCTTATATCCACTAATTTGTTGCTTGCACCCTTAATTGAGATGTTCCCTTTAAGTGGGGGTGTTTAATTGAGATGCATGGCTCATACAATGGTGTTCTGCTGTGACTGCGAAATCTTCTAATTATACGGTAGAGCAGTAAAACCGATGGAATGTTATCTTCACTCGTTACAAATTTGTGGTAAACTACTCAAAAAAGAAAACAAAAGTCAAAAATGATTCATGGCTCATATAATAAAACGGCGGCACACAATTGTTGTCCAGAATTACTATCAACATTTTCATATACCTTTCTTTTCATACATCGTTTACGCTTAATTCTGCAACCACGCCAACGTGATAGCCGCACCCAACAATGAGATACAAAATCGGTGCCATGTCAAAATCCCCTTACTTTTACGTTTCTGAACTGCTTATCTGGTTTTCAATTTTCTCAAAACATACCATCCTCTGCTTATTGATAACAGCGTTAGACCATCTCTTTTTGCTTAGACAGATTTTGCTTAAAAAGCCATCAGTCCCTCTTCCAACAGGATCAGATTCCTCATAAAGATCTGTCTAATTGAGATGAAAATTCTCATATTTGAATACGCTAGCATAAAAGCTTTTTTGTCACTTTTATTTTTATCCTTTTTGATCAGCCAAAATCACTTTGGATGATAAGTCCCATTTTATCAACACCATTATGCGTCGAAATCGTTCTTACACAAAAATCAATACGCAAATGTGGCAAAATGTTGACTAAAAATTTCTGATAGATATTACAGCATAAAACATCACAACAAAACAATTAATAATGTCATTAATTTAGTATTCTTCTCCCGGCGGTACTGATTCTTGTAGGATGCGAATAAATTTTACTCGAATTTCGGTATTCTGATTGAGATCGTTCACAATTGCCGTTTGTACTTCTATATGCAGCATTTGAAGTGCTCCACGAATGGCACCACAAATCATTTGTGAGTACCTGAAAAGAAGTGAATGCAAATTTAAGTGACTCCAAAAATAATGGCAGAAATATACTGACATCGAAAATGGAAAATACAGAATCGCAGTAATAAGTAATCGAAAATCTTAACCGTCTTCATAATTTGTCAATGCACCAACGCTGGCAATTCATTCGGATTTAGTAAGCGGCAAATCATATTTTATCACAAGCGTGGTGTAAATAAATTTTACTACATTCTACAGAGTGAACTAGCAGCAGTGTCATACCGCCACCCAGTCAAAAAATGTTGACGGCTACCAATCTTTCATTGGTATATAAGGGTATACGAGTGAAGAGAATAAAGCAGTAAGAAACGAAAAAAGCATTTATAGGGAGAAGCTAGCAAAACAAAGCGACAAATAAAAGTGCATAAAAACACAAAAAATGCTTCAGCTCTACGACGCCGACATGTTTTTCGCGCAAGCGCCGGATCGGCTTCGTCAGATACAGAGGAAGAAGCTTCATCGATGACATAGACCAGCGTATCTACTGGTCAACCGTTGTCAAGATTAGATGAGAAAATGGATGTGCCGTAAAATGAGCCTACTAGAAAATTGTTTCTCACCGTCTTTCCACGAAGCGACCGGTTGCCATATGACCCCATTTATGCACAAAAATATGCAAATTTTAGGCGCCCATAACCACTCTCTAGATTAATAAATCAATTATGTAAATTTTAAGCGCCCACAGCCCCTCTCTAGACTAATGAATCAATTACGTAAATTTTAAGCGCCCATAGCCCCTCTTTAGATTAATAAATCAATCTAAAAATCTGTATAACGAAGCATCCATCCTACTATCTATGTCATAGAAAATGTCGTAACACTAGCTTAAATGGTTCCCGAGTTGAAACTACCAGAGAGAACGTAGTACAAATGAATATATACACGATAATTTTGCCAAAATGTGATGTATACACATATATACAAACTAATGGCAAAATCACTCTAAAGCTCACAAAACAAGACTGGAAAAACTGAAGTAAACGATCCTGACACAAAATGTTGAAATATCTGAAACAGTTACTGAAACATATGGCCAAATCAACTAACCTTAGTTCCTGTGCCAATTCGGGAGGCACTTCGACGAACTCTGTTAGCGGATTGGATTCAATCAACAACGAAAACTCATCATTACTTGAACTCCAACCACTCACTTGTGCACTGACACCTGTGTAAGCATGCTCTTATTTAACGAATTAAATATGCTGAAAAATGCATATTTATCAACCGATATCCAATGCCAACATTTGTCAATCGCCACAAACAGCAAATGTTTTCTAGTCAGAGATAAACATGACGGAAGAGAAGGGAGAAGGAGGTTGGCGTTATGCTAGGTCGTTCGCCGGAACTTGTCTTAGCTTGTGCCATTAGCAAGCCAAATTATAATCCTCATGCAAGGCATAACTTCCGAAAGGCCTTAACTGTTCTCTAAAAGACTAGCAGTCAGCAAAACATCAGTGGACCAGGATATTTCGCACCGTTCACAAAGAAAGCAGATGTGCCTAGACCAAGATTGTAGATCAAAATTGTGGATCATTAAAACTAACGATAATCCCAAAATCCACACTCTATTTTAAAAAAAGAAATACGAAAAAGCCAAACGACCTAAATAAGTGCGAAGTGCGACTTTAGCAAGGACGTCAGCAACCTGATGCATATCGGTGCATCTTCCAATCTGAGCGTTCTTAGCCATTAAATCATCTGCTATCCTCAAGCCAATATTATATCCCATTTTGTCGAGCTGCCGATTCACCTGAACATACCGCAGTCGTAATCCATTTTACAGTAATACTGCAGGCTTCCATGGATCATGGGAAAGACATTTTCGGCCGATAAAAATTTCGTTAAATTCTTTACGTGCTTTCCTAATCGCCTAAATTCTTCCGACCATCCATCTATGCACATATATGTGCAACAGCTGTTGACTTGATTTCTTGATCAAACCGAACAAATGTAGGCTCGTTTGATTCGTTTCAATGCAAGCCGGTGCGGCTTGCTTTGAAACGAATCAAATTGAAACGAATGTTTACTTTTTTCTGCACACAGCACATGCACCAAAGGCGAATGATAAGCAACACTACCTCAGCCGGGCTCTCGAGATCGCGTAAAAGCTCAGCAACAAGTGCTCCATACGTCAACGTAAATAGCTCACCGCTGATCTGCAAAGCAATCTTTACAGCATAATATTCGCACCTTCCGTTCCACCTCGCCACATTTCAACCATTTCCTCATAGTTAAAATTTGTCCATAGATAACGTACAACAACAGTAAGGACAACAGCCCATGTCGAGAAGTGCCAAGTTCTGTTCCCTTCCAAAAGTATCATCGATTACTCATGCATTCTCACTAGAAAATTTCATTGCGAATAAATTGAATCAGTATCTGTACAATGGACAGAAAGGAAAGGCGCAAAAATCTTTATGTTATTCACTGAACGATTCAACAAGTGCAGATCTATGACTCCTTAGTAAGTTCATGGGAAGTCACCATGCAGAAAAAGCCCATTTGATCGTTGAATTCTTTACTTACTCTCGACAAGCAAGTATTACCTTAACGATAATATAACAAAAAAACAGCAATCGCAACCAAACAACCGGTGCATAAAGAATATGGTGCATCGTGATTCACTACTATAAAAGATAAGCAATTAGCTGGGTACAGTTTTTGTTCACTTCTATATGTGCGTGCTTAGTATTTGTATTCTGCACAATTCAAGTAACACGATTCATTCACACAGAACTCAGAACAAGCATCTACACTTTGCTAGCCGAACCAAGCTCAGGCTCATAGAACAAATTCCATAACTGCAAATTTCTTGTATGGAACATCAAAAATGCTCAGTAGACGAAAACAAGATCGGCACATATTCCTTAACGACAGTGGTTGTGGCAAAACATGGCAGCGGCAATGAAGTGCAACGATACCTTTTTGGAGTCGATACCAACTGGTAATTTTGCTTGTTTTGACATCAATGCCAATTATCTGAAAACAGCAGACCAAACTGCACAGCGAGCAGAACCTACGACGTTAAAGCAAACCCGCATTTCGAAAAAAACAGCAATTCCCCAGGAAGTTATTTTAGAGAACTTTAACCTGCAAACACGGCAATAAAAAGTACACAAAAAACACTCGCACCCTGTTATGATTGTTTAGGAATGGAACTGTCTGCCGCGATGTGCTTTGTCAATCCCACCCATCATAGCAGTTGGCCTCACGCATGACCAGCAAGTCTTACGTGCACAATATCGTTAAAATACCGCGAAACAAACGCCTTATTGCCCGAGTTCGTAGTTTTTTCTTCCATGAAGTGCTCATTTTTACAATGCGCTAACAGTTTCTGGAAAAGGAAACGTTGATTCACTCTGAAGTGACTTCATCTCTCCGAGGAGCGTGTATGCCGGGGTGAAAATTGTTGTTTGAGAAGGTCCCACTGGATATCATTATTGCAAATATCAATGTTCGCATCAGTAGCCTGAGTAGTTCTCGACTTGAATCTACTGGACAGACACAAATAAGAACCATGTCTTCGCAATGCGCTTACAAATGCAAATTTGCCAAAAAATAAAATATTTCGACTTGTGTGCTTTACAACCGCACGACATTCGAAACGCTATTTCTTTGAAAAGCATTTCAATCAATGCACATCCCCTCTCCCCTCTAGCAAACTCCGAACGCTTTGTTGGACCAACAAGACGTCCATTGATACAGCACGCTGAAGTGGATGTTAAAATACTTTGAGAAAAACGTCACCCATGTATATTTACCTTGAATGATGGATAGGAAAGTCTTGTTTTTTTTTTCTTTAAGATTTTAAAACAAGATTGAATAACCCGAAATGAACTGAACAAACTTCTCATATAGTTCATTCGAAGTTCGTATCAATACGAAATGGATTTGCAACAAACATAACAAAACACTCTTAATGGTTTATGCCAAAATCAAATGGTAAACAAAACAACAATGATCGACAGCAGATTCACTTATCATTAACGCAACAACACAAGGGAGGAGGGAGATAAAGGAAGGTGATGGCATACAAAGAGAGATCGACATCGCAAAAATTCATCCATATAAACTAATCTACAGATATCTCACTAAATGACATAAGATACTAACCAGGTATATTCCTTTCTCCCCCATCCTCCAAAACTCGTTTATGCACAAGTCCGTTAATTATTAGCCGAAAATATATCGCTCAATTCATTCAATTCACAATCTCAGTCAAGCAACCTGCGAGCGATCACCACCACTTCTGGCTACTAGTGAATAAAGACCAATGATATTACTTAAAATTACTTCAGAGCATAAACTGTCAACATCATCGCCAGCATGTTTTTATTCTACAGCAAGTTTTTTCTAGTAAAACACTGAAAATATTTCCATAACGCTACATAAATTTCAAAAAAAAGAAAAACATAAAAGAAAATATCAATAAAGCGAATGAGCTCTTCAAACGACACGAGTTCATGAAAAGCCATTTACCAACCAACAATGAAACAAAACCTATCAAGAAAACATCAAACCTCAAAAGCGCAATATGACTATAATGAACAAATAACAACTGCAGTGACATTTTGATTATTAGATAATTGATGCACGTTTTATGATTGATGTTGATGCAACATCAAGATTCCATTCTTTGAAGTTCTTCTTTGGTATGATTTCCAAAAAAAATACCATTAAACACATACAGATTAAATAACCCCTTTTACCAGTGCAGCAATACTCTTGAATAAAGCGATAGCCTTCGTAACGCACAGATCTAGTGGAACCATTCACTGAACATAACACAATGCGATGGATGATGAGATGGAGAGCGAATGATGCTCCTTCACTTAGTCTGAGTGCGCCTGTGGCAAAAAAAAAAAGAAAACGAAATACATCCACTTGATTTCCCAAGGCAAATACGGAAGACCGAATGGAAATGAGGAGGGTGGTTACTCTTCAGAGGCAGAAAAAATCCCAACCTATTACAAATTCTGTAAGTTGGCCGGCCACATAGCAACGACTAGCCGATATAACGACCATTCGACAAACGGGTCGGTTAACAAATTGACCACTCCGTCTTTGTGTAATTGTGCGATTCGCTATAGGATGATAGCCTGAAATAGTGGACAAAGTTCGATAAGACTTAAGATTCTTGAGAAGGGCAGCAGCGGCAACTAAAAGTATTACACCTTTTCAGTCGACCACAAAAAATCTAACGCACAATAACCACTGCAGCAAAGCGACCACTTAGGGCGCAACATAGATGTTGCGTAAGATACTACTATGGCTAATCTGCTAATCGGCCCTCATGCCGTGATATCATATCATATGTTCAACAAGCACTAATAGCCTTCTCCCAAAAATAACCCAAGAAGCAATGCCTATCGATCATAGACGAGATCCTACTCATCACGTGCTATATTACAAAACGAACCTATCAATCGACTCAACAAAAAAAAAAGAACTGAACGACGAGTGCAGAAAGAAGTAACGAAAGAAATGAAACGATATCATTAGAGATATGCAACATCAAAACGATTTTTTCGATATCAACAACCACTGACAAAAATCCAACGCAGTAACTATAAGCGTCAGATGAGTCATTCGAGCGAGGAATGAGGTGATGAGTCAAGCTTGTTTAACAATTCCTTCCGCTTACGCACCAACTCGCCTTCACTCAACTCCGACTCATTACTCTCCTCCTGAAACGTATAGCAGTGGGCAGTTTGCCATCGAATGAGACTATTCGGAAAGGATATAAGAAATTCTAATTTTGCTTGCGAAAAACATATTTTACAAACGCTTAATTCGGTGCATTAAATGAAATGAAAATAGCGCA
This sequence comes from Toxocara canis, assembly GCA_000803305.1. Classification (NCBI taxonomy): domain Eukaryota; kingdom Metazoa; phylum Nematoda; class Chromadorea; order Rhabditida; family Toxocaridae; genus Toxocara; species Toxocara canis. The sequence continues at coordinate 11,057 of JPKZ01001653.1, forward strand.
GATCTAAACTAAAACACCACGTGAATCCGAATTTATGAGCTCCAACTTTAACTAGCAGCTAGTATCAGTGAATCACGAATCACTTCTCGCTTATTCTACCAGAGATTCCTACTTGCATCATCTGATACATCATCTGGTAAACGCTACCGGAGAAGCGTGGCAAGCGGGCAAGCGAGTAGCACGGCTAATTGACTGGCCAAAATAAACGTTTAAAATCGGAGACAGAAATGTTGAACTATGTTTGAACCATCACATCCAACCGATACTAATGTAATCAAAAGCAATATTTGGAGTCTCTTTCCTTCTTACCAATACAAAAGTATGATGAAAAATTTTTACCCAAAACTCATTCAGCGCTTACTATTTAAATTCAAGAATCAAACGGCAACGTCACACGGAACCACAAATTAAACCAAACATTGAATACACCGTCAAATTTTCATCAACAAAACAAAAAAAAACCATAAACATACCCGTTTGGATGATCGCTTCGACCTGGATCGTTTCTCAGTTGTTTCCTTCAAAAAAAAGTTTAACTATAAAATTCCCTTCTTGGTTATAAATTCAGTGACAGTTTCAGCTGTCGTAGTTAAACAATCACACTTCAAAACACAGTCCTTTTCTACAACAATATGGTTAGAATAACAAAGGCAATATTATTGTAAAATTTCTTTTTGCGCTGCTTCCCCACCAGGTAAAAAATAAAGCACACTTTCACAAAAATTCCACAAACGTTGGGATAAAAAGAATCAGACATCAGATCGTTTAATTTGCATCTTTATGTGATACACACGTCCAGTCATCTAACAATATTGACAAAAAATCTATCCGTTACGAGGCGTCTCAAATATAACGACCCGAGTCGTAAATCAAAAGTTTATTCGCTCATATGCAAACCTTTCAACGCTACCAATTGATTTGTGTGAATGGTACTACGTTTAAATTACGTACCACAACCGCAAACTTTCTGGACGCATTGGAAGATGATAGTGTCATCGATGATACGAGAAGACGTCTAATTCATATCCGGCTTAAAGGTGAAAAAAGAGTACTGAGTATACGACGAACGACAATTGAGAGAAAAGAAAACTGATGCAATGAGTAGAGAGAAAGGGAACATCGCAACGATTAGGTGTTAAAACGCGAAGAAAAATCAACTGAAACCAACCGCTGATGGCGATCGCGATCGAGAACGCGACTTGGAGCGCTTTTTAGATTTCTTCTTTCGTTTTCGTTCTGATTCTGAAATCAAACGACACACTCATTCGATTGTGTCATCGTAATGAAACTTCTAATTCCCGGAGATAAGACTCTCTAGAACAGCATTTAATACTGATTTGAATTTATCACAATCTACAATAGCGTTTATGAGCCGCGCTCACAAAACCGTTACCATAAAGGGATGCAAAGGCAGCTGTAATTTCGTCGATTCCCGTATCGATACAGCTGACAACTATGCCCACGCATGATTGTTCTGACCAGTTTCCGAACGCCTGGTGGTCAGCCTGCTGGCGATCCGTCGGGTAAGCAGCCGGGAATCGAACCCAGGTCTTCCCACGTACGAAACGTGGGCGCCACCACTGAACTACTGCCACCCCATGTTGCCATAAAATGATGGCAAATAAGAAATCACAAAGAAAAACGCTTCATATAGTGACAACAAATATTGTAAAACAAAAAAAAAAACAAATTGCAGCGTTGCTATATACATTAAAAAAAAGAAACCCTTTTCATCGTCGCTTCCGTCCGACCGATGATGCTTCTTTTTCGACTTTTTTGCACGATTTTCCGCATCCGAATCAGAATCCTTCTGCAAAAATAAACGTATTCATATTTCTAAAGAATAAGAGAAAAAATCTCATAAAGTACGTTCACAGTTCTTGCAGCATTCGCTAGCCAGCAGCGCACCACTCTGCAGATGTTCGTTTTCGCAAAATTAGCCTATGATTAACTAAAATGGACATCTTCTCGAATAGCAAATCTACATATTATACGGAAGATTGTTTATAAAAGACAGTAGTTGAAAAAACCTGCACCGTAGGCATATTAAAGTAAAAACGACCAGCACCGTACGCCTGTTTGCTACGCAGCATAACATGTGCGAGAAGCGACGATATTCAACTCGGTTGCTGGTGCAGCACGAACTGCATGAACACACGGCACATCTGACCCGTTGCTGCAACCGATTTTGCAATTTTGCCTTTTTTCTGATAAATCTGATCTGTCTGTTCTCTAGCAGTCGGAACTAGTCCATAATTTTAACAGAATGACAAGAACACACATCTTCCTTCCTTCGTTTCTTTTTGTCCTTCTTTTTCTTCTTGCCAGTGCCATGATGATGCCCACATGCCTCTGCCAGATTCTGAACGTAATCCTGAAATGGAACATCAAGTCTCACTCTCTCAAATCATGGCCATATGGAAGACCTTATCCACTCTGCTAAGAAATATTTCCTGCACTCAAATGGTTAGCTTGTGCTAGAGTAAATTTGCACTAGACATTGCCATATTATGTTAAAATATCACTGTTGAGGCATAAAATGAACTCTTGTTACAAGTACTTTAACATATCTCTGCTCCCGAACTAAGCAAAAGCTACGCAAACATTCTTGTTAATTCCTTAACGGTGATAACTTATTCATCTCAACTCTCCTTTCCGCTCCCCTCCCCCTTTCCCCACAATCGGAAAACTTTCAAGTATTAGCTGAAATTGTAGGAAAAGATTTCAGCCCATAAACAACATCTCGGCAAAAAAAGACGAGAACATTCTTTACAAAAAAAGTTCTCCCTCCCTCCTAGTTACATCGCCTCCTCTCTCCCCCGAATCCCTTCTCTCTCCCTAACCTTTAAGAAGGTAGCGAATACGAGAAAACTTACACTGAAGAACTTCCGTCTAAGCTCTTCGCTCTCAACGGCCAGGAAGGCTTCTTCATTTTCTATTTTTGGCCGGATAATCTCCCACTGCGAACTTGGTTCGACCGGTGGAACAAGATTGCGTAAGACCGTCCGGAATGCCGTCTCGTGACGCCGCCGCTGAAATTGTTTTTATAATCATTTCATATTTTCATTTAGTCAAATGAATGAAACACCAAACTACCACTTTAATTCGGCCAGAGAAGAAAGACAGAGAGAGAGAGAAAGTTTACTGAACGTTCGATGGAATCAGTTTCCCACAGTACCGAACATGGAAGTCGACCCATTCCTCTAAGCTCCTTTTCAGAGGTGAAAAAGGCTGAGATGTACTTCATTAATGCATCCCTCTTAATTATAGAAAGGTATGCTTTGTTGTGCATATCAGCACAAACGGGCTTAGCATCTCCTAGTTCTTCAGGTTGGCGCCGACCTTAACTTTCAGTTGGGACCAGTGTGTGAAGTGTTTATTTGTCCTTTCATTTTCTTTTACAGCTTCTTCCCTTTTCTCTCTTTTCACTTTACTTCTTTCATCCTTAAAGCGAGTCGGAAAGTAAAACCGAAATTGGACTGCGACTTGCAATCAAACTCCCCAGTCAGATGAGGAAAGATAGGGAGCAGTGCTGTCAAGCTCCTCAGTTCGCCTCGTTCACAGCAAATTTAAGATAATAGCAGCAAAATCAGCCAGCCAATTCAAAACTCTAGTCGTTTCAATAACACCAATTTCCATAATCCATAATTCTTATAAGGATGATATCCGACCGAATAAAAAGACTACCTTTCTTGCTTGTTCCCTCTCTTGTTCCTTTTCCTTCGCTTCAGCTTTCTCCATAAACGAATTATAGCACAACTTCATGTTGCCCGCATCGACCGTCTTCCCTCTCTCGTCAGAATTCACCCATTTACATAGCTGGTCGAAGGTTGTGTCCAATTCAACAGTTGCATTCAGATCCTGTTAAAAATCACTTTTCAAATTGTTTGGATTCTCCACAGAAAAGGCGGTTAAGGGACCAGCCAAGGGACGTAACCATAAGCAGCAAAACAATGTACTCAAAACTCCATTCGCTCACTCAACGGGTCGGCCGTTATTATCCGTATTTTGACTCAACCGACTGGTCATGAAAATCCTCCGCAAAAATATTTTCCAATCGGTGGCGAAAATGAGAAAAAAAAGTCACAAATAGAGTAGTCCAAACAGCGTAGAATACTAGAAGAGGCAGAGAACTCTTTCCTCTCCTCTCCCACCCCCCCTTCCCCCCACCACCACTTCTATTCCCCTTGCGAATAGTAGCGACAAGGAATCAAACAATCTTCTATATCTCTGATGGTCACCATACCGATTACTTTACTGAAATCAGAAGCATAATGAGCTGTTAGAATGCAACCAGAAATGAAGAATAATACTGGGATAGTCATATCCCGGAAATGAAACTGTGATTATGGACGAAGCAATTATTTTCTAAAACGCAATAAATGAAAATGAAAGAAAAGAGGGGACGTAAGTGAGGAAACCATAACTTAAAAAGTACCTTGAGTATATCCTTGATGATGCGGCGGTCTTGTCCGAATTGTGACTTGAGATCCTCAACATAAAACTTGAAAAGATCGAGAGGAGTACTTCCCGATTGAGTGAGCATATTGTCGAATCGAGAGTCAGCCGATATCACCGGGTAAAGCTCACTCCATAACGACATCGATGTCAGCTCACCTACGGCAAGTGACACTCATTTCAGTAAAAACCAAACTCCAATCATGGCGAAAAAAAACGAAGTGGAGAAGGACGGGAGGACGAGAAAAGCCCTACACGGACTACCGGAACGGGTCGATCAACCGATATGAACAAGAAGCACAGGTGAACTCATAAGGTAAAAACTACCGACTTCGTTATGATCTGGACTTTCAAATGCATGGGTTTAAGGGCTGAATTTCTCTTTCTTCAAACTTCCCCTTTCCATCTTCATGCTGTTCACAGCGTTTCAGCCTTTTTCATTCACCCTACGACCTCAGCTTGAAATGGTACAACCACGTGCAACTCTTTTTCTCGTTCTCCGCTAATGAATGCTTAGGAAACGGTGAACTTATCTACGTCGGATAGCCCAGCTTCCTCCCTCACATATCTTTTGATGAAATACCAACACTAAATTTAGCAATTCCTTCAACGTACAAACTTCACCATCTGCACAAAGTATGACCCTTTCCACGTCATCTGCACAATGTACAACTTTCAGCTCTATACACACATAGCAACTTCAGTGCAGATGAAGAACAATCATAAAGGTTACATAGCCCATTCATCACTCTCCATAACCAGGTCCCCATCATCAGCTCTACATATGAAGCTTTCCTAAGCAAGCATAGCAAACTCCACAATCCCCAATCAACTGCCAGCCAGTTATATGACTATTACAAAGTAACCTCGTTTGTGTAGTTCATGAAGATACTCCTGAAATGCTTCTCGAATTTTCCTCTCTTGTCTCTTACGCCTCCTCTCTTCCATCTCTTTCTCCTTCATATAGTGCTTCTCGGCTGTTCGAATATGATCTTCGAAAACAATCAGTGCATCCTCTTTATCCATACCTCAATAAAAAATATCTTCATTTAAGGAACACTGACCCTACCACATCGCCTGAACTCCATTCCAGTAACTACTATTGGGACTTGAAGGCAGACTATGAAACGAAAATTTTAAGGTGAAAATAGAAAGCTGAAATAAAAACGATAATAAAATCGCCGAAAAAGTATGAAGTAAAATAAAATATGACCGAATACAGGAAATTCTATTAAAAACGACACAGTTGCTACAATTATAGCAAAGCCCATTCACTAGTCAGTTCGCACTTTCGAGAACCATCACGCCTATCTCATACATTCACAGATGGGACATAGCAACACTCACTGAGCACTATAATTCTAAGCAATTAAAGTCATCGCTGTGCCAAACAGGTAAACAATTAAAGAAGCGAAATATGTAAATAAAAGAAAGTAAATACTCTGAAGTGTACTATCGTTGGCGAACGCGGGATTTTCGATGAGTAGTCTTTGTGCTTGAGCCCACGTAGTTCTATAAGTGATTTCCTCCATTCCCTCCAGAATATCGGCTAGCGCTTGAACGTTCCGACGACGCAATGTCTTCGCATTCTCCTTATCACGCTTGTCAATAAACTCCTTCAAAAAAATATAAAAATCTATATAGAGACCTATATGAAAATATAGAAAAAAATTTAAAAAATGAAACGTTTGAGGAGTGAAAAAAGCACACACAGAAAATGCATATGTAGGCAATTTATGCACCCACCCCTATTTCAAAAATCGTCTGGGCGACCGAAATCTCGATAGCAGAGGGGCAAGGGATGTCAAAATTACGGAATGACGATAATCAGATAAAATATTTTGAAGTCCGCTAAAAATGCAAAAAAAACCCACAATATCACTAAACGCAAAAGATATTCGGTGGAATTCCCTAAGTTCAAGGATCAATCAAATACGGACACTTTATTCAACTGAGAACCGCTCCAAATTAATCGTTAACAGTTCTGAATGAAAACTATTTTTCATCAGACCTGCACATCTCAGTACAATTTGTTTAGACGCTTGCTTCTTCACTACTTCTAATCGCACCATAGATCATTGTTCAGTATGCTATTTGACAACGAACTGAGCTAAATCTATCGAAAACATGAGAGATAAGATCATGGAAAGCTTTCGCAGGAGAGAAAAGCAATAAAGAAGAGCAAAGAAGAAAGAGGCGCATACAAGCGCATCGCGGAAGATCTCTTTTCGTTCACTGTCGTGTACAGCTTTCCACAACGGTTCATCTTCGAACAACTTCTCCGCCTTTGAATATCGCATTGTTGGACGAACCTTCGGGTGATTTTGCAGCCATTCTTCTAAATCCTCTTTTGCCTTCTTTATTGCCAATCGCTTCTCATCCTAAAATAAGTTTAGCTGGAGAAAGAGAGAGAGAGGGAGTGAGAAAGAGAGGGGAAAAAAAGCACATGAACAGTAATAAACCGCAACGATTTGATGACTAGTTCATCATTAAGGATCGTCCCGACGAAAAAGATCACACACGAGGCAGTCAATTCATGATTCTTCTCTTCAACTGCACATGAAAACATTTGTGCGTGGCCCTCCACTGTGAGAATCTTTAATGTTTATAACCAATGGAAAAAGCAGCTTCAGTAAACGCTTGAAAAAATCCTTTAAAATATCATGCATCTTTATTATAGTTCCTCAGGTTCGCCCCAAACAATCTAAGATCGATCCTAACAATACTTATAATCAACAACCGACATACCGTAATGCCTTGAATATAAGCCGAGGCCTCATAGAATTAACCAAAAAGATATTTCCGAGAAAAAATTCTTATACAGCAATCTGCAAATCAGTATACAAGAGGGGCTATGGAATAGTTATGGGCAATCCAATATCCCCTCCCACAAGAAAAAGAAAAAAGAGATAACGATTAAAATTTAGTACAAATAAATTCTGAAATCAGCAACTTTTTTTGCACCTTTGGTGCCTATTCGAACATCACAAAGAGATTTTGGCAATAAACAGAACAATCTAAAGACTTAATTGCAGCTCGCCACGCTTCCTTTGCCCTACAATACCGCTAGTACCACTAAATCACTGCCAAAACCCACCTTACACTACTGCTATGAGTGGCATATTTTACAAGCGTTTTCAAAACTAATTTTGATGGCATATACAAGTTTTTAGATGAAGCTTGCTTTGCGATGTTAAAATATGCCTTCATTTTAGTTCTACTTCAAACGTGCCCCAACGTTCGATCACGCGAACACTGTCACGGATGTCAGTTTTCAATTTTCCTTTTGAATGTTCAAGCGCATGCTTATTGAATCAGACATGACACTTCCTCTTCCACGACACTTGCTTCTCGCAATGCGGTCATCCCCCCCCCCCCCCCAAAAAAAAAAAAACGACTCCTCTACTAGCTGCAAGGATATTCTGACTAACAACCTGTAGGAGAACGAACTATAAATTTTAGCACTCTCGAAAAAAGGCGTATATTCGGCGGTAGGTTTCCTGTGAAACGTCCATTTCTTTAAACAATGAATCAAATATTCCCGAAAAGAGCTTACAAAGAGGGGACGGGGGAGGGGGAGGGAGAGCGATTCAGAGGATGACGGACTCGGCAGTACAACAGGAAACGCATACACTTGAAAAAGTTAACAAAGGAGGGGTTTGCTTTGAAAAAATTACGGAGGGTGAAAGATCAACTGACATGAACAGTGACTCATTCATATGCAGGTATCCTTTTGGCGATCTGTTGGGTCTCTTTCTTTACAGTCGTATGGACATAATGCTCTTCCCCTTACCATGTTTGGTTAGCATACAGTCACGATCAGCTACACTATTTAATATTTTTGAGCTGCATCGTTCAAAATGTACTCAGGAAACGCATCGCGCGTTTGCGGCAACCGGCCAGCGCCGTTTTGGAACTCTTCCAAGTGCGCCACGTTCGACTTTCTTGGCGTTCACTATCATTGCCTCACTTCAACATTTTTCTTTCGCCGTTCACTAAGAGAATTGAACGTTACGGTTTCTTTACTAAATCGTTCTCTGGGGGGCACTGCATTCCCTGCGTCCATGCTTTCGGGCTAATTAGCTTCATGACCTCTAGCAGCAGCTGAAGGATCATTGGACTGCTTCCGAATCGCCAAAGTGCCCTCACTTTCTTAATCTGGTAGAGAGGTTTAACCCACCCCTCCCTCCTCCAAATAAAAGAACTTTAGCAGAATGTGCACGGCTATTTCGACAGATGAGAAAATATGACGACATTAACGGCGGGTCTGTTGCGTGGATGGCTGAAGTGCGGCTGAAAAAGAATTGAGTGCCGTGACACGCGTCATAAATTCGAATAAAAACAGCCTATTTTAAAAACGAGCCACCAAGTGATAAATTTGATTTACAGCCCGCCGGCCAAAGTTGCTCAAGCTGAGGTGATATGCGATGGCTTCCTATCTTACGCGAGCTGAACGCTCTGGTTCCATATTTTTCAGGTCGGCTGTTTTTACTTTTTGTGGAAGTCGTGATTCGTCTCACTCTCTTGGCGTTATTCAGTCAACTGTCACTTTTTCAGTTTCCATAAAACTTTCCTAAGCTTCGGTTTACTTCCCAAAACATAGATCTCAGGAAGCCTCATACGATAATGGTGAATAAATATTGACCTAACGATATTTTTACTTCATTGAAGCGGTTACCAATTCAAGGGTTGCTGTTTAATTTTTACTAGTTATGTCCGCTCTAATCCTACAGCTTTATCGGATTTTTTCTCAAGTACGGCGAGAAATTACCGGCTACCAGAAGTGATAAAGATAAATGACCTCTATCACAGTTAAGGAAAACACCAGTAAAAAAAATGTATCACCTCGGACTACCATAATCAACAAAAATAAAACGGCAATTCTTGCTGTGAAAAAAGTTCCATAGGTATGAGCTGTTTCCCTTATCCGTCAGTTGGGTTTTTATGTAGGATGGAGATATGCTCTCAGCTCTCCACTAGTTGTTTCTATGGAAATAAAACAATTGAGGCATAATTTAATGTACAGGGTGACCGGTTTGATCCGTGCCGGTCATCTCAAATGGGAACAAAGGCCACTTTGGTATGACGTTTACGCGGCTGTACCACCTCTACGAGAACCGATATGGGATGCAAAGTTTATGAAAGAAGGCGAACCCGTTCGTAAAATATTTTACGAGGAGGACATCATCAGAGCGTTCGTTTTATGGTCTTTTTTAAAATTATTGGTAAACCATTAATGTCATCATTAAAGGCTTATATGAATGCGACTATCATTCTGACATGTTTCCACATCGTTTAAGATCCTACGGCCAATCAAAATTTGTGTTAAAGTGCAAAAACCAATGAGAAAAACGTAGCTAGTCGTCATTATTGCAAATGATTTCCTTCTGAGGCGTCTTATATTTTTGATTTTTTCCTTAATGAGTAAGGGAAAAAAGCAACTTGAGGATGATCACTTATTGCAGAAACATAAATTGCCTAATTGAAGAACGTTAATCAGCTTAAGATCGACCAAATATCGCAAAAAATACAAGACCGCAAATAAAGGTCCCCTTCATCGGCTAACCCAAACAACCAAGGAAAATAGGCAATTTAGAAAATATCACCTCAGTAAAAAGCTACAGAATGTACTGACGAATCCCTTATTGTAGAGTGATACAAAGCTGTAGGCTTGTAAGTTACGTCCCCCCCCCCCCCCCCCCCCCCCCCCCCCCCCCCCCCCCCCCCCACCCACAACCC
>JPKZ01001653.1:21271-53325 GCA_000803305.1 Toxocara canis
CCCCCCCCCCCCTTAACTTCACCTTCGTCAAATCGCTCGCGATAACCCATTCATTCTTCAACTCTGTTCCCACTACTTAAGACGGATCCCTTGGTCGCAATCAGTTTATTTCTTTTTCAGGAAATTCTATAAGCGCTATCGTTCAGCTGGTGCGATAAGTATTGAAAATACGAAAACAAAATCCGTTAGTCAATTGTTCATCGAACAGTACAAAGTGGAGCGTGAACAAAATCCACAAATGAGCGATTATGAACTTTTCGATAAGACAGCGGCCATATTGCAAAGCAATGGAATACCACTCAGCCAACCACGCAGCAAACAACGCACCTTGCGAAGAAATGTACATTCGAAAGAGGACAATAAGAGTGACGCTAAAACTGCGACCGCAACTACCCATCAGAGCAATTCTGATAAGTAAACGTGATTTTCTTTGAACGATATATAGCCGTAACTATTGTTGTATAATTTGTTTCACAGAACGTATAGTGTGTTCCGTGTATAATTTCGTTCTTTGAAAAAAACAAGTTGTTTTAACCAAAAAAAAGTGGAACAAGATCACACGGTCCGTTTGTATATTCTCAAGAAAACTACTGGCTTATTCACGGAAACAGTCCTCATGCAATTCATACCCTAAATCACTCAAACGATTGAGAAGTGTTTCACATTTTATGAGATAGTTTTCTCGAAAGAAACCCATGGAAATTTCTTAATATACACGAATCTATTTGTTTGTTCGTTATGCTGTTGGCTTCTCTGCTCAAGGCACAACACTGTGTGAAGTTTGTCCGTGCATGCAGTTACTTGTTCTCATATTTTTGATTATTATTATTTGCGACGAGAATCTGCTTCATCCACCATACTTCCTGATGTTCATCGGAGCAGTTTTTGCCGATTACGTACACACTGCTTACATCTCACATTTCAATAAGCAAGCGAAACAGTTGTTGAGAAACTTTTGTGAGATTTTGGTGAACGCAAAATCGAATGACTTTAAATCAGACGGGAACTCTAATGGGTCTCTTAACATGTACTCCAATGTTTTAAGAAAAAGTCGATTCCTTCTGACTCAGACATCGCAGAACGTGTTTCATAACTAAAGCTGCCTCAAACACCAGAATCGACTCAGGGAGTTTGCCGCTAACTGAAACATACTCCCGACATGTAAATGACGAAAGTAAAGAGTATAGGAGAAAGCCTGTAGCTGTCTCCTATTTCACAAAAATACTTCACTGGAAGTGGTTTGACACGAATATTTAGAGTGTGTCTTCAGTGGCTGAGCGTAGAAAGTTCGGCAATTTTAATGGCCTCTTTTGAATTTCTGCAGAAAAAAAAGCCACGCCAAGAATGACAGAAAAATTTTCGACAGTTTTCTGCTAAAAGCATAAAACCAACGAACCCTTTCCTCCTTCTGCCTTTGCACCTTCCACGCATTGAAGAGTTGTTTCTTTTCGCTCACTTTGTTGAGTATTCGGAATCTTGGATCGTGCTGGATGTACTTTACTGCTTGCTCCCATGAACTCACTGATGTTATTTTACCATCGTTATACTGAAACCAATAAGACGCTTATTACTACATCCGTGATAGTCGGTAAACGGATACTGACGCAGTTTCAATGCGCAGCTTTTCGTTTCTTATAGCCAATTTTCAGGACGCCTAAAACTTTGGCAATTAATTGCACTGAATTTGAGGTGGTCTCGTGATGGTTCCACGGTAAGTAGTAGAATGAAACAATGTGACTTCTCTCTCTCCATCTATCTGTCCAATACATACACGTCGAAATTCCACTGGAAAGGAACAAAATATGTACATCTCGAACAGAGATGAAACAAGAGCAAAGGCTTAAATTCTTGTTTTAAACGATTCGGCTAGAACTTCTTTAAATGTTTTACTTCTCAACGGGCGGAGAGGTATTGGCGTTTTGGACCATTACATTCAGCATCAACTGCCCCTAATCGCGCCTCCACCCCTCCTCCAGTAAGTCCAAGCTTCTGCAGGAAAAAAAAACACTGACTACAACTATGTTGGGTAGATATGATTCTCCCTCGGAAACATCTTTATGCGCTTCTGTATTCTTAGATATATCAGCCTCACTAATGGACACTGGCGCAACTCATAACAGTATTGGAGCATAATCCAGAAACGGATTTTTTTCTGCATAGGTTACATGCAAGTGACTAAATTTCAGCGTGAGCTGCCACTATGACTGTGAAGATGGGAAAATATGGCCAATTTCCTCATTGGGAAGCACAGCTTGGTCCAACTATCGCAGACAATGACGCTCAATAGCGCCTTCATCTCCTTCGATTGCCCCCCCAGTTCGGTTTCATTTCGCATTTAATACTGCTTTCAAACTTTTACTAAGAGATGCGCATAGACAATATTTGTGTGTTGCGTCTTTTTTTTGTCACAGCTTCCCATTTTGGAATTCCAAACAATCAATCAACTTCCATTGTTGACAATTCGTCGGTTATGGTTGATGTGATCGAACAAAGATTAGCTCACCTTGTCTCTAAGCAGTTCGCGAAACTTGTCAGCCTGTCTTTTCTTCAACTCTTTCTCCTCGTCTGCCGCATCTGCTCCTGTTCCCTCATCACCTTCACCTTTGCTTTCCTCTTCCTTTTCTGCCTGAAATGTTAGGTTCTTGTTTTCAAAGCTCACACAGTACTCCTATCAATCCCGTCCATCGGGATCAACTGCATCAATGAACATTCGATGAGATAGTTCGCAGGCTGAATCCATAGAAACTAGCCCCTTAAATTTTACGCTTACCTTTCGCCACTATTTTATCCTTTCAGTTCCTCCGTCAATACCAAGAATCCAGTACCAAGAATATCGTTTTTCTGTTTCTTACTCCAATATTCACGCAGTTTAACTGCTGATCAAACAGAAACAACAGTCACTTATTGTTTCTATTGCAGATTCGGCAAAACTCAGAAATATTTTCTATTTTTTAATAGAAGTCGCTATATCACCATCATAATTAACCGCAATACCAGTAAGAATGTTTTGCATCCTAATATTTTGCAGCAAAAAAATGTTTTGGAAAATCGCATCCTAATATTTTTAGGTTCATCCGTGTCAGCGCCTCATGAAATGAACGTTAACATTATTTTCGCAACGTTTAGGCTCATATAGCGATCAAAAACTTGGCGTTTGTTCGTTGTTCATAGTTTCGTTCGTTGTGCCACCGCACGTAAACATCATCATTCTTTCATGTGTTTACAAATTGCAGGACACTTGATGATGACTCTTTAAGCCGAAACGTCGCGAAAAAAAGTTTTATTCATTTCAACATGAGCCTCACACGGTTCAAACTTAACCATAAATCACCCTACTTCACAGCGCGCGTTCAAAACAACACCGCAATCCAACAGATATTCTAATACTTTAAAAAAAGTTCTTACAGCAGGTTGGTCAAAACTCTTAAGCGTGGCAAGCATCGCTTTCTCTAACTCAGATTCGCCGCCGGTCGTTGAAGATGGGACTGCATCTGTGTTCGACGCAGGTGTCTCTTTTGTTTGAGTTGATTCCAGTTTATCATCTGAACGAAAAGTTACGAGTTCAGCATGAGATCTGATAACGACCGGAAATTCTGAATGTGACAGCCCAGCGCTGGGACCAGATCACCACAAGTGATAAGAGAGCGAACAAGTGACCAAAAAAAATGAGATTAAGGCGTATCAGATTTCACTTCACTTTAAGGTCACACAAACCAAAACGTAATCGAATGAACACATTAAACGTAAAGAGCAGCATGGACCCGCTAAGTTCAATGCCATTCCACTGTGCATGCAAAAATTTCTCCCTTACACTTCCTGGGATTTTTTTTTCGAATACATGCCTCCTCCATAAAACTCCTATGAATTCTTTCATTCGGTCTGCAGCATCCGCTCAGCTCAGTGTATCTGTTCAGTTGGTCTCTCGATCGCACCAACATCAGTGATCTTGCTCTCCTTTCTCTCGCTATTAACTCTCATGCATCCGCCCTCTTCGCCCTCTTCAACTGAGCCATCTTTGCGACTCCCTGTGCATACTTCAACTTATTTATTCTCAGCAAGTACACCGTATCCTTAATGTTTATTGCACCTCTCAGACATTCGTCTGACTTATTATTGATTCATTTTACTTTTTCGTTCTTCTTTGTACCACTTCAATCGAGTTTCTTCTGTGTTCCTATAGAATCGGGTTTCAGCACCACAGAGCACAGACAGGAGAATAATTCCTGGAAACGTTCTTTTGGCCTTCACGATCGTCGTTCTTTCGTTAAAGTCAGTTTTGTCCATCATGAAAGCTGCCCACCCGTCTTCAGTTTATTTTACTGCGATTCCCTTTCGCAGTCCCCTCGCACCGTTATAAAAATATTCAAAACACTTGCTCTTCCATCCCCCTCCCTTCCATATCGACACCCCTTCGATTCAGTTGATCTATGACCGTATATAAATGGACGATGAAAATAGAATAAAGACAAGTAGGCATTTCACCAATACCACTGAAAGTGCAACAAAATACAACTAAACACAAAACGTCTATTGGTTATTAATCCATTTTCACCATTCACTTTTACAAGATTGGAAATATTTTTCATTCCTTTCATTTCATTTCTAAATATTTTCCGTTCATTTCATTTAATAAGTAGGCTTTTACGCGCACGATATAGGAAAGATATGGTTTTTACGAGCACGATACAGGAAAGATAAGCAAACGGGCACACATAGATCATTTCATTGTGCTATACGTCGTACAACGAGTAGGTCATAGTGTCGCAGTAGGTTCGATACGCCTATAGATATGCACTCCTCATCCCCTCTAATTTTCAGAAACTTTTGCGAATTATCGTTTTCGAACTGATTTTTATGGATCGCGATTTTTAAAGCAAAAAAATCGTCGAAAAGAGTCTTCATATGGATGCACGATACCGATTCGATAAAGCCACAAATGTCTTAAAGCGCCAAAATAACCCGCCAAAAAGCCTCTTTACTGGCCAGCGTTTGATAAACGGGTTGAAATCTTACTCTAAAAAAAACGATTCCCATCGAAAATTTCCTAAAATTTTCAACTCCTCCTAGTGTTTTTCAACTTGACGAGCGTGGATCACTCCTCAAAATTATAAGTAGTTAAATTCCTCTTAACTGAAGGAGGACAAAAGTGGAGCGGAATAAATCTGTCCACTTGCAATGCAGCTATATGCTATAGGATTAGCAAAAAAGACAGAAGGAAGTAGAGTTTAGCTAGACCATGTGTAGACGGAGCGCCGTGAACTTCGCAGATAAGTTCAGACTCCATAGGAAGAATGCGGTGATTTCAAAATCTGATGCATATGAAAGAACAGAAATGAAAAGAAACCTATTCGTCGATACCTAATGGTCACTGGATACAGCTGTTCGTTTTCCTTTGCTAATTCGAGAATCAACTAGTGGATCAATCAAAAAGCTAAAAGAAATTAAATAATGAAAAGAAACATCGAAAATTTTCTTAAGTCAGGTTCGGCTGGTAGGAAGTACGGGTGTTCAGCCTACCCATACACATTCCAAGTGACAGTGCAACAAGGACAAAGAAAGGCGAGAAAGTTAGGACCACCATCTCTATTGTTTTGGAGAGAAGAACAGAATTTGCTAAGGTGGATTCCTCTACCTCTCCCTTCCCCCTCCCTCCCCCCTTTCCTTCCCCTCTTCGCACCACTGCTTATGCTTCGTTCAGTGCCGCAAGCGATGCAATGGCTCCAAAATAAAGAGAATGATGTAAACACTAGTGTTCTAAAGCAGCAACCATCAGGGTGAACGAGAAACAAATAATACCTTTACCAGTTGATGAACTCACAACAGTGGAATGTGGCTCGAAATCTTTGGGACATGTCCATGTCGTTTCCTTCGTCTCTGAATTATAATAATATGGACGCCCCTCTGGTGTTTTGTATTCGCGCCAAAGCCGCGCTGCTGCTACTCTTCGCTGTAAAAGTTGTTCTTTTCATTAATCAGATTTTCAAACAACCACCGAGACTGTTCATCTCGTTAAGAAAGATAACTTTGATGCTCAACCTCTAACGTAAACGCTAGTGCAGCAAATGAGGGGTGATGAAGAAAGATAATGGCCCAAAATTTTCCGATAATGCTTAATTACTCGCAGAGATATATATTACGCAGCTTTGCTCATGCAAAAAGCACTCAATTTTAAGCAAACTATGCTTACACTCCACTGATGTGCAATGCGACAAGCCACGTCCATGTTTTCTAAACTTAGCTAATTCCTTCTCATAGTAAACACTCGCCGACAAGAAAAAACAGTGATTTTTATAATTACAAACGCGAAAGATTCGATTTATAAACCAGAGATATCGTAAAAACAAGATTAAATGAGAACGAAAAATGCCAATTTCGTCCCATAGAGATAATTTAAGAATCTGTACTGGTGTGCTGCTGAAGATTACCAAAGACGATTCGGCCGTTCGTGATCGCTGTTTCTGTTCACAACAAAAGCGATGGCGTAAGGAGCAGAAAAGTTGAGAAAAAAAAACTGGGATCTTTACTGCACAAGTAAAGCAATACCACCATAAAATTTCTAGAACATCACCATGCGCCCAACAGAGACGGTAAGAGGAATCTTCACATCAATTACAGAAAACCTCAAAATTCTTTCGAGAACGCTCACAAATAATCTCATGATATACCTCCTCAGGTGTCCGCAATTCTTCCGGTTTTGTCCAAGAAGACTGTTTCGTCACTTTGTTGTAATAATAGAGCCGCCCATCGGAAGCAGTATGCTCTGACCATACCTGAAATTAATGAATACGAATAGTTCAAATATTTCAGAAAAAAACTGTCACGGCTCACTGCCAATACTCATCGTCATCATAGAGTAGTTAGCGCCCGCTTCGGACCAATCCAAGGGTAAAAAGCAAATGGAACGAAACGGACAACCAAAAAGTAAAATGTGCCCCATCATCATATCACAATATTACCATCTCAGAAACGTTCACGGAATTGGAAGGAGTGGGAGATGGTTTTAATGCTCTACTCTGCAATTTTCTCTGAATCAACTTTCCATCCACTTAACCTCCTGAAAATATTGGCATACTATGTTACCCAAGGCATCAATCATCGACTCTGCAAGAGTAACGAGCATATCAGGAGCTAACCCATTGTTTTCAAACCAAAAAAACAAACTGTGGGTAAATACGGTATATATATGTTTGTTATATGTTTACCTACTTCAACTACCACCCGATTTGTCTGCCAGTGCACTGATTATGCCTACTCTCGCCATTTTAAAGCAAACAATGATTAAGTAGTTGTGAGATACCTCCCCCAAGAGGCGGTCCAGAAGAGGCACAAGGGGAGGGGAGAATGATGTGAAAACACGAACCCTTGTTCCGCTTTTCTATGCTTTCATGAATCATATATATGTTTGTTATATGTTTACCTACTTCAACATGCCAATATCATGCTGGTTAATAATTGGATGTGAGAAAGTCAAATGCTGTAACATAGCGAAAAGGCTGCTGAAACAACGACATAAACAACAAGTAACATTAATAAACTATTGGATAACACGATGTATATTTGTGTTAGAAAAGTTTGATAAAATGGAAAGGCCGTTCTACTCCTTAAAAAATTTTGGATGAAGTTTTACGAGACGAAACAGCGGAGTATTTACATTGTAGATAGGCAACAAAAAGTAAACGTACATCACTAGGAGTACCCGATGAGCCAGTAGAGCCTGCTGAAGGTGCACGTGCTGCGTTTACAGCATTCGCCGCTGCATTAGCACTCGCGTTTGCCGCAGCAATCTCGGCGGCCATTTGCGGAGGAACGAGCATAGGTCGAGGGGTATTTAGAGGGTTACCTAAAGGGGAAGTGAGCTGGGTATTCAACGGATTGTTCAGCGATGTGCCTACCGCTCCGGCCGGAACACCTGGAGCTATATGCATCTGTGGTGCTGCAGTACTCACCATCACTGAAAGTAAGCAAAAAAATCTAACTGCTCTAAAGTTAGCTCACATTAACAGTTCTTAAACAAATATCCTACAGCATTTTTTTCCTAAAAATTTTTTAGCCGTTGACGAAAGGACACGGTAAAGTTAAAGATGTGTGTATCAGCAAAATACCCTCACTTTTTTGGGAGCAAAAAAAAAGCGAGAAGCTATGCTTTCATGAATCTGAGGACAACAGGCAATATGTAACAAAATATCGCGGTCACACTCATTTCGGTTTGCTAGTCAGTGCACCAACCGGGCAATAGAAGATATGTATGCTGTATTTTTAGACTTGTTGAATCGTGTTATTGATAGATTTGTCCCTAAGACAAGCGGAGTGTTTTCCACTCTATATAAATGTGCCAGTGAGCTATTTCTGACCAAGACTTTAGCTGTTATATTTAAAAAGCACATTTCCTAAGAGGATTCAAACAGCAATAAAAGGCTGAGGGGGAAGGAGAGGCAGAGGGATAGAGAAGGGGAGGGGGAGAGCGGGTGGGTGGGTGAGAATGTGCCCATATTTGGCAACGAATTATGGAAATCGCAAACAAGAAAGCTCTGTAATTGTAAACAAGAAAGCTCTGTACTATTCATTGTAAGCTGGTTCATGACAACGTAAATTTCACTCATCATTTGATTAATGCGAAGTTTCATTTCATTTTTCAAGCTTATTTCCCTAAGTTTCTTTAACGGGTCACCTCAAGCTTCTTGATATATTAATTATATCGACCCGTTTTACATAAAGCGGTTCGATCTGTTTGCTCTGATATATCTTAAAATTTCGGCCACAAATAAACCCTCATCGCATTAAACTGTTGCTTCTTCACCTATACTCAAGCAGCTCTCATCCGAATATGCATCTCCGAAACCAAATAACTATTAAGTGCGAGCACACATTACTTAGTCAGCAACGAAAACTACTCACCTCTTTGCAATTGCGGCATCAGAACAGATTGCTGAATGAACGCAGATGGTGGCGCTGCATTCGGTGGCAAATTTATGAGCTGCGGAAAGCCGGGAGGCCCACCGAACGGCAGCATCTCTTAACTGAAACGAAAAGTTAAGAAAAAAAACCACCTTTACCACACTGTCAACTGTTACTACAACCGTCCAAGCAAGTTCACAAAACACATAACCCAGAGTCGATTTTGAGGCACGACTCAGCACCTCGCATATATGCCCGGTCATTTCGTTAGTGGTGCCATCAAGGAACCATTAAAAAAAAGAAGTAAACGACCGAAGGAAACCAAGGAATCGTCTGTCAATGAGATTCATCTAATAAAAATAGCGAAAGATACGTCAAATACTTCGGCAAATAATTCTGTCAAGTCTTTTAACTATTTCTACGTGAAGCTCATCCACATGCGCATATCCTATATTTACGCTGTACATTCAGTTTGTGCGTTTTCCCATTTGTTTCCTGCGGGCAAAAGTTTTTATATATTTGCTAAGATCACCCGATTTGTCTGCCAGTGCACTGATTACGCTTACTCTCGCCGTTTTAAAGTAAACAGTGATGAAGCAGTTCTGAGATACCTCCCCCAAGGGGCGGTTCAGAAGAGGCACAAGGGGAGGGGAGAATGATGTGAAAACACGAACCCTTGTTCCGCTTTTTTTATGCTTTCACGAATCTGAGGACAACAGACAATATGTAACAAAATATCGCGGTCGCACTCATTTCTTTTTTTCCCTCCCCCTCCCCCCCTTCCCCCTTCTACTTGTAGATCCCTTTATGAGCAAGCTGGCACTAATCCGTTCATTATGCACTTTCTGCGTAGCCGATGTATCAACTCTCATTGGGAAGTCAATCAGCAGCAGAGTAATCGAACCAGTAAAAATAATCAAACTCACCTATGATGAACTATCATCGCGCAACTGGGACAGCGAGCACTGAACAGTCAAAAAAACAAAAACATTCGAAAGGAGCGGAAAAGATCGAAAAAGAGCGGATGTACGTGATAACAAAAACAAAAGAAACAGTCAGGGATGATATGTGGTATGGTAGAGTGCGTAAAGAAAGAACAGAGGCCACGAACGAGCCGCATTACTATGCACGCAGATACAGACGATGCACGCTATCGCAGATTTCTTGCAATCTCCCCTGCAGGACCCAAAATAAATGACGGGATAAAGCTGAAACACCGAGTGTACGAAATATGGTCGACAAATAGCTTGGAAACGTGCCAAAGGCATCCACCGTCGAACAGGGAAACGCTTATGAACACGATCCCGATGTTTCAGCGCGCCTGCTCCTCAATTCTACAAACACAATTTACAGACATATGCCACCGAATCCAAAGCATATCCACTGACGATTCGGTAAACCGAAAACATTACGCCTAGAACATCTGATCGTTGGAGCCCAAGTCGACGGTCCAGCTGCCCGACACTAAAAACGATCGACTCCGGTTCCAGTCCTCAAACTTCAAGAAACTGCAAGTGTTGTAAGCAATTACACTATACAAGACTCCAATTTCTTTCAAAGTCGTTTTTCTTTTAAGCAAAAAAAAAAAACTACGCGTCCTTATCGACTTGAATTCGACGTGTAATAATCATATATCCAGCGCCACATCGATTCACAAGCGCCCTCGAAAGTTAAAACTGAACACAACGAAAACTTCGATTAGTAAGCTTTCGAATTATCGTTTTTTTTTCAACATTTCAGGAAATGGGAATTCCCCGTGCGCTCACACCTTACATACAGGCTTTTTCTTTCCCCTATAAACTCAACGAAAAGGAAAGAAAAGGAGACGGTCGTCAAATAAAAATGCATTTATTGTTAATGTTCCAATAAAGCAACAACTGTACAACAACATTTGAAATGGAACGAACACGAAGCGATAATTACAGCAAAAACATTCGCATAGAACGTATCGATGGCTGTAGAGAAGTCACACCTCAAACTCGAAAAAAAAAAGTGCTATGAACAAATCGAAATTGCCCAAAATATTAGCGAACAGCAAATCTCAACGACAAATTTGTAACGCGTAGCTATCAAATAAGTCGTCTAGACGTTTCCATCACAATGACTTCGCACACGATGGGGAACACTTCTGTTTTGCGCTATCAACCACCACATACTAGCCATATATGCCTATGGCTGAAAAGACCGCCGACGATGCAATCAAACTGCTTTGACTTACACCCCTTCTACGGTTACAATGGTATATATTCCCACTCGTTGAGAAATCCCTTCGCTCCCCCATTTGAGAATGTGTGCCACCAATCGCTTCGAACTTCGATGTTCATTTATCGATAACATTTACCTATTCACAAAATGAGCTGCTCAATGTACTCGAGTTCTTTAGAACGCGAGTCACAACCGCATCTTAAGCTGCGTTACTACCAAATATATTAGAGCTGCCTAAACGGACAATGTATCCATTCCCGTTGTCACTTCTCTCTCCAAACAGAAAAAGCCGACAACCGAACTTACAAACAGACGGGAAAAAATCAATCAATTTCGTATGAGCGAAGAAACGGCATATAATGCCAGTATGCAACTCTCATTATTAAAGAAAATAAACAAAGACGAGATTCAAAATAAGATGCGTGGCGTAACAGCCAACACTTTTCGTAGCCAAAAACCATCACCAATTCGAATACATCTGTGAACTTCTGCATCATTATCTCCCCCCTCCTCCCTCTCCCGTACATACACCAGACTTCATTTTTTGCGGATAAAAGAATGAAACGTGAGGGACAACTTGAAATAGCTCTATACTCAGAAAAGCCGCAATCCCCTCAGATCGCACCCTAAAAACGCATCGTTTCAGGTGTGGAGATGCAGTGCTGCCAAGACAAATATCGAAAGATGCCGAGTTTAATGCTTACTTATGTTGAAGTGAAATTCATGTGAAATATGGAAGAAAACAAAAGGTACTAAAAGATGGAAAAATGAAATGTATCCGTGGAACATATGCGAAACAAAAAACAAACGAGGCAACGCCGAGGAATTAAAACAAAATGAAAAGAAAACTACGACGATGACATCAACGTACTATAACATTTAAGGAATAAAAATTAAAAATTAGACCTCTCTATAGTAATGTTATTGTTCACCACGAATCTTTAAATATAACGACAAGCTCTAAAAAAATCCATGAAACGCGCCACAATAAATTGCAATGTATTATTATCCTCTCACTGCTCATATAAAATGATACCCCGTCGAATACTGGGCTGCTGCAACTAGAAATTTGGCATTTGCAGCGCTTTAACACGTAATAGCGCTGTATGAACGCATTTTTCATTCCACAAAAAAATATGAAGTATTCACGTGTGCGAGCGCGCTATGTTTGTTTAGCCGCAATAGGCAGTCGCGAATTTTAGCTCTTTTCCATGTAGCCTTATTTTGCTACAGCACCAAAAAACCATTAGAAAATTTTTTGTAACTTTATATATTACTGCAAAAATCGCATCACCAAAAAAGTATATGCCTCGCTTTTATAGGTTCTTTTTTCATTTGCCATCTTCAAAAAACTTTCGAGCCTAAAAGTATCTATTCTAAACACGAATGCTTATTTCTCACGATAAAATGTGTGCTACTTCCATTCATGAAAGACTGCGCTCCCTCCTTTAGGTCCGGTATTTCATATTTGCCACGGCAGTATTGACGAGACGGTTACTTTTTGCAGAATGAAGTATTTGAAGCAACATAAACTTATGTACGAGGCAACAGTAAACGCCACGGTCTGGAGGTAGAATCTCATTTGCCAATTTAGAAGTCTTCTTCGAAAGGAACTCAAACTCTTCCCTCCTTACCCTCCGCCCCTCTCCCCCTCCCCAATGGAAAAAAATAATAGAATGCTTCTGGATCTAGAATAACTCCTACCAAGACACTTCCACTCAAGCAAATAAGGCGGTCTTGCCCATCCTCTTGCAGTAGGGCCACCATAACGAAAAGAGTTGCAAGTGGCAAGCGATGAGCAGTGTACGACAAACAACTGGTGGAAACGAATACTTCTAGAACATCGCTTGTCCAATCATTGCTAAGCATCTTCCCTTCCCTCTCCAATCTAAATTTCGGCGGTTCTTTTTGTGGGCAGCGTAAGCTGAACTGGTGGCCATTTTACAGTATAGCGAGGCTGCGGATGGCTGGAACATCCCGATCAACATCGGAAGGGAAGGGAGAAAGCTCACGCTTACAAAGGGAGGCATAATACTACCTTTTCGTCATAAGTTCAGTTTTTTCGAATACTTGTTCCAAAGCGTTCTCATACTGTTCCTTCGTGATTCCGTATTCAGACAACTTGATCAATTTTGATTTTAAACGCTCCTTCTCGAAAGCTGCTTCCGGATCCGTTAAATCCAGATGGTCGTCGATACGTCGCAAGAGTCCATCATTCAGTAATTTTGCGAGGCACTCACGCAACTGGAAAATCAAACGCATAGTACATACCAGGACTGTTAGAAGGTTTGGGAGTTGATCGAGGCGTACGAAAACCCGACTTGGGAGTTTCCCAAGCATTAACAATGCTCACCATTAAAAAAGAAAACATCTGATATCGAGTTCACTTAAGGTACGCAAGCGCCCAGCGCAACAATGAAGTCGCTGCATGCAGACTTCTTCACTTGCCAAACCTTTATCAACGCCTGGAAACCTCCTTGTGGACATCTTCGTAGGTATCTTAAATATTCTACAAAACGCCACCCAGATCTTCTAGCACTGTGAGGGATTAAAAGATGAAAAAAGGCTCAGCAGTTGGCATGCGGAACAAAATCATGCCTCCCTAGTTCAGCTCAACAAATATGGGAAGCTTTTGCCACCTTGAGAGCATTACCAGAAGCACAATACAATTTAAAATGAGATTTTGAAAAGAAAACGAAAGAAAGAGAATATATAAAATTGAAAGCAAAATTGACAAATGATAAATGAGAAACAAACAACTATGCTAACCTTATCCTCTCCAACAGTACGAACCACGGCAGGCCCTTTTAAACGGAAATCAGCAATCGTGAAGAATGGTCCTCGGAACAACAACAGCGAGCGAATAACTGCTTTATGCAGATACGTCAAACTCCTATCTGGCTGCTGAAAAAGAAATGTGACAAATCATTCAACTGAATTCATTATCATCTTGCTGCGCAGATAAGCATTACTTTTCGTTGAATCGTTCACTGCCGTGATAGCCTATGAAGTGTCGGCTATGCCTATGCTTCGCAGACAGTAATCGTCAAAGCGCCTTTGAAAACGCATGATGATGCTTGGCGATGGGCATCTCTTGCTGGGAGTAAAAGACGATAACTGTGTCCATCTTGTGATGCATAATTCGTAACACTCCTTGCGGCATAAGTTTTTCTGACAAATAAATTCAACAAAACGAAATTCTTTGCACCAAGAGTGTTACCAACTATGAAGTGGTACACATTTTTAACAGGGTGATAGGGTAATATTACCCTATTTTCAACGGAGACGGTCTGTAAGAATGTCAAAACTTTACCTACTATGATCACTACCACCCAAAAAATTGTATCGCATCAATAAGGAACTAATTCGATTAAGCATTCACCATACAAAACAAGAGAAAACCTTTGCTGATTTCTGATTTCATAGCATAACGTATGACAACAGAATTTCCGCTTTTTCGATAAGATGCAAACTATTATAAAGTTATACCAACTCCTCATAATGTAACAACGTATTGCGTTACAAGTGAAAATATTGCAAAAACACATGCGCCGTAGTTTTGGAAACTGAACAGGTTACTAAACGATATATTAAATGTTACTGTTCTCCGCTCTCTAACTTAATCACCTTAGTCATCTCGTTAATCTCTACTTACTTTACAAATAAGAACTTACTCTACCTTGGGAGCGGGTGTGAATCTAATAGACAAAGAAGGTGGAGCGCAATCTGGAGAGGAGTCGCGACTCTCCCGCTCTTGCTTAGGTTCGATCGCCTTCAACGAAGGTGTGCTGGAATCTGAGTCGAGAGATGCGTTTCTTTTCATGGTTGTACTGGTAACCTGCAAAATTTTTGCATGCTCCTTGCCTACAGCTTGCAGTTTGCCAATTGGCTGAGCGGCACTTTCTGTACCGGTCGATTTCTGCATCCGTGCACCAACCAGTAGTTTCGATGATGACCTCACGAGTTTAAAAGTCGATCCTGCGCCGGACTTCACCCGTACTAGCGTTGCCATTCTCCCTACAAATATAAAACATAACAAATACAATAAACAATAACGGATCGAAACGTTCGCATACACGTTCAGTCCTCATACGTAAAATGTCATAGGTTACCTGGTGAAAATTCCTCGTAAAAGTTCAGCAGATATGCATGAAGTACCATACTTTCGTCATATGATGTGCCATTCTAAACGAAATGGACTGTTGTCTGACAACCTTTCTTCTCCTAGGATAGAATCTTATGCAGATGCTTTCCTTCTGATCGGTGTAACTCTAACATACTTGGGCAATTATTAATGAACGCAGACACAAACAAACTCGAAACTTCTGCCTACAAGAAAGAAAGCGAGATTTGCTTCAAATTCAAAGTATGCTTCAAAACTTATGATTTTTCACTAGATTTTCTTGACGATGATAGTAGGTCATACAGCATAAAAATTGTTTTAGAGCCTTTTCATTCACCGATTTCTTGGTAACAATACATCAAAATCGAAAGGAATAAAAGTCGTACCGCATTGGTTAACAATCGGAGTTGTTTTGTTCCCTGAAGACGCTCCATTACTGGTTACAGTAATCGCAGATCGCTGCTGCGAAACACCACTCTTCAAGGCTAATGTAG
This sequence comes from Toxocara canis, assembly GCA_000803305.1. Classification (NCBI taxonomy): domain Eukaryota; kingdom Metazoa; phylum Nematoda; class Chromadorea; order Rhabditida; family Toxocaridae; genus Toxocara; species Toxocara canis. Next base: position 36,989 of record JPKZ01001653.1, read on the forward strand.
CAGCTCCACTCTGTACCGAACGAGGCCGAACAACGATCGCCGGCGTCTATAAGCAACCCAATCAGCGGATCAAAAAGTTGCAAAATTTTCACTTGATTCAAATTTCGGCAGGATTTTTATAAGGCAGTTGGGATGAGCAAGGATGGAAAAAAGGGCTTTTTGATCTGCAGCTGGAAATACAGATAATACGTCTTTTACGCGAATTGCAGCAATGTAAAGTGATAAGTTCAGAACGGAAATATAAGTGCAAAATTCGTTATTTCGTTCCGCAGCAAAATATTACAAAAAAAAAAATCAAACCCATCGTAGATGTTACGTTATGTGACCGCTGTTCCGAGGAGGTCACACCTAGACGAAAGGTAATGTGGATGGTAAGGGTTCGACTAAACTCAGCGGCACGAACTACAGATGTAATGCCTTTTTCGGGAATCACACAAAAAATTAAAGTTTGATAAAACGCGTTCCTCCAAACGGTCGCAACAAAATAGCTATCATCGCTGCCGAATCAAATCAAACCTTATAAGCCATGTCCGCATTTGAAAGGACTTGCTTCCTGGAGGCTTCGATAGTCGCCTGACGTGCACACAATGTCCTCACCATCGTTATCATCGAATCCACACGTGATTCCAAACGACCCAAACTCCTGCAAGAAACTTCATTCCCCAACGATTCCATGATTTTTCTCTGAGCATGACAGTTGCGACCTATCGAGTGAAAACAAACCTTATCTGCTTCTCCCCTCACCGTCTCTATCGAGAAAAAGGGAAGAGTACGGCTGTGTTCGCAAGTCCCAGCATGATATTTGTAACTGGATCTAACTGGAACGTGCACCTCTACATATGCTATTCACGAAGAATAAAACATCATGCGTAGTGGCAGTTCCGAGAAACATGTTTACAAGGAGATCAAATTCAAACAGCGAATCTCAGGCCTTTTAACACATACAAGGACTGGAAAAGACCAGTAGCCAATAAGCTCCACTGCACAACAACACTCTCCATAGTCGAACACCTCCCCCCCTCCTCCTCTGCCCTTTCCCCCTCGAAGCACGTCATTCTTCAAAGGTTGACGTCGAAAATAAAGCTGTTCACTAATGTAGCGGGCACGGTTTGCAACGGATTGTTTTCGAGGAAAGTCGTGAGGTATTTAAAAATGAATCGCAAACACTTTCGCCCCTCACATCTTCCCATTAATTATGCGCAAACGGACAGACGCTCTCTTCGCTACTCCCGGAAGGAATTTCTGTCAAATGTTCGTCAAAACAAGTTGCTATTTGCCCTACAAAACTTTTGAGGTAGGGAACGGTTTATATAATGCAAACAAATACTAACATTAACACCACTGGGTTCATATATGAGCGTATCACATCCTCCTATTTCCCAACCTCAAATTAGAAACTGAGGGGGGCAAGGTGCAGCATGACGCAAGCCGCTCCAAATAAAAAGCAATGCAGAAGAGAGATGGAAANTGCAAGGAAGAATACGCATACACCGTCCCATTTTGGAGAAAGAAAAATACAACGCCGTATAGCTGCTAGATTATAGACATGGAGCTCCCTCACACATCAACACAAAGAAAGAAACGCCCGTTGGCCCTCTGCATCACTGAACAGAGAAAACAGTGCTCGAGGAGTATACCGTTGACCACCTAGTGCATTAACCTGACAACGTATCGCTTTTCTGACTTCTTGGAAAACCGAACGAGGCTCGCTCGATCGGATTCGAGCTGAACATTCCAAAAATTGGTTGGTTGGGCCACTCGTTTCAAGCTCAAAGCACTTCACGTTACAGTACAAATTTGCTCACACTGAGCTGGTTGACGAGAAGTGAACGAAGAAGCAGAAGCATCGAGAACTGGTGAGAGGAGCGCGGGAGAAGGAATGAAGTGAAAGACTTGTCTACTATCGCCGCAACATTAAAAGCGCCGAAATGCTTTATTGTGGCACTCCGTATGTGGCAAAACTCATAACTCTACTGAAAAAACAACAGCCGGTCTCATCAACGCAGGCGAATATATTATGGTACAAGAAAGCAAATAACTTGTAACCTTCGCAGGGCTGGTAGATCATTAGCACATTTCTGGCAGGCGACTTTTGGTCCGATCGAATCACTACTGCTGATCGAAGGCGACCCGCATAACACCTCATTAGCCTGAGATGGTTCCGCATCTTTTAAATCAGCGCTTGAACCCAAACCTGAAACTGATGACACCAGTGAACAATCGAAGTGGTCGCCAACATCTTCGAAAAGCAATCTCAGACAACGACATTAAGTTTAGCCGCTAAATGAAAAGGGAGGATGGAAAGAGAAGAGCGAAACCTTACAAGATTGTAGATGGTGCGGGGGGAGGGGAAAGAAATGGAGGAGAGGGAAGGACGAAAAAACAGCGTCGCAAGGACAACCGACTTCATGGAATATCTGAAAATAAGAAGCAGGAGATCCTGCCTTTCACGCTTTCAGATTATTTACATTTATACAGAATTAAACAATCGCAATAATGCAAAACAGTTTTCGTACAAAATTATGGACAATTTAAAGTTTTGTAAGCAGTGTTACGAGCGACACTCCTTTAAGGCGCACTACAGTAATGTTTCTGCTGGGCCTAGATTTTGGCCTGGGGATGAGAGAGAGGGAGAAGGAAGAGAAGGGGGGGGGGAAAGAAAGAGAAAGAGAGGGAAGAAGGGGAACAGATTTCGACAGAAAACCTGGGACGCAAAAAAGATGGATACTGCTTCTTCCAAAGACCCAACATAATAGTACGTAATGGTCGCGTCCTGAGAGGAGAGTCCGCCCAGAATAAAGAGGCAATGGTGCGAAGGTTGGCAGTGAGAATTTCAAAATTCAAGTTGCTGCATTCAGTTGCGGCTCTAGCATAAGCCCCACAACGCAACCATTATCCAACAGCGCTACGCAAATATATCATTACACAAAAATTATTCTTACTATTTTTTACATACTAAGAGTAAGTCGGAATTTGGATGCATAATAAAATATTCATGCCACCTCACACGAGGGTTCAAACCACAATAGTGACAATGATGTCATTGATGCATAACCGTCTGTGCGTTACTCACACAATTATGATGACGGTTTCGACTATTTTACGGATGGGCAACACAACATGAGTAATACGTTGGCTATCGAAACAATACATTGCTCATTGCCTCATTAAAAAAACAGCCCTTCTTTTACTGATTTATAAATCCTCCACGAAAAATTATATGCATCAGTTCCACGCATTTCTGTGCATCTGTTTAAATGTTGGATCGAAGAGACGATGAATTTTGAAATGCTCATCACAAATCACATATTAAATTTCCAACCATTATTTTTAGAGTACAATATCACCATAAAGATGGTATTACCTTTCAATGTACAGTATTAACAATACTACCTGGTATGGGATCTTTTCTAGCCGCAGCAGAGTGGTGTTATTATTAAGGTAGTCCACAATATTCATTAATATATTTTTGAAATAAACCGGACATTTTTATCATTTTGTTCGGAACAGCAGGTAGGTTATCTGAGGTGAGGCAGCCGGCTGTGATAATAATAACCTAATATGAGCTCTCAGTGATCTATCAATACAGATAAAGTGCGCCGAAGAGAGAAATCGTTGCATCTATTAATTGGAGACCGCTCGTTCCTCCCTAACCATAAAAGATGCACAGATAACGGATTCGAAGCACTTTTAGCAAACACTTACATTGTTGTAAAACACTCATGAGTGTCATTCGCTGATTTTCGGCACCGGTTGGTGATTTGTGTGGGGAAGAATTCGATGGACCTGCCTTCTTCTCATTATCGCTGGTCTTTGATGCATCAGCCAACTTTGTCACTGAAATTCAAAAAAAATGAAAGTTGCCACGAAATAAACATCATCAATCACCTCCTCAACTTTCCATAAAAACGCCTCTTTTCAAAAGCGCAACATCCTACAGTCTCCGGAGTTATATCACACACTTTTATTGCATATTTTTCAAATCAAATGTGATATGCCCGTACTAATATTAATTTCACTATTGCAAAGTGGTGCAAATTTCAAAGAAAAAATCTTTTGAATTCGTCTAAGTAAATCTTTCAAAATCATCAATCTTCTCACTTTGCTAGGACATGAAACGCAAAGGACAAGGAACTCCTCATCAACAATCGCAATAATGCAAAACAGTTTTCGTACAAAATTATGGACAATTTAAAGTTTTGTAAGCAGTGTTACGAGCGACACTCCTTTAAGGCGCACTACAGTAATGTTTCTGCTGGGCCTAGATTTTGGCCTGGGGATGAGAGAGAGGGAGAAGGAAGAGAAGGGGGGGGGGAAAGAAAGAGAAAGAGAGGGAAGAAGGGGAACAGATTTCGACAGAAAACCTGGGACGCAAAAAAGATGGATACTGCTTCTTCCAAAGACCCAACATAATAGTACGTAATGGTCGCGTCCTGAGAGGAGAGTCCGCCCAGAATAAAGAGGCAATGGTGCGAAGGTTGGCAGTGAGAATTTCAAAATTCAAGTTGCTGCATTCAGTTGCGGCTCTAGCATAAGCCCCACAACGCAACCATTATCCAACAGCGCTACGCAAATATATCATTACACAAAAATTATTCTTACTATTTTTTACATACTAAGAGTAAGTCGGAATTTGGATGCATAATAAAATATTCATGCCACCTCACACGAGGGTTCAAACCACAATAGTGACAATGATGTCATTGATGCATAACCGTCTGTGCGTTACTCACACAATTATGATGACGGTTTCGACTATTTTACGGATGGGCAACACAACATGAGTAATACGTTGGCTATCGAAACAATACATTGCTCATTGCCTCATTAAAAAAACAGCCCTTCTTTTACTGATTTATAAATCCTCCACGAAAAATTATATGCATCAGTTCCACGCATTTCTGTGCATCTGTTTAAATGTTGGATCGAAGAGACGATGAATTTTGAAATGCTCATCACAAATCACATATTAAATTTCCAACCATTATTTTTAGAGTACAATATCACCATAAAGATGGTATTACCTTTCAATGTACAGTATTAACAATACTACCTGGTATGGGATCTTTTCTAGCCGCAGCAGAGTGGTGTTATTATTAAGGTAGTCCACAATATTCATTAATATATTTTTGAAATAAACCGGACATTTTTATCATTTTGTTCGGAACAGCAGGTAGGTTATCTGAGGTGAGGCAGCCGGCTGTGATAATAATAACCTAATATGAGCTCTCAGTGATCTATCAATACAGATAAAGTGCGCCGAAGAGAGAAATCGTTGCATCTATTAATTGGAGACCGCTCGTTCCTCCCTAACCATAAAAGATGCACAGATAACGGATTCGAAGCACTTTTAGCAAACACTTACATTGTTGTAAAACACTCATGAGTGTCATTCGCTGATTTTCGGCACCGGTTGGTGATTTGTGTGGGGAAGAATTCGATGGACCTGCCTTCTTCTCATTATCGCTGGTCTTTGATGCATCAGCCAACTTTGTCTGAAATTCAAAAAAAAAATGAAAGTTGCCACGAAATAAACATCATCAATCACCTCCTCAACTTTCCATAAAAACGCCTCTTTTCAAAAGCGCAACATCCTACAGTCTCCGGAGTTATATCACACACTTTTATTGCATATTTTTCAAATCAAATGTGATATGCCCGTACTAATATTAATTTCACTATTGCAAAGTGGTGCAAATTTCAAAGAAAAAATCTTTTGAATTCGTCTAAGTAAATCTTTCAAAATCATCAATCTTCTCACTTTGCTAGGACATGAAACGCAAAGGACAAGGAACTCCTCATCAGCGATTTAATAATTCGCTTTTTTTTACTACTAAAAACTGCAAAAGAATCCCCACATTATTAAATACTGAAGTCGATGACGGTGAAATGACCAAGCAATACCAAAATAGTACAAAAGAAATCAGTCCTTTCATCGTTCTCAATTGATCAACCCCCAAGGCTTAAGAGCGAGTAACGATGCGAAGTGGAACGTCAAGCTTAATCGGAAATACTGTTGAAAAAAATGAAATAGATCCTCGTCTGTCAGATACCTAGAAAAATGGAGCCTAAGCTCTATTCGAAGTAATTTAATAAATTAAATAGGTAAAACCTTCCGCGTGGCTTGTTTCACCACTCGTCGAAGGACTAGCACAATGCACGTCGGCATCTGGTCTCTCTTCTGTGCCGTCGACTTCAGAAACCGATGGCGCACTAGCGACGAGGCTCGACAAAGCTTCCTCTATGGTCTTCGTCTGTGGCACATTTGATTCCGAGTTAGTAGCCTTTTTCAGAACTGAAATGTCCAAATTAAGTTTCCAAACCAAAGTATACTTAAGAAACGCTCCTTTGCAAATATAAACAGCTACGAAACATGATTTGTCCAAAATCACTATGGCAGAGCGTCATCGATCATTTTTCTTTACAGGCTGTGGAGTCATCACACTCTCAACGAAACTTCAACAACACTGCAAACCTTAAATCCGATCGCGTTCCATTTTTCAGTCTGCGAATGAGCCATGTAACTGAAGCAATCGCTAAGTATAAAACAACAACCTACAAAGAACTTTAAAAAAGAAAGAAAAATTTGTAAAATTTATATTCCCATACTGGCCGAGGCCAAATCAAAATAATGAGAATCGAAAAAGGCGCTAATTGAGAAAAATTTCGAGGAACTTCAAATGCGAACGCTAAAAACTCACCCTCCTATGAAATCTTTTATCAACGAACAACACAGCATCTGAGCGCGAACATCTTATCAAAAACACGACTATTTCGAGTGCCACAAAGTTGCATTAAGCAAGAAAAAGTGCGTAAGAAATAGGTAATAAGAAGAGGGAACGGCGAAGCGATCCGATCAAGAACAAATCTTGAACGAGAACGTACTCAGAAGCTGCTAAGAAAGACCCCTGTTTCACGCTCTCCAGCTACACAAACATATCTGAATCGACACGTTATTCTGTGCAGCAAACTGAAAATCATATCAATGCTGTTGCCCTATAACGCGTTCAGTACACCTACAGAAAAGAACAACCACAAACTGAGTCAAAACTTAAAATGAGGCGCACTGCAGCGAACGTATACCCACACGTTTCTATTATTATACGATGTGCAATAAAATGATTTTTCATATGCTCCCACAACGAAGCGAATGACAGACTAAAAAATGAAATGGATAAAAAAGGTCTATAAAGTTAAATTTAAGAAAAATTACCTGATGAGACACCAGTCGACGCTTTTATCACTTTGAATACTTTTGTTTTGCTTCCGTTTGAATCGACAATAAACTTCGATGTTTCAGATGGTAATGAAGCCACCCCGCTCGACGCTCTCACTAGCTTGTAGTTTGTGCTCAACTTGCCACCTGTCAGCGATCCAAGCGCTAAAATCATATGAAATTATGAATCTTTCACAAATGCGAAATTCGCGCTGAAGTACAATAAACCACGATCGTATATCAAAACGTAACTGTTTTTGCACAGATCGTTCGTTCCATCTCTGTCCAAAAATGACCGTTTCCAGCATCAACGACATTTTCTGCATAAAACTCGAGATAAACAATAAAGGGACCACTCGGCGATGCTTTCCATACCTGATAAGGGAAACTATCGCATCGGACCTCACCATCGTATAGTAAGTATATCACAGTTGAATTTTTAACTTGACCATTTAGTGTAATATATGCACACCCTTATGTAAAAGGTATAATATGTTGCACATGTATTGAAGAACAAGCAAAAACACCAGTTGAGGCTGTGGCCATGAACATAGACAGCGTTCTTGGTGATACGACAAATAAAAACAACCTTTCATAGAAAGTCGCACGATTTTTGGCTTAGAAATAGACGTATTTTGTCCATTTGTGTCGGATGTCTTAATCGAAGAAGGCAGTCTAAGTGGCTGTGTAGCGTCTGTCTCTCCGAGTAATTCCATTTCTCGTTTAATTGCTGAGTCGGCTACCGCTTGCAGCACACTATCCAACGATCCCGCCTCCGCGTTTTTCACGACTACAATTATTCAATGTCATAAAATCAAAATTCGTCTTATCACTGCAAATACAATCCTCCTTCCACCCCCCACCCCTCCCTACCCCTCGGCTGTTCGGCGCTGAGCAACTGATGGCGACTGTCAACTTGCACCAACAGCTAGTTAGCTGCAAGCGAAGCGGTCTTCAGCCTACAGCAAGTGCCCTGAGAAGAACACTGACCAAGTATTACGTATTTCTTTAGCATTTAAACTGTGGCATTTTGTATCCAAACTAAAAAGCACGTAAATAAAAAGTTCGAATCGATCAACCTATGAAACTCAAAATGAAAAGCAAAAAAAAGTATTAAAACGGCCCATAAAACTTACAAAATCACTGCTAAACTCATAAATCAAACCCAGTGTGCAATTACGCTCATTTATACAAAGTACGGCAGCACAACCATTTGTTACTGCAAGCAAAGATCACCAATCACTTTTTAACAAATACTAAAGTACTAGCGTAGCGAGCAAATATGTCGGGTATTTCATAGATTCTAGCATGGGAAAGGCAATCACAAATAAAAGCTGTTATAATAAAAACTGTTAGGCGATTATATATTTTAATGCGTGTGTCGATTATCCACAATGAAAATGTGCGATAAATTAGCCAGTCAGCAACGAAAAATAGAAATATGCGAAAAGCACGAACTGGTGCTTACTGAAAATCGCTAAGAATTCTCAGCAACCTGAGATTCAAAGAATAACGGTTAAAAGTCTAGAACACGCTCTCCGCTGACAGCATCTCTGTTCTCCCAGAAAATTAATTAAGGTAACAAACATTTCACAACTTCTTCACAGCAAACTCTGCATTCATTACTTTGCGAACGTTTATCGTCATAAAATATTACGATGAATTTAACGAAGCGTACTGACGCACAATTCTTGAAGTAGGAGACCGAATGAAGATAGAGTGCCTCGATTGGAAAAGAAGTTATAATGAAGGTTATAATATATCTCATAAGCTATTTTACGAACAATTTCACTGAAAAAAAGTCGGCATACTACTACCTGGAGATGGGCTTCTCGAGGCTTTCCTTTTACGTGAAATCCGTGATTCACCATCTGTTTCGTTGTGTAACCGCAGAACTGGCACTGGCGATTCTCCGGAAGGAGCGCCCTTGATGAAATGCAATTCGCATACCTACGAATGAAAAAAAAGTAAGCAGATCAAAAGCGAAGATATTATTTTCATCTCAGCCCCCTTCCCCAAAACCAGCGGGAATAAAGTAGCTCGATACCATCAGCCAATCATTTCGTCGCAAACCGTTAAGTTTTGTTTTAATAATGAACATGGCGATTATGGCAGAAATATCAAGCCTGGCTAATAATACTTTTAATTTGGGATTAATCACCAAAAATTGAGGATTCTGCCGTGAGAGAGGCGAAAGAACTTAAAGAGGCGAAACACTGCGCAAATAAATCTTCAGTATAACATCTTCGGGTTTAGGTTTAGCGCTGGTCGGATCCTAACCAAAAATGATCATTTCGTTAAATCGTCTAACTCCAGAAAGCAATGTTTCGACAATAAATGCAAAGACATATGATTCGTTAAAAATAGTAAAAAAAATAAGAAATTGAAATTGATAAAAAATCAAAGTAAGGTAAACCTTCAAATTTCCAGTGGAAGAAGCGCAACTAAGAGTTGGTATGGCACTTTCCCATTTCTTCCACAAATCTGCATCTGCTTTAGACGGCACATCAAAGAAGATCACTGGCCGTCCATCTATTTTCGAATCTCCTGTGCTCGGACAGTGTGAAATCGCACATGAGATTCTGAAATATCATCATAACTTGATCGAAAGGGAATACCCGCCGAAGAACTCAAGATATGCGCTTTCGCAATCCCACTCAACAAAAGCTTTCACGCAATCTTAACAAAAACAAAACATGCAATATAACGTCTTCCTATTCTAATTAATCCGGTCACTCACGCAAAGAATTTTCACTTTTATGCGCAAGAATTCTAAAAACTTTTATCTGCAAAAGAGTATAATGGCGGTATCGTGTTTGTGCGCATCTCTATCCATACGATTGTTTCAACTCAAGAACCACTGAAGTTGCTGGGAACAATGTACACCCCACAATCACCTCCTGCACTCGGCTTCATACTAATTCGTCGAAGCTGGAGGAGGAAATATCTCCTGAGGTGAGGGGAAAATCTACATGCATATCGAAAGAGGTCAAGTTGCATTGTCGACCGATCATCTCGCAGTAAAACGAATTCGATTAGACAACTCATGTATCTTCTAATTCGGTAGTGTCAGTTGAAATATAAATTTTAATTACTAGTGGACAGCTTACGAAAATGGCCGATCTGTTGAACGCAGTCGGTGAAACGCATAACGGGCTAACTCCTTGGCATGCATTCACATTTGTCTACGACCCGAACGATGCAAAACGAACCTAATATATTGCAAAATGCATAGGGCTTATTTTGCAGTTTTAGGTTTCCATAAACCTTGGGGTTCAATAAACCAATCCAAAATGCGGTACACAGCAAACCTCTGATGTAGTAGATTTAGGCTACCGCGTAAACGACGACAAAAGTCTCCCTACCTCCACGGGGTGAAAAACTCAGCCGTCGGTATGCGCAGGTACCGCTGTTCTACCAATCTACCAAAGTTCGTAACTCTATTGCTTCAATGTCCCCGAATTGAGGTAGAAACTATCGAACAGACGCACCCCGTACACTGGCAGACACGCCGTCATTACGCCGCATGCAAAATCCAAATTAGTTAAAGCGAATAAAAAATGCGTGAATACAAACTACCGACGAAGATTGCGAGTCATTATAAAGTAGGTGGGATGTTTTTTCCACAAACTAACCTAATCGGAATAAGTGCACATTTATTTATTTAACATTACACAAGGAATGCTGCACGCAAATCGTATCTTTTTTGGAATTCGATCCTTAAAAATCGCAGTGCGGAAGCAGAAATTAAAGGAAGCTTACATATCAGCCTTCTTCGCAGAATCGTTATCTTCTTCAACGATACTTCTCCTGCAAAAACAACATATCTAATCAAGCACAAATATACGCTGCAATCGTTCGCTGAATTTATCAAATGCATTAAACATGTAGCCATGCTTATTATGAGGTTTTCCTAAAAAAATCAATTCAACTCCTGCCTCCGTGTCTCTTCCCTCCTAAAAAGCCTAGAGCTTGATTACGTAGGCAAAAATGCATCGTGCAAAAACTGTCCATATCAAATGATACACGCTCGGTAGCAACATGGACGAAAGAAATGACAACGGTAGGTCTAGCAGTAATAGGTAAGATGAATGAGAAATTTGAGGTGCACAAAAATGGGATAACGTGGTCGAATGCCCCAGGAAAAGAAAATGGAAATAATTGAAAAGGATAGCAAAGCATGTGGGCAAAAAAAATGGCAACGGAAGTATTACCAAGAACTAGCTGCTAAAACGTTAGGAGCTTAAATTGACGACGGTGATATGGACTAAATAAGTAGGCTACGTGAACCGGATGGCGACTGCAAGGAACACAGCACAAAGGAACATCATACAAGGGGCTATTTTTTGTTCGCAACTAACTTTGATGAAGCCTTTGTAACTAAATAAACAACGTGCACATTCATCTAGATCTGTAATAGAAGCAAGAGGACTTTAAAAATACGATGAGTACATGCAACCGCTATGATGCTGGGGTGAAACACACCTATGCTAATGCAACTTGCAATCTCCAGTAATCGTCTGTACATTCCGCCTTCAAGCTATGTATTCGTTTCATCCGCTACTAATGCTGCATCTATCTCCCCCCCCCCCCCCCCCTTCTTCCAACACCTTAAGCCTGCGTTGATCCGACCCTCAGCGCCACAGCGCTGACATTAGTCAAAAATAAAACAAACATTTCAACTCCATCCATGAAAGCCATGTCGTCGAAAAATTCCCAAGCAGGCGAACCGCAGTCATTGTGATCATCACCATGTTGTGTCTTGCTGCACTCACTGCGATTAGCCCTCTCTTTGCTATACTGCGCTCGGAGATGTGTCCATGCGTTTCTTGCATTTTCCACACTCACTGTTTTTAAAAAAAAAAATTATCAAACTTAAAATGCAATGTGGCGATAACAACCTGATACAGTCTCTGATACCACGTTACATCGAATACATCTTCCGAAGCTGTCTTTTTCTGCCCTGTCAAGAGAAGCCCCGGTGGCCCTGTTCACGAAAATGTTTCCACAGATAACAGGACAACGGGAGAAAGAGAGATGAGAAGAGAGTTTGAATGTTGGGACGCAAAAAAGTGTTCACGGAAAGCATGATCGAAAACGAATCCCTATTTACAGCGTGGACTGCACTGTCCCATACACAAAATGGGAAGGGGGAATAGGAAGGTGGTATTTGAAAACATCACTTAAGTACGTAGGGTCGACTTTAGAAAAGAGCAACTCTGTTTCGAGTATATGATACGCTTCAAAGTTAAACAGATACCTTCGACTAATTTCCAGTTTTCTGGCGCAAAAAAAAAAGGATGCTAAAGATGACAGGGGGATTTGAAGATGCATGAAAAGATGTCACTAAAGAGCGCTATCAAAAAAAATTTCTGATATTTCCCCCACTTTTTTCACATTTTGTTTTCGCTTTTCGCGCACTCTTTCTCGATTATGAGCCATTGCATAAAAAGTCTCCTTGAAGTATGCACGCAAACAAGAAAGGAGAAGGGCACAAAAAAATTAAAATTTCTGGAATTCTAGAGTGACGTGTGCAGCTATAACTAACATTTGCAGTGCAGCTACTCTACCCTTAAAAGTTGCAAAAGTATATACTAATAAATTAAATTTCCGCACAGTTAAAACAATGAGCGAATTATTGATAAATGTCATTAAACTGTAAAGATGAACAGGCACTGGTAGAGATTTTAATCGAAACTAAACGCAGATATAATTTTTCCTTTTTTGGAATCAAGAACAATTTTCGGTTTCGCTCTCAAAAATCAGCATTGTTTTGCAAATATTGAGAAAATATTTCTCCCTAGAAAATCCTCAAGTAAAACCTCTAATGAAAGTGAAGCCTTTGTGACTTTGCGAGCTGACTGCAATGGCAGTAAAACAATTTGCGTTGTGTTCAACGATAATAAAGTTATGGGTCATTGAAAGCTCGCCGTTGCACGTCAACATAAGTTCTTGGTATTATTTTAATCGGTTCGTCAAACTCTCTCGTTTGCATTCCTAAATTCGCATCTCTCCTCCCTTACACTCCTCCACCCCCTCCCCCACTCCTCTATCCTCCTCTCCTCCTTTGAACGGATATATCGGCTACGCGCTGGAGGTTTACCTCATCGTCGATAAGGTTTCAGATTTTCGACTATATTATTTCAAATCTGAGCAAAGACATAAGAAAATGAACTAAAAAACATGAAGTTTCCAGATGTCTTTCAAGAATTTTCACTGGAAAACTGAGCTTCGTATTCAGAAAAATTTACTGACATCAATTCTATAATAGCTTTCAAATTGCGATATAAATTTTCGTGTTCTCACCTCTGTCTTCCCAGCCGAGTTTCTTGATGATTTCTTGAAAGGACTCGTCATCGTTCGCCGAATCAACTTCGAGCTGCTCTCCTGAATGAACCCAAATCGCCGGATGTGATCTGATGGCGGCGATGAACTTGTGAACAGCTTCTATACCACCGCAGTGCCTTCGGATCACGTTCATAGCCGCCGACTAGGCACGGCACCTGCGACAACAGTAATCCATGTAAAATCAATTCCGGTGACGAAAAGAACAGAGAGAGGGAGGAAGAGAGAGTGGACGGGGAAGAGAAGAGGTGGGAGTTGGATTCGGTAGATCTTTATTCTCCGTTTCCATACCCGCTACCCTGATAGGGACCTTCTCGCGCCGCTAGTTAAGCGGCATACCAAAACAGAAAATCCAACTTGTTGCGAATATTACGACGCCTGAAAACGTTTGAACAAACTTCAAATGTCCCAACGTTTAATCTTTCTAGCGCATAATACGCTCCAGAGAAACAGCTACTCGATAGATTTATTGTTAGTAGGTAACGTTCGAAAACTACACGACCGAGCGTCGGACCCTTACTCAATGCACAAAAGGAAAATGAATGAAACGCGATTTCGATATGGTCAAATATGATGGAAATAATCAAATGATCAAATGATCAACTGATCATATTGATCAGATGAAAATGATCATTGAAATGATCAAATGAAACCGAAATGATCAAATTTCTAAATGCGCATGAAATTGACTTTATGAAATCTTTGATAGCGCAGCAAATCACCTCTTGGAATTTAAAAGTATTTCCATAATTTTAAATGCATCTTAGGTGCTTTTTAATGGATTTTTTAAAGTGCTTCTATAAGAACAACACACGTTACTTGGTGTGCAAAGTATAAGGAGTGTTGAACGATTCAAGGTTAATCATGCGAAATCTTAAAATGAAAAGTGAAACTCGTAATGCAGTCCAACAGAAGAATTTGTATAGAACAACTACCAGTGGGCAAAAACCTTTACTACAGGTTCTGACCTACTCCTTTATGTTTGACCGCATATTTTTTGCAATAACAGAATGAATAAAATGAATCCTTATTAATACGATATCCTATTTATTCCCAAAAAAAAATTTCGACATTTTTTTTCCCCACCAAGTCCCACCTATCTGAACCCTCTACATCAACTCCTCCCCTCCCCCTACCTCCCCTCGTTTCAGCAATCCAGTGTACTCTACACACCTAATTACACAATGGACATTGTCCACATATATCACGCGATGTCAACATCCGCTAAATTATCGGCACAGCTTACCCCTACTCCGCGCCTCTCCCCCTTCACCACAAATATAAATGTTTGTATTGTATCTTTTTTTCACAAAGGGGCAATAATGAAGCCAACAGATGATAAGGCGCACACTATGAAGTTAGCTGAGACAAACTGTCACATGCGTCGAGGTCAACATGAGTCGGCGCGAAGAAAAAAGCATACGTTCGAAATCTAGCTGAAGTCGACATCGCTTCACTCTTTTAAAAACTCGATAGCTACACAACTACAACAGATAGGATATTCTAACAGGTTATCCGACACCATTTCACAATGTTTTTTCAATCGTACTGCATGGACATTACGTCTTTCAGTGCATTGTGACGTTACTTTCTCGAATTGTGTAGTTCTTTTATTGCACTATACAACTTGAAAAAGTACCCATTTTCCCATCTTTGTTCGTCTGTGTCTTTTCCGTTTGGCAAACAAACGCTTCTATAATCGCTCAAATTTGTGCACATGTTACTAGTTCCCGCGCCGGATGACTAGCTTTTTTTTTCGAATATTTGCCTGGTTTTAAAAGAACATTTTCCAGATGGTTGCTTGATTTTCGGTTTTCTCACTTCGCCGAAGCATACCACTCCTTTCTTTAATGCAGAGGGCATCACCTCTCCCCTACTCCCCTCCCCATCATTATTTACTTAAGATTTCCTTAGAAACATTGCCAGCACTTTTGATGGCGTACCGTCCTATGTCCCTTCAACAAATGAAGCCTTCGAGATCGAACTTAAAGTCTGAAAATAAGCAAATATTGCACCAAAGTCTATTACATGTTCTTGGGTATCTGTTCTTCATAAGAACATTACCTCAGAAATTCATAAAATTTACAATGTTGAAAGATAGCAGGAAGGATTACCAGAGACGAGAATCCGCAACAATTTTGCTCTTTAGAATAGCCGAGAATACAACACTTCTACGAATTGATCACCGCATGCGATCGACAAATCACACCACCAGTCGACTTCCCAGTGGCGCCCGACTCCCGTTTTGGGGTGACTGTAACTTTCGTGCAGGGAACCCAATTGATGAGCAGGTCCTCTACCATAATCTCAGGAAATCGGGACACGAACAGCAGAAGCAATCACTCTTCAACGCTATTCATCGCCCATGAGGAATCGATCCGCCGACGTCGAATTTAAGGTAACGGATCCCGATCGTGTATTCGGCGGCCTTCATCACCATGGATTTGAATGGGGGAGATGTTGATGAATGAACGGATGGACTTTGAACGAGGCGCCAATACGACTGGTAAAACATGGAAGCGGGTAAAGGAAGCCCGCGAAAATAATCGTTATGAAAATGCACTCTATAAATGCGAATGGGATGCAGTGGGTCGTACTTCACAGAACACCATGGATTGGGGGAGATGTTGATGAATGAACGGATGGACTTTGAACGAGGCGCCAATACGACTGGTAAAACATGGAAGCGGGTAAAGTAAAGGAACGAAAATAATCGTTATGAAAATGCACTCTATAAATGCGAATGGGATGCAGTGGGTCGTACTTCACAGAATGG